>CM021108.1:129466391-129511567 GCA_007115665.2 Sequoiadendron giganteum | reverse complement strand
AACAGGGCCACTACATTTCCAATTTCACTGAATTGGCAAGCTAGTGGGCCCACTAGCTTGCCAATTCAGTGAAATTGGCAATGTAGTGGCCTGTTTGAAAAATGGGTCCAAGAAATGGGGTCTGGTGATGTAAATCACCGAGAGACCCCATTTCTTGGACCCATTTTTTCAAACAGGACAAGTTAGGTTGCCAATTTAGTGAAATTGAAAATGTAGTGGTCTATTTGAAAAAATGGGCCCAAGAAATGGGGTCTCTCAGTGATTTACATCACCGAGAGACCCCATTTCTTGGACCCATTTTTTCAAACGTTCTAGTGATGATTTTTTTGAAAATTTTCAAAAAAATAAATGAATTTTATGCTTTTTATGCTTTCTGAGCTATGCTTAAGATGCAAATGTAGAACTTGTTTGATTTTCAATGAAATTAAATGCAAAAATACAAACTAAATGAGCTTTCACTAATGCAAAATTTGAAACCCTGGAATGTGAATTAACAAATCCAAGTCGTAATGCAAGCTAAATCTAGGATGTAAATTCACTCCAAATTAGAATTATTATGCTCTATATGTAGGTTCACCAAAATGAAAAGAGGAAAATTTTCAACTCTATTTTTTGCCTTTAGGGTTTAGGACATAAAAGGAGAGAGGCAATCTTCACCCTTTTCACTGAGGAACAAAACCTTGAGATTTCAATGCAAAGAAGATTTAAATCTTTCGAAGGGACTATCCTAGGGGTTGAATGATATCTAATGAGGGGTTCACCATCAAGTTTAGACTTGGAAAAGATAATGTAACACAATGTGAAATGTACAACCTTAAATGACCTAGAAATATGAACAAAATATAACAGAAAGTTATGAGATGGAAAGTGTGCACCTAGGAGACTGAAGAAGGAAGAATGGAGGTCTAGATCACTAAAATATTTTCTATTGATGTTGATTAGGACTCCTTCACTAGGCTAGGAAAATCAGTCCTACTTCTGAGAACATGTGCAAATACATGTTTAAGCCAAAAGGGTATCCAAATCTATGAAAATCTCTATTAGGCTTGTATAATGGGACTCATTCACCACTTGTGGCGAATCAGTCCACTTCTACTTTTTCAAAAGTTTAGGACCTGATTCCATGTCTCTTGGTTTACTCTGCTTATTTTGAAAGGTTTCTAGATCTAAAACAACAAATTGCCACCTATAGGTCTTCTCCAAGATTCTCCGAGGCTAGATGAAAACTTTGAAAACTTTAGGGATTTGACAACTTTTCTCAAACTTTGCTTTTTGAAAAATCTATGACCTAGCCCTACAAATCACACACAAGAAGAGGGAAATAGTTTTAGGGGTTAGTGAATAGGGGTTTTCCTTTTTCAAACCCCATGTTGGTAATTAAACCTTAAAATTAAAGCAAATATGAATGGATAATGATGAATGAACAAATATGAATGTTGCAACTCACTGAAACCTAGCAATAAGGTTCTACAAATATGCTTGAAATGGCTATAATGGATGTGGTCCTTCAATCTTGTTTGAAGGAGTTGCTTGAATCATAAACTCTACATCACAATTCTTAGCACAATAAAAAACATGAAGAATACAGTCTTTGACATGATGAATTGCACTTGAATGTTGCTCTAAAATGCTTGATAATTTTCCCTTGAAATGCCTTTGAATTCTCTTATGAATGCTCAAATTCTCTTGTGAACTCTTGAATGCTTGTAAAATTTGCTAGCTGTGAATATGAGTGAAAGAACCTTGTATTTATACTCAATTATGCAAGAATTAGATCGAAATTGCAACACTAGAAGCTGACATCAGATCTAGGAGAATAAAATCTTGCCAAAAATTGGTATTAAATTTAAATTTTGGTCACGTGACTCATTCACTCAAGGTGGCGAATGAGTCCACCGAAGCCTAATTTTTGGGAATATTTTAAAAAGTTCTTAAAAAGGTGTAAAACCTACTTCGAGACAAAAAGATCAAGGTGGGACCCATTCACCCAAGGTGGAAAACGAGTCCCAGATCCCTAAATTAGGGCCACAGAAGCCAAAAACACCTGAATTATGATTGGTTACTGATTGGTGTTGAGATTATCCTAAAAAAGATACAATAAATGAGGCTTGTGGATGCATAATAGGGTCAATTAAAGCATAAGAAAGCCCAATTATTAATGATAAGCCTAGAGAAATATTAAACTATGTTATAACACTTTAGAACATTCCAAATAAGGAAATATTAAAGCTTATTATGATTAATATTATGTTTATTATGCTTAGTTAATTGATAAAACCCTAGAAAAGTGTGAAAGTGAGTTACAACACTTCACAACCCTTGAGCAAGGCACCATTAAATTCCATTAGTTCAGTAGGGCCCAAGACCTAATGTGAATGTGTTATCCACATTACAACACTAAATCAAGGTAACATTAAGCCAAAATTCATAAGGAGGACCCAAATGATTGTGAAAATGTGAAAGGATACATTTTTCTACACTACACTTACATTTTGGTGAGCCTGCATTTAGAACGTCATAATTCTGATTTGGATTCCATCATCTTCCTAGATCTTTCTTGCATTAACATTACATTAGATTTTGCATTAGTTAATTAAAATTCTAGGGTTTCTAATTCTTGCATTAGTGAAAGTTCATATAGGTTGCATTTTTGTATCTCCAATCATTGAAAATCATATAAAATTTTCATTTGCACTTAGGTTACATATTTTAAACTTCCATTTATAGCATCAAAAACCTCATTTCTATGCTTCCTAAGCCTTCTAGTAACATATACTATAATTCTGGAAAGTTTCGGGAACATCTGTTTTATGCATCTAGGTCAAAAAGATGAATTTAGGGTAGCCATTTTTGAAATAATTTCAATAAAAAACATCATAGGATCTGAAAATGTTCACATTTCTGAAACTTTGCATCATATGGCTAAAAGTACTTTTCACTTTTGCATATACAATGTTTACATTCATAAGGCTTTGCATAAGTTTGATAAAAGTGCTTCTCATTTTTGGATATACATTGTTTGCATTCTTAAAGTTTTGCATACATTGGATAGAAGTATTTTTTGTCTTTGGATATACACTGTTTATATTATTAAAGCATTGCATGAAATAGTTAGTTGTGCTTTTTATTTTTGTTCAAACAATCTTAGTACCTTACCTTTCTAGGAATGCTAAGAATTTTTTTATATCCCCTCCCTATGAGAGTGTTTTAGTGAAAGAGAATACAACCTTGGAAATTCCTAATGATCATATTCATTCTTCCCCTAATATCTCTCCTATTTGTGAAGAAAATATTTTGGTGTTAGAAGAAAAAATCAATGAGAGTTTTGAGAGTCCTAGTTGCTTCTCTCCTACTACCTCTCTTAGTGGACAAGACATTCATGAACAAGAGGACACAACCATAGGTAATCATGATGACAACATAACACAACAAGAAACCATTGAATCTTCAACTAGTCTACATTCACCTCTCAACACTTTTCCCTCTTGTGATAATGTTCTAGAAGATGAAAGTGTGAGTGAGGAAGATATGTTTGTGTTGGATGATCAAAACTTTAAGATCTATGGCAACCCTCTTTATGTTTCCTCTCCTATTTTGGAAGACATTATAGGACAAAGGAATGAAATCATAAATGATCATGAAAATCATACTTGTTCTTCTCCTAGTATCTCTCCTATTTCTAAAGAAAATACTTTGATTGATGAAATTCATCAGAATATTAATTATCCTTTACCTAGGAAACCCTTATTGAGCAAGAAAATTCAACCATTGATCATTCCCCTACTTGTGATGAAGTCATTTTAGAATTGATCCTTGAATGTCAAAAAAATTGGTTTGTAGTTCTCCTAACAACTCTCCTCCTAGGAAGGATATCATGGTGGAATAAAATGACAAAAATAGTAATGTGGCTTCCTTAGGTGATGATAAAAAGGTGATTCTAGATTGCCCTTTATTATAAATACATCAAATCAAGATCCTTGAGGTTATGAATGCACAAGTGTCCATTATATCCCCATCGATTAATAGACCTTCAATATACCTTATGGGACATCCTAAGAATCATCTAATTCTTTATCCACCTTCATACAGGGAGCAATAGGTAAAATTGGATTAGGAAATGGGAGGAATGTTGAAGTTGTTTGTCTTGGTTGTGGATTGTTTCTAGTGTTATATGTATGAGCAACAATATTATGACTCGACTACTATGACACATTATTCTTAGGTGGGTAAAGGATAAATTTGGGTTTGTTTTGAGTTCAAGGTTTGTATGATTCACATAGTGGGAAGGAGTATGATCTTGTTGAAAAACTTAATAATACTCCTGCAAAGATATCCCTATGGGACCTAATTCAGAATTCACCGCTTGGTGTGATCACTTTTCCTATTACAGTTGGAAAGGCCGCATTAGAAAAACTGATCAATGTTATTCTTCGTGATCTTTCATATAATCTTCTCTTAGGTAGACCATGGATTGATGCAATGAATGGGGTGCCTTCTACTCTTCATCGTAGAATGGAGTATATTTACAACAACAAAGTGTACACACTTGAAGCTGACCCTGACCCAAACAATTGTTTGAACATTGAGAAAATAAAGGATAATCCTTGGAAAACATTAACACCAACTACACAAGTAGAACCTGTGCAAAAAAATGACAATGAAAAATATATTGAGAAAATCATGAGGCTATTAGAAGATGATTGGGGTTCCTTAGACTTTGAACCAACATTCATGGGAGAATACAAGATCATAAAAAAAGAATTTGGAAAGAGAAAACATGGTAATGTCAACTTAAAATTTGGAAGACCCTTCAAAAGAATTCACCTCAACCACTTTAGAAGAAAAGACAACATACACAACAAACTTTGACGAAACTAACTATCAACAACCTTTGAATCCTAAAGAAATGAAAAATATTTATGAAAGAGGTTATGAACTTATGAAACAACTTGAATATAGTGGAAAAGGATGTGGTGCTAGAGAACAAGCAATTTGTGTCCCTATAGATCCTAACAGGAAAGGAACAACTAGTGGTCTTCATTATTGTCCCTTGAAAGACACAAACAAGACTTCACTCAATATCAACACTCTTACAAAAAATTATTCTAAGTTGACTTTAACAATACTGCATTTTGAATTGGTAGACACTAGTTCTCTTGATTGTTATCCTCTGAAATAAATAAAGAAATATTTACTTAATGTTAATGTCATCATGCAAAACACTAGCAATTCAAATTTGATAGATTTTACACCCTCTTGTAAATGAGAGTACCAAATCTCACAATCTAAAGAGCCTTGTGTAATTATGACATCTAGTACTAAACAATAGATATCTTTGTTGCAAAATATAGACCAAGAGGGTATATTTTCACAACTCCTCCAAGATTGTTAGATATCTCTCCCTCCAATAAAATGAAAGAAATTATACTAAAAGACTTCATTTTGTGCATATCATAGAGTTCATGGTCATTCTACTAATGAAAGCAAATTCACCATCTTAAGTATCATGGTGCTCTTCCTTGTGTTGAAGCACCTAGTTCCTCTAATCAATACTTATTTTCATCCTATTCTACTCATCCTTGTCATGCACTCAGTGGGGGCAAGGGGTTAGCCTTGTCCTTGTCCTTGTATGTCACTTATTTTTCTCTCCTTTGGCTAGATGACCACCTTTCATGTATATATAAGAGAAAGCTTCGGATGTGGATGACATGCCTTAAGTTGACTCGCATGTGACATACTTATTCATGATGTAGCTTGTTGGAAACATATGACTTGGCATAGGGATTTTTGAATAACCTCTCATGTCTTCTACTTTAAATCAATTTCTCATAGCAATGGTTTTAGCAACCACTTTAAAGTGGGGGCATACATCAACACTCATGTTTCATGGTGAAATTTTCTTTCTTCTTGCAATGCGTCCTTTTCTTGGTGCTGTCATTGGGTTTGATTTCCTCTAACAATGTGATATTTCTTTGAATTGTCCTCTCTTGGAGACATTAGGCACAATGTTCCCTAAGAAGGACCTTGCATGAACTAAGAAAAATCCATTTGAGCATACCTTACACTATTTTTTATTTACAAAAATTGGTATATGGCCACCTTGCATGAACTAAGCAAAATCCATTTGAACATACCTTACACTATTTTTTATTTACATAAACTGGTATATGGCCACCTTGCATAACACACCTTACATGTCTGTGGTGCCATCTTGTTTTTTCATGAGTCCCTTGAGCATATGAAGTTTTTCTTGCCTCATGAAGCTTGAATTTAATTTGTTCATGAGCTCCAAGCATACAATTTTTTTCTTGTCTCATGAAGCTTGAAGATGATTATTGCATGGCACCTTATCAAATCTATCAGGAGGTATAGCTTTGTTCTAGTTGTATGGGAGTTGAATGGAGGCATGATTTACCTTAGCAATCATGTATGTGGGCACTTATCAGTCATTTGTCTCACCTCTTTGGATTACTCACCCTA
This sequence comes from Sequoiadendron giganteum, assembly GCA_007115665.2. Taxonomy (NCBI): domain Eukaryota; kingdom Viridiplantae; phylum Streptophyta; class Pinopsida; order Cupressales; family Cupressaceae; genus Sequoiadendron; species Sequoiadendron giganteum. The sequence continues at coordinate 129,505,087 of CM021108.1, read as the reverse complement.
TGGATGACCTGGAGTTTCATGACCCTAGAGAGTGAGGATATTATGGATACTCACTCTACAGATGACCTGAAGTTTCATCATCCAAAAGTGAGCGCATTTTTCGTCAAAGTTGGATCCACACATCTTATTATTTTATTCTTTATATCTTTGGCATTATATGTTTGTGTATCTTGGTTTGCGAAAAATCTCACACCTTGTGTGTGTCCCTTTGTGCTCATTCTGTTTTGATGAAGGATCTCAAATTTTGGGGGCTTGGCAACCTCCTTTGATCTTTTTCATCTACATCAGTACATTTGGACCCCTCTTGAATGTCTACTTTAGTGTGATATTGAAGCAAGTTCATCCTCTCACTAAAGTGGGGGCTAAATGTAGTGTCAAAAAATGTCATCGATGATATTTTCACACTAGTTTAGCTCCTTGTTAAATTAAGCTAAAAAAATTCCTTGATTTAGGTCTTGGGCCCTTGTAAACTAAATAAAATGTATTAAAATTGTGCCTTGCAAAGGTGTTGTAAAGTGTTGTAACCCACTTTCACACTTTTCTAGGATTTTATTAATTATTTGAGTCTAATTAACCTAACTTTTCCTTAATTTAATGTTGTAAAGTGCATTTTTTTACACTGTCTCATTAAATTTAGAAGGCTTGTAAGTTAAATGTTTCCCTAATCTAGTGTTGTAATGTGTTTTACACATTCAGATGGGATTTAGGGCCCTTCTAAGCTAAATAGGCCCAATTTTTCCTTAATTTAGTATTGTAGAGTGTATTCATTAACACTTTCACGTTGGATTTTGGGCCCTCTTGCATTTATGACCTTAACATCATCATTAATAGGCCCATATGACCCCATGTTATGCATCCCAATGAATATTTTAATAAAAAACCTAACAATATCAACAAATAAGATTAATCTACACACTTCTCAACACCTTAGTAATCAAAATAGGCCTTGTGGGACCCATTTGCCACTTTTTTCCACTTTAGAAAAATGAGTCCTATCCAAGTGGGACCCATTCACCAATTTGGATGAATGAGTCCCATCTAGGTGGGACCCATTCACCCAACTTGGTGAATGAGTCCCATTTGGCCTATTTTTAGGGTTTTGAGTGGGAAAAATTGGGTTTTAAGTTCAAATTTTGTGTATGTTAGCCTTTGGGATCTAATACATGAGATATTAGATAGATTACCTATATAAATGAGCTCTAAAATCATTATTTCATCAAGCCTACATGATATCAAGCCAAGCAAGGAAGGGTCAAGTATTCCAAGACTTTACAACATCATCAAGAGAGCATTCAAGATCATTTCTAGGGCATTCAAGGGAAGAATTTTTCATCAATTATTGTAGGAATTCAAGATTCAATATCATGTCAAGGATATCAAGCATCAAACATTTTTTTGAGCTAGTGTTGTGATGTTGCATCCAGGATCCAAGGTCAAGCATTGTTCTTCATCCATTTCAAGATCAAGATCTACATCCTTCATGACCACTTCATGCTAGATTATAGATTTACAAGACATCCTTCAAGGTACCATTTTTCATGTTTCATGTCTTGTATTACATGTTTCATGTTCATTATTTCATCATTTGTTTTAATTACCTAAAAGGGGTTTGACCAAGGCAAACCCCTATCCACTAACAATCAAGAAATTTTCTCCTCTTTACATGTGTGATTGCAGATCTAGGTGTCTTGGAGCTTAAAAGATCATTGAAGACTAGGATACAAGATTGGGGAAAATTGTTGGAATTTTCTCCTCATTTGCAAGGTTGAAATCTTCACTAAAAGATCAACTACAACCCCAAAATTAGAGTTTCAGATTCGAAAACCTAGAGAAGTAGATTGAGCAGACATAGAAGAATAGATTCAGACCTTGAAGTTCTAGAAAATCCAAACTATACTCATTCACCACAGGTAGAAAATGAGTCCCACTATAGGTTTTTTTCAAAATTTTTTGCAGATTCAAATATCCTTTTGTCTTAAACCTACTCTTGTGCAAACATCTAGAACTAGGATTGATTTGCCCAGAATGGTGAATGAGTCCCACTAGGTCAAAAGGTAAGAATTTCTAGTATTTCATGACACCTTCCAGTCATCTAAAAATTTCCAAGTGCACACATTTCATCTTACAGTTTGTTATTTTGTTTTATATGCATTTCTAGGTCATTTAATTCAAGTTTGCATCATATTAGGGTTCTGCATTTCATTATCTTTTCGAAGTCCTAACTTGGTGGTGAACCCCTCATTAATTTATAAGCATACCCTAGGATAGTCCCTTAGTAGATCTATTTCTCCCATAATCATCATTTGATTAAGATCTCTAGGGTTTGTCCTTGAATGTATAACATAGAAATTTCGTTGCCCTAGGTCTTAAATCCTTAGTGGCAAACATTTTCTATCTTACAAAAACAAAAAGTTGACATGTGAGGGTAGTTGTTGAAAAAGGGTTCTTGAGCATCCTAAGAGGGAAAAAGGCTAATGTAGTGGCTAAAAAGAGCCTACATAAATTCTAAGGGAGTGGACACTATAGTGGATAAAACAATGTATGTGAAATTGCAAGGGGTGCAATTTTATGCCATTACACAACCAAGACAATTTTTTGTTCCTTATGTGATTACCTAAATAGGGTATTTGATTCCTTACTCTTTTATACCACATCCTTTACCATTATATCCTTATTGGAAAAGGATTTTATAGCCTCTTCCATAAATAGCTTCCAATTCTTTAGAAGAAGGTGGTTTTTCATAGTTTTCCTCATCATAAGCCAATGTATAATTGGTATTTTCTTCATTATAAGTGATTAAAAAATTGGATGTTTGAGGAAGATCTATGGGAGGTTGCATAGATTCCATAGCGGTTTCTTTACTTGTTTAGATTTTGATGGTGATATCTTATACTATCCTATGAAATTATGTGTAAAATCTAATGATCCTCAATTATCATCTAATAATTTTGTCATGAGAGAAACACATTCTTCTTTGTGCTCAACCTATATGGGTTCCACATTTGAGGTGGGAATAAAAGTGTTAAAGGGCCTTATTTTCCTCTTTCATTTTGGAAATAATTTTCATATTTTGGATCAAATTTCACCATGTACACTTTGTTGTTATATGTGTATTCCATGAAGTAGTAAAGAGCTGAAGGAACTCACTTCATCTCATGGATCCATGGTCTTACTAAAAGAAGGTTATATGAAAGAGTATATAGAATAACATGAATAATGGTAGGTAACATAAACAAACCTACTTTAATAGGTAATGTAATCATTCCAAACAGTTGTCTACCCACATTATAAAAACCATGAATAGCTAAAGCATTAGGTTAAATAAGGCACTTATCCACTCCTAACTTGTTTAAAATATCCACACTACACACATTAAGATCTGACCCAATACTGATGAGGGTACATCTAGTGGCAGTCTTGTTAATAGCAACCATTAAAATTAAGGCATCATTTTTCTTTTGTATCTCAAGAGGTGGTAGTTCATTTTTGATGAAAGATAATATCCATTTTTATAGAAGTCACGCCCTCAAGAAATGTTGCTACATCATTTGGTTTAGCACTAGAAGGCACAAAAACCTTATGTAAAGCCTCTTGAAGAATGTTAGGTAAAATGGTGTGTTTTAAATGAACAATGAAATCTTACTAGGAGTAACACGAAGCTGCTCCACAAGATCAAGCTCCTTAACATTATCTTAAGGAAAATGAGGTGCATTATGGATAATAGTTTGTGGGAAAGGGATTGATGTAAAAATGCTTTAAATTTTTCATTATATTGTAATTAATTTACTTTACAAAAATATATTAATTATATTATTGAAATCCTAGAAACATTATTTTTTCTACGACCTACTTAAATTTAATCATGCATATTTTTGCTCCCCTTCTATTTTAATATTAAAAGGCTTCTAGAACGTGTATATATCCATCTTTTCATATATTTTTTACGTTCGTTTTTGTTTGTTGTATATATATGTATATTTAATAGTACAACATACACATGCTCACACTCTCTATATATATCCAATTGGAAACATTGCCACAATATTTTTTCCTTGTTTCAGTCTGTTATAAATTGTATGTTATCCTCTATTGATTCTTCGTTTTTGTTTGTAGTAAATTGTATGTAATGTCTTGCCGATGATGAGTTTTGGACGATGAGACAAACTAGGAATCTTTGGGACTAATTGTATTCTTAACTGGTGTCGATGAAGCCAAGGATCCTATTTTTCTTTCAACATAAACTATTGTAAACATCGAGTTTTATGCCAAGGTATCTTCATTATTTTATGTTGTGAATTGATGAGGAGAAGATGCTTTTGATCAACCCTATGGAAAATGCTTGTTCCTCCCCTGCTCATATGCTTGAGACGATTTTCTGCTCTTTTTTCGCTTCTTATTAAAAAATGTACTCCTATTTGCAATTAACAGCTGAGTGCACACAAGAAGAAGCTGAGAATAAGAGAGTCCAGACTTGGGTAGCTATAGGTAATATGGCCAAAGGGAACGACTCGGCTCCATTGCCGCAGAAACTCTATGAGTGCATGATTTGCAAGGGGAGCTTCACTTGTTGGCGAGTGTTCGGTGGCCACATGAAAATCCATCACAAGGAACATGCGTCACTCAGGAAGTCAACACCATATGATAGGGCTGCTGGCTCGTTGTCCCAGCCAACTTTTCCATTATTATGGAAATCATATGACCAGGTTGCTGGGTTTTCCTTAATTGTCCCATGATCGTCTGGAACAGAGAGTAAAACATATTTGAAAAACACAACAACAAATCCATCTGGGCGCAGAGCCTTGCCTTTTCTCATGTTGAAAACAACCTCCTCCAACTCTTCAAGAGAGATAGGCTGACAAAGTTCAACATTGGCTTCATAAGAATCCACAGAAGGGATACAAGCCAAGACCTGATTCACTTTTTCCAAATCCTCCAGAACATCTTCAGACAATACGGAAAAAGAAATATTGAATAGCCTCTCAGAAAATATCATGAAAAGAAGATAGCTGGGCACCCTGTGAAGATGAAATAGAGGAAATAAGATTCCCAGTCCCCTAGCCTTGACAGAGTTGAAAAAGAAAGTAGTATTCCTATCTCCCTCCTGCAACCAGTAAATTCTTGATTTTTGCTTCCAAAACAACTCCTTCCTTAATTCCCATTTAGAGAGCTTCTCCAAAGCTTCCGCTTCAGCTTTACAGGACTCCCGAGTGATATCACAGTCTCTATTCTTCCTAGAAATGACATCCAGCTGATTTTGAGCTGCTTATTTTTCCTTAAAGACATTCCCAAAGCATTCTATATTCCACTTTTTAAGCTAAAAATTCACATAATGAATCCTTTTAACAAAAGTATGCATAACTATCCCATGTGAAGCCAGACCATCAGCCCATCAAACCTTGACTAGGTCCAGCAATGAAAGGTCCCAAAACCACATTAACTAAAATTTGAAGGAGGGGTTCTTGACATTTTCATGACCCTGCACAAAAAAAATTATGAGCCAGTGATCCGAGCCTTGCTAGTCCTGGATTTCAAAGCTAGAAATCCACTTGTTACTTAGTCAGAAGCTGGAAACCAAGAACCTATCTAGCCTTTTAGAGATAGATTCCTCCCCACATCTCCTATTACTCCAAGTAAACAAACCATTGAGATCCTTTATATCTATCAAATTCAACTGAGTTATAAAAAAGTTAAACAAATATGAAGAAGCCTCTAAGCGATCCAAACCACATCTCTTCTCCTCAAGATTAAGAATAGAATTGAAATCCCCAACAACAACCCAAGGAACTGGCGGAGCTAAAGATCACACATACCTTAAGTCATCCCACAAACGAGCCTTTCCATGTAGATCAGAAGGAGCATAAACACTTAAAAATAGCAGGATCTCTCCAAAACCAAAGCTTGAAGTAGCCATGGAAAGAGAAGATCTACTCACAATCCACCACAAGGGGAGCATCTTTTTCTTGTCCCAAAAGCAAACAATCCCACTTGCACTACCCTAAGCACCAACGCATTAACATTGACCATGCCACCAAAGCTTGGAAGAAATCTTGTCCATACCCTCTATAGATAGCTTAGATTCCTAGATAAAAACAACATTAGGAGAATGCACCTTAATCAAATCCTGAACATCCTTTTGTCAAGGGATGTTGTTCAAACCCTTTACATTCCAAGAGAGAACAATCATTTATGGGATTTATAAAAATGGGAGTCAAGGGGTTTAATAGAGCTCGACTCCACCAAATTCTCACCCATAGCCTTAATATTTTCTTGATCTTTCTTCCTCCTGGCTTTGGAAGGTTTCTCTTAGATCCTCTTCTTAAAGTTTTTCTAGTGAAGACTCAAAAGAGAAGAAACCTAGAGACACTTACTCGAATCTTGAATTGTATCCAAAGGTTGTGAATCCAAACAATCATTAGAGGGAATGGACTCCTCTAACCCTTCTGGGACGACAGGTAGAATAGTAGATTCCAAAGCATGACCATGAGGAACCAAAGCACGTAGCTCCTCACTCTAATTGACACACCTATCCTTATCAAAGCTCAACTGCTCCATCTCACAGATATTATCCATAGGAGCATCCTTATTTGGGCTCAAAACTTGTTGGTCCAAGTCTTCTAGGGCCTCAAAATGGTTAAAGCTTGCATCCTCCTACCTATCCTTAAGGGTTTGTTTCTTACTTCCACCCTTATTGCAAGGCTTTACATGAGCAAAACCCTCCTTATGCATTTCCCCTTGTCACAAAGGGGCTTTACCTTTCTCCTTCATAGGGTCAAACTGAGGAGGTATCTTAGCAGAAATCTCAATAAAAAAAGAGCTAGAGACCTTGAGTTTAGGACACTTTTGCTGCAGATGACCATATTCATGGCAGATCTTGCACCGAAAGGGCAAGGTTTCATAGTCCAATTGTTGAATCCATGATCTAGACCCAAGTTTAATTTCTATCAAATTAGGAAGCGGGTTGTTTAGATCAATCTACACATAGATACAAGCCAAAGAGAGAGCCCTTCGTTCTAATGTTTGATGTGAAGGCCCCACTGGTTTACCAAGCAAAAACACAATACTGTGCAAAATATCATTCCTCTAGTATTCAACTGGAATCCAAGGAAGTCTAACCCACACCAAAACCCATGATGGAAGCTCTTTAGCAAGATTAAAATCAATGTGCCAAGGTTTCAAGAAAAACCCCACTTGATTGTAAAAGTAAGGACCTCCTTCAAAGACCTTATGACGATTAGCAATGCATGAGAAGACAACCATGAAATACCCATTTGTTGATTGCAAAATCTCCATGTCTCCCTCTAGATGCCAAGTATGTTGAGCCCATGATTCAAGAAATGGGGGGGAAACAATGATTCCCATGAACTTACAGATTAGGGCATGATTTCTCTGGTAAGCAACGTCTTCAACAATGGATTTTGATTGGTTAACCAAAACTGGTCGGGTCTCATTCCTTGCAAGGCATCCATTCGCTTTCGAAATCCGAGAGGCACCACCGTGTGATGATCCCACACCATTTGACACATTTTTCTTGAGAATGGCATCCATAGCTTGACTATTTGGAGATAGATTAACCCCCATAACCGCCTCAGGAAAAGACATAAAGACAGAACCAACAAAAACAGTCTCCGATTCCATAAAAAAAAAACCTCTCCTCCAAGCACCTTAATCAAGACCCAAACCCCAACCGAGAACAAAAAAGAGAACCCGCAGCAAAAAGACTCCCCAAATCCCGAAAAAAACCCGCCCCACAGCTCACAGCGGCTAGAACAAAGACTAACACCCATGGGCGAAGGCATGTAGAGAAGCAACATTACATGCAGGCCGTGGCCAGGAGGGCCGCGGACCTGCAAGCAGACTCCCACGCGCACAGAGTCAGACCTTTCATTCCGTCCTCCTCAAAACAATCCACCATTATAATTAGTTTTTACAAAATATATTAATTATATTATTCAAATCCTAGAAGCATTATTTTTTTGTACGACCTACTTATATTTAATCAGGCATATTTTTGCTCCCCTTCTTTTTTAATATTAAAAAGCTTCTAGAATGTGTATATATCTATCTTCTCATATTTTTTTACGTTTGTTTTGGTCTGTAGTTTATATATGTATATACGACATTACGACATACGCACGCTCGCGGTCTCTATATATCCAATTGGAAACATTGCCATAATATATTTTTCCTTGTTTCAGTCTGTTATAAATTGTACGTTATCCTTTGTCGATTCTTCGTTTCTGTCCGTAGTAGATTGTATGTATTGTCTTGTCGATGATGAGTTTTGGACGACGAGTCAGATCAGTAATCTTTGGGACTCATTGTATTCTTAACCGTTGTCGATGAAGCCAAAGATCTTATTGCGCTTTCAGCTCAGGCTATTGTAGACATCGAGTTTTATGCCAAGGTATCTTCATTATTTTATGTCCTGAATTGATAAGGAGCAGATGCTTTTGATCAAACCTATGGCAAATGTTTGTTCCTCCCCTGCTCATATGCTTGAGACGGTTTTCTGCTCTTTTTTCGCTTCTTATTAAAAAATACTCCTGTTTGCAATTAACAGCTGAGTGCACACAACAAGAAGCTGAGAATAAGAGAGACCAGACTTGCAGGGTAGCTGCAGGTCACATGGCCCAAGGGACGGGCTCGGCTCCATTGCCCCGGAAACTCTATGAGTGCGTGATTTGCAAGGGAAGCTTCACTTGTTGGCGAGCGCTGGGTGGCCACATGAAAATCCATCGCAAAGAACGGGCGCTATTCATCCAGTCAACACCACATGATCGGGCTGCCGGCTCGCCGTCTCAGCCAATTTGGCCATTGTTATTGAAATCATATGATCAGGTTGCTGGGTTTTCCTTAACTGTCCCGCGGGCGTCTGCAACAACCAGGAGAGTAAAACACAGTTTTAGGAAGACCCAAATCAAATTTTACAAGGAATTGTTTAGTGAGAATCAGCTACCAGGATTTAAAGCTGAGGAGACGGAGGCAGCAGAAGTAGGCGACGGACTAGATCTGGAACTTCGACTCGGATAGAAGCTCTAAGAAGAAGATGAGCCAAAGAAGTTTTAGTATAAGGCCTCTTTCTCCATGGATAATAGAACATCCATCTCATTTTATATAAATGTGTTTTATTAACTTTTATTGTAAGGAGGTATTTTTTTACAGCATGTCAAATTTTGATATTGCTATCAGAATTAAACTGTGTAGTTTTCTAGTCAAACTCATTGACCCATATTTCATGAGTAGTGAAATATGAAACATGTATCAATGAGTTTGACTGAAAACTATACTTGAATCCTGATAGCAGTTTCTTTTTTCTTTTCTTCCAAGAAAAAAAAGAGATTGGATATAGCTTTGAGTGAGTATTGAACTTGTTAGTTAAGTTTAAATGTTTTGAAGTTGGTTTAAAGTGAATATAAAGTGGTTGTTTTGGTGTATAAAAATATCTTTTTCATTAAGCATTGGGTGGCTTCAAGTGGATAAATAATTGGACTTGTAATCAATTCATCATTTATTACTGAATGTTAATAATGGAAGAATTTTAGAATTTATTTTAGGGAATGTTAAATATTTACAGGCATATAAAATTAAAGGTTATTATAATTTTAATTTCATAAAAATGTATATAATAAGTGGTTGATTTTTATTAGGTTTCTTGTGAATCAAACATCTTCATCAATAAATTAAGAATTACTTGACATTGTTTATATTTTTTTAGCATAATTTTCTTTTGACTACTAGCAACTTGTTAAACAAATATTACATAAATGAGAAATCATGTATAGAATTTTCATACTTCAATATTCACATAACATCTAGTAGACAAATATTTTACATTACTTACTTGATACTTATGAAAATAAAACTAAGATATAGTCTGAAAAATGGTCTTTTGAAAATTCTATGCAAATTAGGAGAAATTCATTGTAGAGAAGTTTAATATCTTAGTCTACCTTTTTGACAAAGGAATCAAAACTTAACACGAATGGTGAGATTTTTATATCCCATATTTAAATCTAAAAATTATTTTTTTTCTCTCAATATTTAATATGTATAAATAGTAAAAATTAAATCTATATTTAATCTATTCTTATGGTGGTTAATTAATAAGAAAATTGATTATTAATTAATACACATTTAAAGTTTTTTTTTTTTAATGTATAGATAATGAAGTAAATCAAATACTTAATTTTCAATAAGGATATATTTTTAGTGTCAATCAAATAATAAATTTTTAATAACATTATAATAAAATATTAATTTTTTAAAAGCTATCTATCATAAATATTGGCATTCCTACATTGATTTAATTAATACCAATTACATAAAATGTCACAAATTTTTACTAGACCATAATCTACTACTATGATATACAAAATTTATTAAGAAGGGTCATAAAAAAATAGGTTTACAAATATAAACTAAGCTTGTTCATTATTATTAGAGTACTCTACCATTGAGTTATTAGCCCCTTTATTGTTATTCCATCATTGGTTCAACTTTAATTTACTTCCAACACACTCAATAAGGGAAACTACAGGCACTTGGGGTTGTTATCCTAGACTAGCTTTAATATAATGTTGAATTTTTTTCTCATGGACTAGCTAAGAATCAAATCTACAACATTCAATTTTTTGTTGGATTGCTCTTCTAGATAATTATCCCTTTTTGTCTAGTCCATCATTGGTCGAAGTGTGTCTTCCAACACCCTCAATAAGCCACACTATTCTTGATGCTCCTAGTTTGACTTGGTTTTGATTCCTTGTTGAACCATTTCTCCTAGGTAAATCACAAATTCACCATAAGACCTTGCATTCACTACTAGAGTGCTCTACCATTGAAATACTAGCCCTCTTGATGATTTGTCCATTTTTGTTTAATGTGTGGATTAGTTTCAAACACCCCTCTTGAGACACACTAAAAATTATCAGTGATTCCATTTGGGTTAATCTCTATTAACCTAGGATCTAGTGTCATGTTGAGTTTCTACTCATGAATTAGCTATGAATCGAACCTAGGACCTTCCATTTACTGCTAGAGTTCTTTAATATTGAACTATTAGCCCTTTTGTGACTAATACATTATTGATATAGATATATCTTATTTATATTTTAATATTATTAAATAGTTTTTCTATTTCATTAAGAAAATTGTAATTGAAAGAACATGATTTTTATCGAAATTTTACAAGTCAATCTTATAAGTGTTAGAGTGAATAATTTATCTATTCACTATGCTTAAGTGTACTTAGGTTGGTGAGGTTAGACAACATCTTGTCTATTTGAATGTGCAACATTTAGACCTCTAGTAGTTACCAAGTTATAGAAACCTCATGTGCTACCCTTTTGAGGCTAGAAGACTTTCCATCTCACCTCAAATGTTAGTCAACACTTGGCATCAAGGTTGGTTTACTTTGTCAAATAGGTTGTAACTTTGCACATTCCTAGTGATTCATAGGTTACCACCTATTAGACACTTGTCTACTCATTTGTGCCACATCATAGATCACTTGTCAATCCACATGATAGATGGATTACCTCTTCCTTTCCTATATATACAAGACTTTCTCATTTGTACATTTTGATCACCAAAATACAATAGTTCATATTGAACATTTTGCTTGTATTTTATCTCCATGATCTCCTAATTCTTATATAGTATCAAAGCGAAAGGATGAAGCTGCAATATTTTGCTAAATTCAATCTGTGTGGGTTAACAATTACAGGAAGATAGTTAGCCGTCTCTAGAAGTATTCCGAGGCGTCGTTTGGAGTCAAACTACACATCACCACACTATCCACGATTTGGAGACCCCTGCTACGGATTTGAGGACCCCACCGTGTGGCGTTTAAATCTATTTTTCACATTGGAAGACATTGGGGACGTGATTTACTAGCAAGAGAGGGGCAATTTTTCTCAGAAAGGAACAATTATTCTTCACTGTGAAGGATATTTTTTGTGAGAGAGGTGGTGTTCCAAATTTCTAGGCTGCAGTTAAAGCCTGGGAGGCCACGATTTGCCTCTTGTAGACTTTGTAGACTTGTGAGGAGGCGATTCACCATCCATTCAGTCGCACTATTTTGCAAAAAGAATGATTTTTTGTTGGAAGGGTGATGGTCTTTTATTTGCTGACGCCCCTTCACCATTCAACCCTCGACGCAACTCCATGTAGCAACCATTCTTCCCTTGGTCGTAGCTTTTTGCGTGGTCATTGCAACGATCCACAACCTGTGCCCTTTGTGGCATTTCAAAGAAACCACATCCTTGCCCTTTGACCCAACACAAATGATTTTTTTGCTTAGCAAAGGCACCATGATTTTTTGTGGAGCTGGGGCACGATTTGGTGTTTGTCAAATTTTGTGGAGCAGATATGTGATTTGGTTGTCAAAGTGGGCATGATTTAGGGCAGCTTTTTTGGGTGGAAATTGATGTAGCTTGCCCACTAGGGCATAGGTTAGAGAAATAGGGGGAAGCCATCTCCATCTTAAGCCCCTGGACACATGGGTATTTAGCCCTTTATCTTTTCCAGCCTAAGGGGCTTTCAAATCCTCTCTAGTTTTCTTTTTTTCCTAATATTTGGTGTAAAAAATATTTTTCAACAATCTGATATTTTTGTCAAGAAAGTATTTTAATTTGTAAAGGTGAAAAATTTCATGGCTTAATAACATTTTTTGAGTAGCTCAAAACTGAGTGCCTTTAATACAAAAGTGCTTATTTTTTCATCATAAATCCATCGGGCATACTATTGCACTCTCACATTAAGTGTCATTGTATGCCTTGTTTGGACTATTTACAAAGAACTTCTATAAAGTGCCAAATTAAGCTCAGGGAAAGAAATAATCAAGGGGGTTTTAATTTTATATTTTGTCTTTTTTGAGGTTTCAAAGGCATATGTTTTCTTAATCCACCTCATGACATAAACTTGTAAGAACACATAATAGCAAACAAGTTTGTAAATGCACTCATATAAAGTGCCACAAAAACTGAATGTGTTCCTTAGGGAGGGAATTTAGGAAGTTTACACTTACACCAAATTATAAAGTGTAATGCGATCCTCGTGATTCTCACCTCATGTGTGTGTGCCTTGATGCACACCCTTTTTTAGTTTCTTGTATGTTTTTTGACCTAAGTCTGGGTCTAAATTCCTTGCACAATTTTGTGCCCGATTTTAGTTGCTCTACTTATTTCACTTAGCATTAAGGGGGGATTATGATATTGTTATGCTAACGCTTCTATCAATGAAGCAATGGAGGAATATTGTTTTTAGGGGGTCTCATAGACCTTCTATCTTTATCTCTCATATGGGGGATTATTTTAGTAGATTATATTTTCCAAAGTTCTAATACTTATATAGAGCACAATGATAAAAATTTAAGTAGTGTACACATGTCAGTTGTGTATTACTCTAGAATCTTAGTACTATCTATATTTTCAACTTCATAGACCTTTATGTATTCATGGTTGAAGAGTATTCATATGTTCACTCAAGCATTATTTTGTAACCCTTATCTTGATCTACAATTCTTGGAGGTTCTTTGATTCAAGTAGACACTAGTTCATCTTTGACAAAGTGTACAATTGCTACATAATTTATGAGTTCTTCATCATCATGTTCCTATCAGCTAGGGACATCTTTTCAGAAGGTCTTAAATCCTTCTCTTTCTCTTTTGGAGAGGATTTTTTTATCACTGGGTTTTCTCCTTTACTCCACTTTATAAGAAACCTTTTGTAACAACCTCGGTGTTTTTCATAGCAAAATTTCCAATTTTTTCATCTCAAGTGATAAACCATGATGCCAAAACATAGTAATAAAAAAAAATTCTTCCCATAATGTAAATTACATGCACAATTGAAATAACACTATTTCAAAACTTTCATTGCATTTCATTGTAATTTCACAAATCTTTCCATAACATAGATACCATATTGAATGAACTCAAGTATATCATTCAAGATTACATCCTTCCATATATATGGGCACATGATACAAACATAGCTCCTTTGAGCTTCATATGTCAATAGATATACAAATTGGTCTTGATGTCTCCACATCAACGCATACATTTTGAGTGTCTTTTCTCACTAGTGCAAACACTCTAGTTGTCCTTGATACTGACGCAAACATCCACAAACCTCGACTATCGACTGATGAGGAGAAGCATCACTCAAGCACTTTTTTGCCAACCATAGACTTAAATATGGTCCCCTGTACATATATCATATGATAGATGGCCCTACCACTCAACTAAGATATTGTTTGGTCATCCTCATAAAAAATGCCTATCTGAGCTTAGTGTTATGTCCTACAAACCAAAACCTAATCATATGGTAGCTACACCTATAAGTATGAAAATCCTAAACTAGAATGCACATAAGGAACAAAATGAACTGACAGTGTAAACAATGGCTACTTACACTACTTTGGCCAAAGTATTCTCACTCAATACTTCGAGTGATAGTCCTCACATTCACATACACTACTATAGCTTGGTTTGGACTATGACTATTCTTGTACTATGCATAAGTAATTTTCTCCAATAGGTGATCTTTAACCCCAGAAATAACCTACTCTCATTTTTTCCCAAAATACAATGGTATCTCTACCAATCAAGCCTGAGCATTAGTTACCCCTTCAATAGACATTCATATCCTAGGTATAACATATGAGCTTATCTTTGCATAAACAAGCTATTCACCTTAAAGAAAATCTAGTCCCAAGTTTTAACATTATAATCTAGAGTATAGCTACAAAAGCCTTATCATAATCATAGATTAAATAACTGACTCCATTCAATAAAATAACCCATAATAAGTGATACTCATTAAGAGTATACCCTTATAAATGATTAAATTCAATCAAAGAATCATCATAACAATAGATGATTCCATTTGGGAGTATAATCTCCTTAACTAAAAGGGTTTAAGCAACGAGTCTACTCTTGTTAATACTATAACCTTGTATTTAAGAGTGTAATGCCACTAATTAAGTAGCAGCTCTAACTCACTAGGTTTCAATATAGTTCTCAATGCAGGAGTAACCCACTAGCTATCTAATATAATCAAATAACTTTAGCTATGAGTAACCCTTAATCTACCTTTGTTTATTCATATCTAGTATATTAATACCTATGAAAAAAAATTCCCCTTATTACGAAGTAATTACAAGAATTTCACAAAACAACATAAATAGCTTCTAATTTCCTTAAAAAGAAAATGCTATATTTCTATAACGCAAGTAATCTCAATAGATCAAATAAAGCACTCAAGAATCAATATTTCATAAATAAATATAGATAAAGGAAGATGTATCCTCGTGCCTATACTACGCTTATCAAATTGATTGGTTTGTTTCACAACTTTCCAATAGTAGCCTACTAGCTTCACTTTGACCTCATAAGCAATACCTCAATAATACCTCTCACTAGTTTATAAAATGCTTCTCTCAAGTATAACTGAAAAAATAAAGCTCCTCAAAAAATACTCAAAGCTCTTTCAGAATATAGAGTAGAATGGAATAGAATGCAAATGGAATACTCATATAATGTAGAGAAAAAATCATCCCAATCTAGAGAGATTGCTTCTCTATTTATACAACAACAATGAGACTCTCTAGCCTATAGAAAAGGCATGTAAATTGATAGCAACATCCATGCAAATCAACTCACTCAACTTAGCTAAAAGGTGGCACATAAGCAAAGAGTTTACTTAACATAAAATTCCATAGATCAACCTCTTTAGTTGACAACAATATAAGACTATTTCAAACATTACATGATCGAAAGGTGACATTCAAGTTTCTCTCAAAATGAACTTATAAAACAATCAAAACTTCTTAATATGACATCAAGCAAGCATCCATTCACCCTATAAGTTTGGCGTGTCCTTTCTCTTTGAATCAGGCGATTCTCAAATACAACACATGCATAAGGTCAACTAAATCTATGATGAGTCGCTTTGTCTCATAAATCAGCTTTGACTAATTCATCGCTTTGCTATAACTTATCCTTTCATTATGCATTTGCATTTACTTTTTGTTGATATGTAATCTATGATAAGGCATCTCAAGTAATTGCAATCTACTAAGTCAAAGATATTCTATCATAAAGCATGACTGAGTCTTACTCTCCAAGTCGACTTAATTGCTATAAATTATATTACATATAATTCAACCCTTATATATTGTCGATATGTATTATATTTGGCCTTTAACATGCTTGTACATCTTATATATACTTGACCTATGTTTATATAATAAACCGGCCTCAAAAGCATTGCATAAGTTAATCGATCCCCAAGCATATAATTATATAATCATATATGTACATATACATATATATGTATATCAACACACATACACACATATATATGTATATGTATATATATACAACAATTTAACATTCACATAATAATAATATATATTATAGGTATGTGTGTGTGTACACACTCCTTTATTAAGCATTTATGCTTATGTGTTTTCGTATATATATACAAACACATATATTATCTAGCAACATGATTGTCAAATGATCCATTGAATATCCAAAATGATTATGACCATGCAAATATATTCATCATAACATATTTATACACATATATATGCATATCTATACATATGTTGTCATACTCATATGGAAATCCAATTATATCCAATGTATGTGTATTTCGACATATGTATATATATGCATATATTCATATATCCCAAATACTCATTTAACCATACAATCAAGCATAGTAATATAAGGAAGAACTCATACATAAACATCATCCAAGCATGCATTCAACACTAATCAAGACCTTTACTAATGAAAACACATATTTTCTAAAGGATGACTTACCAATTCCCACTACTATGTCTAGACTCAACCATTCTATTGTGAGTGTGTGTAAGATCAGATAGGTTGTGTTACTTGTTATCCAACCAATCACTTCTCTTGAGTGATACTTCCCCTCCACTTGGAGGAATGAACTTGTCTCTACAACCAGCTCAACACATTTTCCATGGTAGTTAGATGTTCATAATAAATCCATATGCATCATAAACTTAGGCATATTCATATAGCAATACATGTTCATTACCAATGTAAACATAATTACTCATTCAAATTATTTATAAACACTTTCACATAATACCTATTTCATTATCTCATTAATCATATCAAAATCATGATTGTATTTAACATCTTATTTACCAGTGAAGCTAAATTTAAATTAGTACTAACAAGATGGGGCGTAACATACTTCCCCCCTTGTGAATCATCATCCCCAATGATCTAAAGCACTTTAACATAAAGTCAAATAAAAGTTTTACTTACCATTTCCAAATCATGTAAGATTTCCTAAATAATCCTCCCTCGTAACACCACCACTCCTTGCAATCTTGTCCTTCTTAGACCTTCCATCGAGTGTCCTTGTTAACGCATAGGGGGAACTTGTGTGCCTTATGCATAGTTACTCTCCCAAAGAGCTTATGCATGTTAATCATCATACCTCATATGTACATCTCGAGTACCATAATAATTGTATACTACATGACACCTATACTATAGTGAATAAAAAACATGTTCTCTTTGGCTAATGAATTTATCCTCAGTGTAATCCAAACAGAAAAGGGATGTTGGTTCATTATACATTACACCATGGGTCCCATCCTTCCCTTTGGTATTTACACCTTAGACAACTCAAAATCCACGACCATCCATCGGCTACTTATCTATTTTCTTTAACAAAAAAGTAATTATCTTGACCATTTGTACATCTTGACACCTATAATTATTAGCTACTTTGGCATTGCTCTTGGAAACCTACCAAATTGTGAACATAATGGTACTACTCCTTACTTCAAGCTTTGTATCAGAAAAGTTTCATTGATCTCTTCAATCTATTACTCCTTTTTGACAATATTTCTAGTCTAAGGTTAACCCCATTTCTTCTCCTATTTTAGACTAATATAGTTTTCAACCTTCCTTTCCATATAATGGATCAAACCTCAATGTTAGAAGGTTATAAGTATTTAAAAAATCATTCAAGATTTGGTTTTACCAATTTTTCCTATTTGGCTACAATAATATATTGCACATTCGTTCAATTGAGTGTCTCATAGTATGATCATGGTTCACACAACCATATCATTATTTTCTCATTTAGAACTGAGAAAACCTTCTCAAGAATACTAAGAAACTACCTCCCACAATATATTATTTAGAACTGAAATCCCATAAATTAATTTTTCAACCAACTTTTGTTACCTTGGTGAGTCTGTCCACCATAATGTTATGTCAGTTCCATCGACATAGATAGATTAAACTATCTTGTGTTCTACCACTCCCCCTTGGAATATCAAGAGAGTACACATGTCATGTCGATGAAAACATCCTGTCTTCATTTTCTGATGCACTAGACATTATCTTGCCACATTATGTGTAGCATCTTACTCCTTCGTTTCCATATTATAGTGTTTCCTCATCCAACAAATGACTTTTTCATTCCAATGTCCTAACGCTGACATCAATTTCCTTGTTTCATTCCTCAATCCACCAAAATTTTGAGTACATAGGTTCTTTTACATCAATAATAGTTTATTCTTTGACTAAATGAAAACCTATTGTGTGGTCTCATTCCACATTTAATTCCCAGCTAATAATGGTTAGACACTTTCTGGAGATAAATCTCCTTTATCTTAGGACATCCATAACTTGGATTTCTTTCATCCTTGGATCATTTTCAAAGTTTTAATTTGATTTTCAGCTCAACATATCTTTTTTGATGAGCATCGTTACTAATTTTGAGTATTAACCCTCGTTCAATCATGTTGGTTCCCAAGCATGAACATTTCTTGAATCATGAGTAATTAGATCTTCTCTTGCTAATCCCATAGGCAATGATCTTCCCATACATGATCAAGTAATCTTCCTATCCTTTTATAAGGCATCAATGATAATGTTATTTGGTTTTCCAATGAAATTTATTTAAGGTATGGTGTGATAATAGGTCCCAATCCTTGACCTTTCCACTATTTTTCTCCAAAAATTCAAATACCTTATCTTTGTGGTCATGAAATACATGACTTAATTGACATCAGGGCCTATGAAGAAGTCATTAGTTATTCCAAATTAAAAATATATTCATGATTTTCATTGGGTGGGGTACTTTTAATCAAATTCAATCCACTCTCTTTCCTCCCTGCTTAGTGTTTCAAAGACATTTGATCAACTTAAAGTTGAACTCATAGAAAATATTTTCTTTCTTGAAATGATTTGTCATTCCCTATTGTTGGCTTTCTATTGCCTTTTTATTGCCTCAATGGCATACATTGAATATACTTTTTCCCAAAGTTAGATTCATCATTGATTTCTAATCTCATAGATTCAACATTTTGGATCGTCAAATAGGTGATCTAATGAATAATCAACTACTTTACAAGTTAAGAGGCACTATATTAATCCAAATCTCTTTCCAATATCCTTTTTGTGGAGGAATATCCATACCCACAAAGCCTCTTTTGTTGATGTCCCTTTCAACTTAGAGCATTGTTTCCCTACAACTTCACATAGTTTTAACACATAGTGTCACACTTTATTCCATTTCATTTTGGAACCTCTAAACATATGTTGGTTTACATTGAAACATTAGTGAGTTTAATTTATACTCCAACCAATCTATGTACTATCCAAACCTTTGTCAGATCAATACGATTTACCTTTGCAGGATTATTTAACACAATCATCTTTCCAAGTGACTTTTTCCCATTACTTGGTGACTTCATGTAACCTTAAGCACTCTAAAGTTTCTTGGTTTCTTTTTATCATCTTAATCAAGACTCCAAATCGATCTCATGAATTTTTGTTGGTGGAACTATGTCCACATTATTGATTGCTTCTTTTCTAACCATTCTAGTCTTTTCCCTTATTCCAAGGTACTATGTCCTTTCTTAAAAGTTCCTCTCCTTGCTCAAAGATTAGATTCAAGTCAAGAATTCTCCAACCTCAATCCTCTTTGTCCCTCAGAGTTTTATAGCTATCTAGTACAATGAAGGTACCTACTATTTATCATTCATAACCTTCCTACATAACCCAATTGCATAATATTCTACAATCCAAGGTAACATCATAATAAGTTGTTGGTTTAGGATTTTCTAACTCTAGGGAAAACTCTTATCTAGTCCCAAACTTAAACAAGTTTCCAAGAATCTTATCTTCCTTTCCATTTCCCTTGTTCTTTCCTCTTACCATGTTGGCATAAGAAATTTTCAACCATTATCTTCGGATAAGGTTTACACGTCATTTACGTAATGAGCTCATAGGTTATCGAGTTGAAAGTGGTTTCTCTAATACCACATGTAACAACCCAGGTGTTCTTCATAGTAAAATTTCCAATTTTTTCAGCTCAAGTGATAAACCATGATGCCAAAAGATAGCAATAAATATTTTTCTTCCCACAATGTAAATAACATGCACAATTGAAATAACACTATTTCAAAACTTTCATTGATTCTATTGTAATTTCATAAATATTTCCATAAAATAGATGGCATATTGAATGAACTCAAGTATATCATTCAAGATTAAATCTTTCCATATAAATGGGCACATGATACAAACATAGCTCCTCTAAGCTTCATATGGCAATATATATACAAATTGGTCTTGATGTCACTGCATTGGCACATACATTCTGGTTGTCCTTGCTCACAAGTGCAACCACTCCAAATGTCCTTGATACTAGTGTAAACATCCAAAAACCTTGGTTACAAAATGATGAGTAGAAGAATCACTCAAGCACTTTTTTCGCCAACCACGAACTTAAATGCAAACCCCTGTACATCTATCATATGATAGATGGCCCTACCTTTAGATGAAGAGATTGGTTGGTAAACCTCATAAAAAATGCATATCTAAGCTTAGTGTTGTGTTCTAAAAACCAAAAAATAATCATATGGTAGCTACACCTACGAGTATGAAGATCCTAAACTCTACTGCATATAAGGAACACGGTGAATTGATAGTGTAAGCAGTGGCTACTTACACTACTTCAGGAAAAGTATTCTAACTCAATACTTTGAGTGACAGTCCTCACATTCACATACACTACTACATCTTGGTTTGGACTATGACCATTCTTGTACTATTCCTAGGTAATTTCCTCCAATAGGTAATCTTTAACCCTAAAAATAACCTACTCTCAATTTTTCCTAAAATACAATGGTATCTCTACCAATCAAGCCTAAGCATTATTACCCCTTCAATGGACATCCCTACCCTAGGTATAACATACGAGCTTATCTTTGCATAAACAACCTATTCACCTTAAAGACAATCTAATCCCAATTTTAAACTTTATAATATAGAGTATAGCTACAAAATTCTTATCATAATTATAGATTAAATAACTAACTCCATTTAGTAAAATAGCCCATAATAAGTGATACTCATTGAGAGTATAACCCTATCAATTATTAACCTCAATTGAAGAATCATCATAACAATAGATGATTCCTTTCAAGAGTATAATCTCCTTAACTAAAAGGGTTTAAGTAATGAGTCTACTCTTGTCAATACTATAACCTTGTATTTAAGAGTTCAATGCTACTAATCAAGTAGCAACTCTAACTCACTAGGTTTCAATATAGTTCTCAATGAAAGAGGAACCTACTAGCTATCTAATATAATCAAATAACTTTACCTATGAAAAACCCTTAAGTTGCATTTGTTTATTCATATCTAGTATATAAATACCTATGACAAAGAATTCCCCTTATTACGGAGTAATTACAAGAACTTCACAAAACAACATAAACAACTTCTAATTTCCTTTCAAAGAAAATGCTATATTTCCATAGTGCAAGTAAACTCAATAGATCAAATAAAGAACTCAAGAATCAATATTTCATAAACAAAGACAAATAAAGGAAGATGTATCCTCATGCATGTACTATGCTTATCCATTTGGCGGGTTTGTTGCACTACTTTCTAATAGTAGCCTACTAGCTTTACTTTGACCTCACAAGCAATACCTCAATAATACCTCTCTCACTAGTTGATAATATGCTTCTCTCAAGTTTAATGAAAACAATAAAGCTCCTCACAAAATACTCAAGTCTCTCTCAAAATACAGTAGAATATTATAGATTAGAAAATGCAAAGTATAATGGAATAGAATTGTAAGAGAGGGGGACCAACCACTACAAGGCCCCAGGTCACGAAAGGCTAAGAGCAGTATGGCTTCCCTAACTTACCTCAATTTAAAGGAGCATTAGGATGAATGGGATGAGAATGATGAGGATTATGAGGTCCTTCAATCACTCTGCAAGCCCGAGATTTGAAAGGAGATAGGTGATTTGGTTTCTAGGGTCAACTCTATGTCTCAGGTAGCTCTCTGTTGGAGGAAAAAAGTGCGGTTCTGGGATGATAGTGGCACGCTGGCGTCTCACAGGTGCCTAGAATCCGTACGGTGAGAAAACCAAAGAGACGAGGTTTAAGCCCGAAGAAAAAACTATCAACCTAGTTTAGAAGATTCTAGAATGATGAAATGAGATTAAGAAGAGTGAAACATAAAGATGAATGTGATAAAGGCAATAGATTACCACAAGGGTTATGAAGATGATTTCACACAACAACCTTCTTGCTAGCTTCCTCCAAGATCTGTCCAACTGCACACAAAAAAGTGGGAAAATGTTGGGAGGTTGTTTAGGGGTCTGCCTCAGTTAGACCCCCACTTTGGTGTTTCCACCTCCATAGACAATCAAGTTTGCAATGATAGAAATAATGATACAGAAGGGAATACAAGCTACGTAAAAAAAAGACACTACAAAAATAGTATGTTCTTACTCAATCAAATGATAGGTAAGATAAGAGGAGCTTACCACCTCCGTCCAAAGTGCTCAAGGCTTGTGGGGGAGAAAATGAGAGGAACTAAAGCCTTTGCTATAATGGTGTTTGTCCTACGCTCGCACTATCAGAGTGATGGAGTGATAGATTGATGCTATGAAGTGTGAAGTTTTGCTACAAATCTTGTGGATGGTTGAAATAGTGAAGAAAATGTGAAGAGATGAAATAAAGATCTTTCCAAAATTCTTCCGAAGATCCCCAATGGATCAAGGAATGAAGAATATGAAGGAAGAAGATGAAAAACAACCATATTCGGGTTAGCTAGCCGAAGAGGGGCATTACACTTCGACTTCCAATAGGAAGTGTAATGTCTCTGCAAACTCTAGCCGTAGGAATCTTCCAAGGACGTAAGTGTGCCATGTAGACGTCTACATGTCGGACGGGCATTCCTGACAGAAATGCCTCCAAGGACACACAAACAGGGTGCCAAGTATGATGTGAGTGGCAGGATTAAGTGCAATTAAGCCTCTACCTTAGGTTTTCTAAAGTGCAAGGGGCTAAAGGGGAATTTGTGTTAGGGGTGAAAATTTATGCCTATACAAGAATGTAAATGGAATGCACATATAATACAGAGAAAAAGTCATCCCAATATAGAGATATTGCTTCTCTATTTATATAGCAACAAGGTGACTCTCTAGCCTACAAAAAAGGCATGTAAATTGATGGCATCGTCCATGCAAATCAAGTCACTCAAATCAACTAAAAGGTGGCACATAAGAAAAGAGTTTACTTAGCATAAAATACCACATATTGACCTCTTTAGTTGACAATAATATATGCCTATTTCAAACAACACATGAGCAAAAGTTGGCATTCGAGTTTCTCTCAAAACAAAATTCTAAAGCAATTAGAACTTCTTAATATGGTGCCAAGCAAGAATCCATTTACCCTATAAGTTCGGTGTGACCTTTCTCTTTGAATCAATCTATTCTCAAAATATAACACATGCATAAGGTCGACTAAGTCTATGATGAGTCGCTTTGTCTCATAAATCATATTTGACTAATTCATCTCTCTACTATAACTTATGCTTTCATTATGCATTTTCATTTTCTTGTTGTTAATATTTAATCTATGATAAGGTGTCTCAAATAATTATAGTTTACTAAGTCAAAGATATTCTATCATAAAGAATTGACTAAGTCTTACTCTCCAAATCCACTTGATTGTTGTGAATTATATTACATATAATTTGACCTTTACATATTAAAAATATGTATTATATTTGGCCTTTAACATGCTTTTACATGTTATATATACTCAACCTATGTTTATGTAATAAATCAGCCTCAAAATAATTGCATAAGTTAATTGATCCCCAAGCATATAATTATATAATCATATATGTACATATGTAAATATACATATATGTATATCAAAACACACACACATGCATACACACACACACACACACACATATCTTAGGTCAATAAAGTATGTATATATTCGATATACAAATAAATAAAAGTTAAAATTCATATAATATATATATATATATATATATATATTATATTATGTATATATATATTATATTATGTATATGTATATATTATATTATACATATATGTATACACACTCCTCTATTAAGAATTTACGCTTATGTGTGTATTTGTATATATATAGTTCATATATATATATTATCTAGCAACATGATATTCAAATGATCCATTCGATATCTGAAATGATTATGACCATGTGACTATATTCATCATAATATGTTTATACACATATATGCATATCTATACATATGTTTTCATACTTGTATGGGCATCCCATTGTATCCAACGTATGCTTATGTCCACATATGTATATAAATACATATATGTAGATATCCCAAACGCTCATTGAACCTTACAATCAAACATAGTAATATAAGGAAGAACTCATACATAAACATCATCCAAGCATGCATTCAATAGTAATCAAGACCTTTACTAATGCAAACACATCTTGTCTAAAGGATGACTTACCAATTCCCCATACTATGTATAGACTCAACCATTCTGCTATGAGTGTGTGTAAGCTTAGATAGGTTACATTACTGGTTATCTGACTAATCACTTCTCCTAAGTGATACTTACCCTCCACTTGGAGGAATGAACCCATCCTTGCAACCAGCTCAACACATTTTCCATGGTAGTTAGATGTTCATAATAAATACATATGCATCATAAATTTAAGCATATTCATATAGAAATACATGTTCATTACCAATGTAAACATAATTACTCTTTCAAATAATTTATCAACACTTTCACATAATACCTATTTCAATATATCCCATTAATCATACCAAAATCATGATTTCATTTACTATCCTATTTACCCATGAAGGTAAAAGTAAATTAGTAATAATAAGATGGGGTGTAACACATTTTACATGGGTACCTAACATCACCTTGGAGCCAGGACCCATTTCTATCTATTTTCACTTTTGTGATCTCCCCAATTACCACCTAAGGGGATGTTAGATTGAATAATTTATCTATTCATTATACTTAAGTGTAATTAGATTGATGAGGATTGACAACATCTTATATAACTGAATGTGCAACCTTGAGCCTCTAGAGGTTACCAAGTTATTTGGTAAACCTTGTGTGCTAACTAGTTATTTGTAGGTGGACACCTATAGGACACTTGTCTACTCATTTGTGTCACATCATGGGGCACTATCAATCCACATGATAGGAATATTTCCTCTTACTTGCCTATATATGGAGGGTGTGAGAACTCTTCAAGGATATGGTTTATCTCTATCGAATTCCCTTCATTTTTCCCATTTCAATTGCCTTTAAAATTTCCTTAGTGATTTCCATGCAAGCTTTGGAGGGGTGGATCCCTTCACATTTGAGGTGGAAATAGATCATGCAACCAATCATCAACCAAAAAAATTTCTATGACCTATAATTTGTAGTTGCATGACCTACATCTCTAAACCCAATGGTATAAATTTCACTCTTAACACTCATAAAATTTGAATGTAGATGGAAGACCGCTATTCACCTCTCCAAATGCCAAATTTTTTAGCATCAACAAATATAGTAGGGTTGATGTAAGCATGGAGGGGGGCAAGCCATGTTGAATTTTTAGCCCTTGGTCACATGATAGTTTAGCCCATGTTCTTTTCCAACACAAGGGGTATTAAAATACTCTATAATTTTCTTCTTTTATTCCCAAATATTTTGCACAAAAAATACTTTTCAAGAATCTATTTATTTTTCTGGCAAGAAGGCAATTCAATTTTTAAAGGCGAAAAATTTCATAGCTTAATAATTTTTTCTTGGAAGCTTAGAATTGAGTTCCACTTTTTACCAAAGTTCTTATTTTTTCACCACAATCCAACAAGAATAATATTGCACTCATCCTATAAAGTTCCAATTTATGCCACATTTGGCCTATTTACAAATAATTCATTCTATAAAATTCCCAATTAAGGGGGTGAAGTAATAATCAAAGAGGTTTTAATTTTATGCTTTTTTGGTCTTTTTGTTAAGGTTCACAAGACATATCTTAATCTATGTATTCTTACTCCACCTCATAACAATAAACATGTAAGAACTCATCAGAACAAATGTGCTTGTAAATGCACTCACATAAAGTGCCACTAAACTGAATGTGTGTTCCATATGGAGGAAATTTAGGAAGTGTTGTACTTATAATGAATTATAAAGTGTAATGCCGGTTGTGTAGAGCCTTTATTTGACATCATAGTTATGGATCCTCATGGCTCTTTCCAATGGTGTGTGTTGCCTTGATTTTCCATCACAACAATGGATCCTTGTGATTCTTGCCTCATTCATTTGTACCTTGATGCAAACCATTTTTTAGTTTCTTGTACATCATTAAATTTCTTTCACATTCTTGTTCTTTATTTTAGTTGGTATACTTATTATCTTAGCATTAAGGTGGCACTATGACAGTGTTATGCTATTGCTTCTTCAATGAAGCAACAAATGAATCTTCTTTTTGGGCGGTCTTATGAACCTTCTATCTTGATCTTGCATATGGGGGATCATTTTAGTGGATCATATTTTATGATATTATAGTACTCCTAATCATAGTAATATATGTATTTTCAAGTTCAAAGAGTTTTATTTCCTTTCTATACATGGTTGAGTAGTGTTCATATGTTCACTCATGTAGTGTATTATATCTCTTATCCTTATCTACATTTCTTGGAGATTTGTTGATTCCAACAGATGCCTATTCATCTTTGATAGAGTTTAAAACATGTACATGCTTTATGAATTCTTCATCATGATGTTCCTATCATCATGGGACATCTTTTTATAAGGTCTTAAATCCTTCTCTTTCTCTTCTAGAGAGAATTTTTTTTCCCACTAGGTTTTCTCCTTTAATCCACTTTATGAGAAATTTTTATACATGGGTACCTAACATGGCCTCATAGTTAGGACCCATTTCTATCTATTACACTTTTTTGATCTCCCAAGTATGACTTAAGGGGGTGTTAGAGTGAATAACTTATCTATTCACTATACTTAGGTGTACTTAGGTTGTTGAGGCTATAAACCATCTTGTCTAACTTAATGTGCAACCCTTAGACCTATAAGGGTTACCAAGTAATTTGGTAAACCTCATGTGCTACCTTTTTGAGGTTGGAAGACTTTCCATCTCACCTCAAAGGTCACTCAACACTTGACATCAAGGTTTCAGATGAATTGGTCAAATAGGTTGTTGGTTTTCACATTATTGGTGATAAATGGGTTGGCACCTATAGGAACCTTGTCTAATTAGTTGTACCACATTATGCAGCACTTGTCAATCTACATGATAGTTGGATTTCCTCTTCCTTTCTTATATGCAAGGCTTCCTCATGTTTGTACATTTGGTTCAACTAAATACAATAGCTCATATTTTTCATTGTGTTTATTTTTTGATCTTCATGATCTACTAGTTCTTATAAGGTATTACTTTTACTATCACAAATTTTAAGTCGGTACAACAAAATAGGCAATTAGCATCTAAAATAGTGCCAAATTTTAGTGCATTTGATTTCATGAATTGGGCTCTTCTTCAGGAACAAAACTTGGTGCAAATTGGGATGCTCACTTCAGCGCTAGATTTAGCACCGGATTTAGCGCTAGGTTTAGCGCCGACTTTTGTTGCTTCCAGTTTGGCTTCAAATTTTGCTTATGGTTTTGCTTCTTGTGTTTCTTCCACATTTGCTTCCAGTTTTTGTTCCAGGTTTTCTTCTAGTTTTGCTTCCAATTTTGCTTCAAGTTTTGCTTCTAGGTTTTCTTCCGGTTTTGCTTCCAATTTTTCTTCTAGTTTTGTTTCCAATTTTGCTTCCAATTTTACTTCCAATTTTCTTCCAATTTGGCTTCCAGTTTTTCTTCCAATATAATGTTGCTTCTTTCATCTACCTTTGCTTCCATTTTTGCATCTTTTGTTGCTTCTAATATGGCTTCTATTATTGCATCTTTTGTTTCTTCTAAAATTGCTTCCATTATTACTTCTTTTTTTGCTTCCTAGATAACACCAAGTTTTTCTTCCCAGATTGCTTCTATTTTTCTTCTACTTTGGCTTCCATTGTTGCTTCCTTTTTTGCTTCTGAAAATGCTTCTTGTTTTGCTTCCATTTATTAATTTAATATGTTTTATTTCAATTTAATTAGTTAAATATATCATGCCTCTTAAATAATGCATATGATTAAATAAAATGATAATTATTATAACATGATCATCATTTATAATTAAAAAAAGTGATTCAAATATCTATATAAGTAGATCAAAACAAGTGATTAAAAAAAGTGAGTCAAATATCTATATAAGTGATTAAAACAAGTGAGTCAAATATGCCACTAGATTAATAACATGTCAAAATGATACATGTACAAATGATATAAGTAAAAATGATAAATTATATAGCTCAAAATGATACAAGTCAAAATGATATATGTCCAAATGATATAAGTCAAAATGATACATGTCCAAATGATATAAGTCAAAATGATACATGTCAAAATGACACAACTCAATAATATGGTACTACAAGTTGTGAAAATGATACATATTATAGTAACCATGAAAAAAGGCATCATAATGATATATCAACAATTATCCATGATGCAATCTATATGATCATGAATGTCATTGGCTACTACTAGCAACTGCCTCATCATCATCATCACCATCATGATCATCATCGTCATCATCATCATCGTCATCGGCCTTGGTTTCTTTTGTATCTATATCATCATCATCCTCTACCATGTGATCTATACCAAAACCAACATATTCTAGATCTATATCATGAGGATCATCTTGATCTTCTGGAAGACCCGTTTTCTGCAAAAAACACCATTTAAAATGAAAATTTATTATTTATTTCATGTAATAATTTTTTTTTCTGTTATATATCTAATATTACAACATGTGAAACAAAACCATAATCATATTACATCATATCAAAGTGCACATACCATAATAAAATTTCAAAAATGTTACAGCTAATATGTCATTCCAATGATGTAAAACATGCAACAATTCTAATAAACGTTAGTAAAATATGCCAGCATTTGGTGGAAGAGGAAGAAAGATGTCTGGAACTCTGGAGGCCCACCATAATGAATTTCGATATTCAACCATGAGAGCAGAAGAGAGAGCTGATATCATGTATCAAAACATTAAGCATGCATTCTTCCAATTAGTGGAGAAGGAGATGATTACTTTGCTTCATTTTCATTTTCATAACCATATCATGGTGTGAACCAAGAAGACCAAGGATGTCCAATTTTATGTGGAGGTAATGGATGTGGTCCAAAATTTAGGAGGGGAAAGAAGGTCAATGCATGATCCTGATGAAATTGAGGAAGAACAACAAGAGAGGGACAAGAAAATTAAAATCAAAGTAGAGTTTCAAGGATTTGTCAAGCGAGTAACAGAGCTATGGGAGAAGCCTCATCTAAAATATTTTGAACTAGAGTTTGATATACCATTTAGAGAGCTTGGTTTTTATGGAGTTCCTTTCAAAGCATCTGCTTTTATTGTTCCTATAGTAAACTATTTGGTAGAGTTGGTGGAATTACCTTTCTTAGTAATCACTATTAGTGAGATTGAGATTGTTAACCTTGAGAGAGTAGGACTTGGGAAAAAGGATTTTGATATGGCTATTGTTTTCATCCTATACAACCATTGCAAGAAAATTTAAGCTAGCATCAAATAACCAACAATTTAATAAATAACATGAAAACTTTTAGTTGTTGTTCTGTTAGGAATAAAATAAAAGGAAACAATGTTCCTTCGAGTGTCTTGATGATTGCAAATGAGGATTTATTGAATTTCAGTGGAGTAAAATGAAAATTAAAAGTAGTTGATTCATATAATATATGTACAGTAAACAATTTATGGTGCAGAATTATTTTTGATGCCTTATATAGCTAAATGCTACACTCATTTCAGGCATTAAGAAAATGCATCCCACCTAGAGTTTGTGTGACACTGTTTTTTCCTAGAATCCTTTTCAAAATCACCACCCTCAACTTGATTTAGGATAAAACATCAATAATGAGAAAATTAACAAAACATAAAAAGTGAATAATACATAATCTATGTTGTAAAGTTAAAAAGTCTTATTAAAATACATATAAAATTCCAAAACATTTTCCATTTTCCCTAAAGTTTAGTCCAATCAACTAAAGCAAGAAACATATATCTTATTACTATTTAAATCAAAAGAAGATATCTGATATACAATTCAAAATATCAGCATATGAGTTAATTTGTTAAAGTACCTGTTCTCCTTCAAGTATCGATTCCTTGGTAAACTCAATTTGTTCCTCAAATACATACATGTCACAAGTTTCAAAGGAATCTATCATAAGAATCTTACCATGACTATGTGTAACAATCTAAAACATTCATAATCAGAGACAAGTGCTTTACAAATTCTTCTACACATTGATGCATTATTCATGATGAAATGAGTGTTTAGAGCTATGATAACCACGGTCATGTCTTGAGGGAATCTCACTGTCTAAGGAAGAATTCAAAGTGCCTTGGAGCAGCAATAGCATTCAACATCAACCATATGGTGTCTACATTTAAATAATTTAGAATGGTCAAGTTGACTGAAATGCACCTTGTGATTAGAAAGAAATAGACCATAACTCCATATAAAATAGGAAATTGGCAAAGAAAGAGAAAAAAATCCCTTGCAAACTAATTACAAACTAGTAGCCTGAGAAGCTTCTTAGAGGCTTACACAAGTGATCTTGCAAAAAATTGTTTTTGCATCTTTGAAGACCTTTCAAGCCCACAATGCTATGCATCAATCATCTCCATTTTTGTCTTGTTTAGAGAAAAATGAACATACTGAAAAACAATGCAATTGTCTTGTGAAGCGGGTTCTGAAAAATGAAAATGTAAAATACTTGCAAGAAAGGACAAGGATATGCAGAATATTACAAACCCATGGTTTAGGGTTTCTGGGTTGAGCCCTAAATGTGGAAGGATTTATTTTACTTTCTGAGAAGTGAAAGATTGTTCCAAAAGGCTTGCACTCATTTTTTTGAGAGCTCGTATCTGTAATAAGAGTCACAAGTTTTCGAAAAACCCAAGATCGAAGACAAACCAAAAATGTCATTGAATAGAGCCCACAACCATAATCATGGAGCCATGAAGGAAGCTTAAAAATATAATAAAGAAAATTTTACACTTTGTTCTTTTTGGAAATAGAAAAAATATTCTAGAGAGGCCATGACCAGGCTATCACCAGGAAAGAGAAAAAATGTAGAAATAAAAAATATTTCATCGTTTGATCAAACCAAATATGGAGAGTATTATTTGTTTCATTTCTTTTGCTAGTTAGCTAAGTCTAGAGAAGCCAAGCCAAGATAGAAGGGTTACAAAATAAGGATGCATGGTATAAATAAAACACCCATTCACTCGTATCTATTGAGTCCAAATCGAGCTTGTTTTGATAGAAAATGAAGGTAAGATACAAAGAAATGGTGCATAGAAACTTACTCAACTTCTTGTTGTTCAAAGAAATGCGATCTCCAGAAGTGCTTTTATGTCAGCCTCAAGACAAGCAAGTAAATCGATAGAGTAAAGCAAGAGGAAAATGCATGAGAATTTGAGAAGGAATGTCTTTGAAAACACATTCAGATAAGTGGAAACAAATGATGAACAATGAAAGATTTACCTAATTCAGCCTCAACAAAAATTTCTATGAAGAAAACACTCAAAATCAATGAGAAAATTGACTGATACTCCTTCAAAAAGCTCAAGGTTTCAAACTCTAATGATGGTGGCATGTGCAAGGCAAGGGAACTCAAAAAAACCAAGTGAAAATGAGAGTTAAAAATTAGGGCTTGGGTATTTTGTTATAATTCATCATGGCAAAAAAAATATTGATGTGAAAAAATTCAATTATGTTTAATCATTAAATATTTTATTATTCAAACAAATCTAGAAAACAAAATACATATATTTTAGAATAAAAATTTACTATTATCTATTAAATTCATAAGTGTTAAGTTAATTATTTTACCTCTGTACTGCTAGATGATTATGGGAGAGGTGTGGTAGCATGGTATACTGCCATACCGTGGGAGATTTCTTATTGCTTGGTGGTAGTGCGGTGTATATCCCCATACCGCAAGAGGCTTCTGACTATCTGGTGGTAGTACGGTGTATACTGCCATACTGTGAGAGGTTTTTGACTATCTAGCAATAGCATGGTATACCACCACCCCGCAAAAGCCTTCTAGTAGCGGGGTTGTAGTGTATACCACTCTATCACATATGTTTCTCACCTTGTCGGTAGTATAGCGGTCTATGCTTTTGATCATTACTTGAAGAGTGTCGATGAGACAATCTTATTTGTCCTATTGATATCTCAATGTCTCATCGACATTAGATCTTATGTTCCTCTGATGTTGGTTGTTAGTGTCGATGAGACAAGTTAATATCTCTTGCCGATATGCCATTGTCTAAATCCGACACTAAATCTGGTGCTAAATTTGATGCTAAATCTGGTGCTAAATCTAGCACTAAATTTGGTGCTAAACCCAGCGCTAAATCTGGTGCTGCTAAATTCGGTGCTAAATCTGGTGCTAAATTTGACGCTAAATCCGATGCAAAATCTGATGCTAAATCTGGCACTAAATTTGGCGTTAATTAGCACCTACTTGTCTTGATCGGCACAAAAAATGCCAAAAATGGTGCTAGCCTAATAAATAGTGTTGAATTTTTCAAAAAATTGGAGAAAAGTACATTAAAATAGTGGGTGGAAGCAAAAAATCAAGCAAAAAAGTGAGCTAATCATAGGGATTTGCTGTAGTGAGTAAACTATTACACCCAAATTTATATCAATCTATAAACAAATTACTAAAAAAAAAATTTAATTAATCCAAAAAAATTGTTATTTTAATTTAATGGGTAAGTGCACCAAGCTGTGACACAATCTTGGCTCTTAAGATGCCACTTTTTTTTTGAAATCAGCAAAATCTGATTTGCACGAGAAAATGAAGATAGTTATGCTCAAAATTTAAGATGCGGCAAGAACAAAAGTTGAAATGCTCTGACTCTAGTTTCTAAGCTACTATTGTTTTTTGAAATTAGTGAAGATTAAGGGTCTCAAAGAGGGGGGGAGCCAAAACAAGTCTTGTTTTTATAAAAAAAATAGCATAGTGCCTGAGGGCTCCCCCCTTTTTGATTGACTTTTTTTTAGAATTTCAAAAATCCCAATGGTGAGAAATTAGCCAACACCATGTAGTTTATCCTCGTTCTTTCGGATAAAATTTTTAATGAATATATAATATTTTATGAATTTTCAAAGTGGACACATCTTGAAAAGATAAAATTTGAGCGTGCCCCCCCTAAATGTTGTGCAAACTAATCAAAAATTGATTCTTTTTTTTTTCATCATGTGTAGAATGGAGTCTAGTTTCAAAAAATGTAATTTATTTCACGTTTCAATGAAAGTAAAAATCTATCTTAAAACTAGCACATGTTGGTTTTTGACCAAAAAAAGAGGCATTTACAATAGAAGTCATGGATCAAAACCTTAACTAAATCAAAATGAAATATTTTATATATATTTAGATAGCTAAGAGAGAGGTTAACGCTATCATGGTTTTTTTAATAAACTTGTATTGAAAAACATGCAAATGAGATGGGGAGTACAAACGAAAATATGATAAAATTTGGAAAATCCTATCAAGTAACACATCCAAAGCAGGCTATTTGGCATGCGCCAAAGGTGATGAGTCATTTGGCAAGCGCCAAATGGTCTACTTTGTACAAAACTAGACTTTTCCCTCTTTGGTGAACAGCTTTGATAATGCCTAGAGTGCACAGTTTATGATCGTAGATGGATAGTCGAGGTTTTACCTTTCATACCTTCTCTAACTCGTTACCATAACTGGATTACTCTTTATCCCTATGAAGTCTCTATCTCTCAAGTCTCACTCCCTCCCATGTGACCTAGACTACTCTCTTAGTCCAATCGCCTCTCTCAGGTCTCTTTCCCTCTCACATAGGTACCTAAATATATCTCTGACTCCCCCTCTCTCTCACTCCCTCTTTGGTATTTTTGTCTCTCCCACTCCATATCCCTCTCTTAAGTTGTTATCTTTCTCTCTTTGTCGCTCTCTCTCAAGTCTCTCCCTCCTACCCCCTCTCCTTCTCTTAGGTCTGTCACTCACTCACTCCCTTTATCTCTCTCCCATTCCCTCTCTCTCACTCTCTCTCGGGAATCTCCATCCCCCCTCTCTCTCTCTCTCACACACACACACTCCCTTTCTCTCTCCCACTCCCTCTCTCCCACTCTCTCCCACTCTATCTCTCTCCCTCTCTCTCGGGTCTCTCCCTCCCACCCCCTCTCCCTCTCTCTCTCTCTCAAACATCTCCATCCTACCCCCTCTCCCTCTCTCTTTGTCAAGTCTCCCCCTCCTACCCCCTCTCCCTCTCATAGTCACTCCCTCTATCTCTCTTCCACTCCCTCCCTATCTCACTCCCTCTATTTATCTCCATCTACCTCTCCATCTCTCTCAAGTATCTCCCTCCCACCTCTCCCTCTCTCTCATGCCCTCTATCTCTCTCCCACTCTCTATCTCCCTATCTCTCTCTCTCTCTCTCAAGTCTCTCCCTCCCACCAACTCTCCCTCCTGCTTTGTCTCTCAAGTCTCTCCCTTCTACCCCCTCTCCCTCTTTGTCTCTCAATTCTCTCCCTCTTTCAAGCCTCTCCTTTTCTCTCTCACTCACTCCCTCTACCTCTCTCCCACATCCTCTCTCTCTCTCCCAATCTCTCTATCTTTGTCCGTCTCTCTCTCTCCCTCTCTCTAAGATATCTCCCTCCCACCCCCTCCCACTCTCTCTCTCCCTGTATCTCGGGTATCTCCCCCCACCCCCTCCATCTCTCTCAAATCCCTATATCCCAATTACTCCCTCTCCCTTGAGTACTCCCTCTCCCTCTAATGCCCTCTCCATCTCTCAAGTCTCTCTCTCTCTCACTCCTTGTATCTCTCCTATCCCTCTATCTCTCACTCCCTCTCTCTCCTACTCTCATAGGTCTCTCCTTCCCACCCCCTCTCTCCCACTTTGTCTCCCTCTCCTTCTCTCTTGGGTGTCTCCCTCCCACCCTCTCTCTTAGGTTTCTCCCTCCCACCCCCTCTCCCTCCCTCTCTCTCACGCTCTCTCTCTATATCTATGTCTCTCCCTCTCCCTCTCCCACTCCCTCTCTCTCTCATTCCCTCTATCTTTCTCCCTCTCTCTCTCTCTCACTCCCAGTATCTCTCTCCCACTTGGTCTCTCTCCCTCTCTCTCTCACTCCCTCTCTCTCTCTCCCACTTTTTCTCTCTCCCTCTCTCTAGGTATCTTTTTTCTCTCTCCCTCTCTCTCTAGGTATCTCCTTCCCACCCTCTATCCCTCTTTCTCTCTCTCAAGTATCTCTGTCCTACCCCATCTTCCTCTCTCTTTGTCAAGTCTCCCCCTCCTACACCCTCTCCCTCTCATAGTGACTCCCTCCCTCTCTCACTCACTCTCTCTCTCCCTCTCCCTATCCCTCTATCTCATGTATGTCCCTCCCACCACCTCTCCCTCTCTCTCTCTCTCAAGTAGAGGGTTTAGGGATTAAGGGTTAAGGGTTGAGGGATGAGGGTTGAGGGATTAAGAGGCTATGGAGGTAGAGGGATTAGGGTATAAGGGTTGAGGGTTGAGGGTTGAGGGTTAACAGTTGAGGGATTAAGATTGTATAGGAGTTGATGGATTAGGGTTTAAGGGTTGAGGTTTGAGGGTTTGAGGGATTAATATTTTATAGGAGTTGATGGATTAGGGTTTAAGGGTTGAGGTTTGAGGGGTTGAGGGATTAAGAGGCTATAGGGGTTGAGGGATTAGCGTTTAAGGGTTGAGGGTTGAGGGATTAAGAGGGTATAGGGGTTGGGGGATTAGGGTTGAAGGGTTGAGGGATGAGGGATTAAGAGGGTATGGCGGTTGATGGATTAGGGTTTAAGGATTAAGGGTTGACGATTGAGGGATTAAGAGGGTATAGGGGTTGAGGGATTAGGGTTTAAGGGTTGAGGGTTGAGGGCTAAGGGATTAAATGGGTATGGGGGTTGAGGGATTAGGGTTTAAGGGTCAAGGGTTGAGGGTTGAGAGGGTATAGGGGTTAATGGATTAGGGTTTAAGGGTTGAGGCATTAAGATTGTAGAGGGGTTCAGGGATTAGGGTTTAAGGGTTAAGAGTTGAGGGGTTGAGGGATTAAGAGGGTATAGGGGTTGAAGGATTAGAGTTTAAGGGTTGAGGTTTGAGGGATTAAGAGGGTATAGGGGTTGAGGGATTAGGGTTTAAGGGTTGAGGGTTGAGGTTTGAGGGATTAAGAGGGTATGGAGGTTGAGGGATTAGGGTTTAAGGGTTGAGGGTTGAGGGATAAAGAGGGTATAGGGGTTCAGGGATTAGGGTTTAAGGGTAGAGAGTAGAGGGGTTGACTTATTAAGAGGGTATAGGGGTTCAGGGATTAGGGTTTGAGGGTTGAGGGTTGAGGGTTGAGGGATTAAGAGGGTATGGGGGTTGAGGGATTAGGGTTTAAGGGTTAAGGGTTGAGGGATTAGGGTTTAAGGCTTGAGGGATTAAGAGGGTATGGGGGTTGAGGGATTAGGGTTTAAGGGTTGAGGTTTGAGGGTTGAGGGATTAAGAGGGTATAGAGGTTGAGGGATTAGGGTTTAAGGGTTAAGGGATGAGGGATTAAGAGGGTATGGTGGTTGAGGGTGTTGGGTCTCAAAAATGTAGGTTTTAACTAGAAGAGTTTGCCAAGATCTTACAACACTTTTGGCCAACGTACAAGGCCAATTGATACAATTGTAACTTCTTCTCTTTAGGTTTTGCTAGACCTAGGCGGGTGCACCTATGTGTATGTTGCAGATTTGAAATAGATTTCCTACTAAATAATCTACCCACAATGGCAATTGGAAGTGAATAGAGAAAATCACTAAACTTATTCCTACTACATGAAGGAAAGGATTTTAAAATGTTATTTTAAATGAACTTTATCTTTTGGGTTATGGCTGACTAGTGATTTCTATCCACATGGGCAATAGAGTCAAAATTATCCAGAATTCTAGGTGTTCCCCTTTCTGACCTAATTCAAGTTGTTAGGCACCTTTGAAATATGAAATTTTATGACTGGCATATTATTTCATCAAATTTATGACTTGCATAGATTGTGCTAGAATGTCTTCCTACCAGGTTCTTCAACAATCTAGCAAAAATCCTAAAGTCATTGTGATTTGTTTAAAATAATTTAGTTATGTCTTGCAGACACCAGTTAATCAAATCACACAATGTGAAAAATACACTGTGATAAATCAGGAATATACTTGATATATTGATTTAAATGACTTAAAAATTTCTAATTGGAGACAACCAGATAGGAAATATAGAAATTATAGCATCTCAACAACTGAAATCAGAAACGATGTCACCAATTTATTAATGTTTTCTCCATTACAATCTGTTTGAAGAAAAATTGTTCATCATCCCAGCTCGATTATTGTTTCTGAATTTTTTTTTTTGTCTCTGTTCTCACTACTCTCCAACTGAATTTTTCAAATATTTATACTTTACAGTCCAAGGGTCATGACCCTTCAATTTCCTATGCAACCATCTGATATTTGTTAGTCATAAATTAAAATATTTAATTAGGTTGCCTTTATCGGAAAATTAAATATTTTATAAAGTTCTGCATTTGATTTCAATTTAATTCCTTTCCTGCCTAGACCTAGTTGTCCTCTACCTAGTTGTCCCTCTATACCTATTTCTCTCTCCCTCCTTGCCTCCTCTCTTTCAATATCTTTGCCTTCTTTCCCTCTCTAATTCTCTCTCTATCACCTCTCTCTATCTCTCTCCTCCCTCTCTACTCTCTCTATCTCTCCCTCCCTCCCCCTCTTTCTGTCTCTCCTCTCTCCCTCTCCCTCTTTCTATCTCTATTTTCCCTCTCTCTACCTATATCTCTCTCCTTCTATCTATCTCAACTATCCATATTTACATATCCCTCCCTCCTCTCTCTCTTCCACCAAAATTCACTCTACATCTCTCTATCTAACCTACCCCTATATACCTCTTTTTCTCTCCCTCTCTCTTTCCCTCTCTCAATCTCTCTACCTTCCTCATTACGCCTCTACTTCTCTCTATCACCTCTCTCTCTCCCCCTTCCCTCTTTACTTTCTTTCTCTCTATCTCACCTCTCTCTCCTTAAATATCCCTCCCTCCTCTCTCTCTATCTCACCTATCTCTCCCTCCCTACCTCTTCTTCCCTTTATCTCCCCTCCCTCTCCTTACCTACCTCTCTCTCTCTC
>CM021108.1:129418586-129466291 GCA_007115665.2 Sequoiadendron giganteum | reverse complement strand
GACATTAAAAAATGAATACTCACATAATGACAACACATTACACTGCCTACTCCCCTTGAGAGGTAGCCACCAAAAATCAGTCCAAAAGAAAGATAGATCCATAGATCCACATGAATGATACATCTTCATATGCATCTAGTTCAAGAAAGGAGAGGCAATGAACCCTAACTTCTCCCAAATATACTCAAAAGTATCTTTAGGGAGATCCATCATAAATATATCAACAATTTGATCCTTCGTTAGAACATACTCAAGATTTACTTCATTCTTTTTCAACTTATCTCTGAATACCAAGTTTAATTCAATAAAATTTTTATCTACTAGTCTTGGGACCAATTCCTAAGTTTGATTCTTCTCAATGTGCATAGGTTCTTCTTTCATAGATTCCATCCAGTTTTCATCTTTACATGCTTCACTTACAGTCTTTGGTTCAATCTTAGAAAGTAAACACAGATTTACTTTAGCAACATCAACTTTGCTTCTTGTCAATACACCTTTTGTCTTATCTCTAGTGATCTGAATTTTTGAATGATTCTTCTACACATATCTAGGTTTCTTAGGTGACACCACTATAATTTCTTCTACTCTTCCATTCTCTTCATTTTTCTTCTCTTGCTCATCCTTTTCTTGTTCTTCCACAATTTCTTCAGTTCTTACACAATCAGGTTCATCAGATACATATCCATCAATATCAATTGAATTCTTCATTATTTCATGATCAACCTTGAAATTTTCACTTTCTAAAATCTTTCTCGATCTTTTATTGAAACATCTATAAGCTTTTCTTTTAGTAGAGTATCCAAGATAAATTCCTTCATCACTTCTTGCATCAAACTTTCCCTAAGTTTCTTAATCTCTTCTGCTATAACATTTCCTTCCAAATACCTTGAAATACTTAATAGTAGGAACTATTCCATACCATAGCTAATAGGGAGTATTTTTACTATTTTCTCTTGCTTGAACTCAATTGAATACATAAATAGTAGTATGAATAGCTTCTCTCCAGTACACTTCTAGTAAACTAGCCTCAGTAATCATTAATCTAGTGGCCTCTTGAACTGTTTTGTTCTTTCTTTCAACAACTCCATTCTATTGAGGAGTTCTCAGAGTAGATAATTGTCTCTTTATTCCATGCACTTAATAAAACATATTAAACTCATGGGAGGTGAATTCTCCACCTCTATCAGACCTTAAGAATTTTATCCTCAAATTTACTTCATTTTCAACCATATCCTTGAATGTCTTGAATTTATCTAATGCATCTAATTTTTCTCTAAGAAATGTAACTCATGTATATCTAGAAATATCATCAATCAAAAGCATAAAATAACTTTCACCTTGTAGACTTCTCACTCTTGTAGGAAAATAAATATTTGTATGAATTAAATCCAATAGCCTAGTATTAGATTGCTCCTATGATTTATAATGGCTTCTTGCTTGCTTTCCAAACTGCCAATTTTTACAAATAGCATGAACAGGCTTTATAATCCTTGGTAAATCTCTCATGGCCTAAATTGCACTAATCCTGACCAAGTTATCAACATTCATGTGATGCATTCTCCAATTCCACAACCAACTATCATTAATCTGATTCATAAAGCATCTTCCATCATCACCCTTAAGTTGATAGATATTTCCTTCAGATTTCTTTACTACAACAATAACTATTCTAGATCCTTTCCAGATCTCACATCCCTCATCCTTAAATACAATATTATATCCTTTACTACACATCTTTCCAACACTCAAGAGATTATTCCTTAAACCTTTAACATAGTAGACACCATCAATATTATGATTTTAATCAAATCTTACTAAACCTATCCCATATATTTTACCACCAATATCATCTCCAAAGATAACCAAGCCTCTATCATATTTATCAAGTTTAAAAAAATTACTCTTATCACAAGTCATGTGATGTGAATAACCACTATTAACAACCCAATAATTATTTTCTTGTTTAGCATGTAGGGAAAAGGTTACAATACCTTCATTTTTCTCTTTCATCGGAGGGCATCCCTTCATCTATTTTTTAGAATTAGTAGAAGCAGGTTCATTCTTTATAGCTAGGAACAAGCATGCATTTTCATCAGGATCCTCATAATCATAATACTCATTGGATATACTAGCATTCTCATTCACATAACATGTTGTGTTGATCTTCTTACCTTTCTTTTCTTTCTCATACCATTGTTTATTCCTCTTAGCTCTTTTCGAACACTTTGTAGTATAATGACCTATCTCTCCACAACTAAATCATTTAAAGGGTAACTTACCTTCATACTTTCCAAATCCTTTCCTCATCCTTCTCACAAAGTTAGCTTCAACTTCATCAAGATTTTCTTCATCTGAATCTTCAACTTTTGTAGCCTTAAAAGTAGTCTTTGATTTGAATCCATTTTTGAAATTCGATTTCCTCATCTCATTAGATGTCAAAGATCCCAAAAACAGATCTTTAGTGTAAGTCTTATAATCCATACTTTGTTGAATAGAACATACCTTTTCACTATAAGCATCAGAGCGAATTCTAAGAATCTTCTTTACAATCTTGGTTTAATCTATAGTAGCACCCAGTCCTTACATCCCAGCTACTATCTCATCCATTCTCAATACATAAGCTTTAACATTCTCATATTCAAACATATATAGGAGCTAAAACTGTGTATCCAAATTCTGAATTTTTTCCTCATTGACTCTTTCATCACCTTCATATGCCCTTTCTAAATCATCCTAGACTTCCTTAGCAGTCTTCAGATTGTAGACCTTAATCTACTTGATATGTACAAGAATATTCTTGAAAATGTACTTCACTTTATTGTTTTCTTCATGTGCTTTGATCTCATCATTTGTACTCAGACCATTAGCAGGAGTGTAAGGATTCTTGCAAGTTTTCTCCACATCATGTCTGTAATACTCCAGATATTCTTCCATAAATATTTTCTAGATAGTATAATTAGTTCCACTAAACCTCAGATAATCATAAGTAACTTTTCTAGACATTTCAGACCTTCCTTAAGTGGTTAAGCTCTTTTCCAAGGAACCAAGCTTTGATTCCAATTTTTGAACAAGACAACTAATAGGGGGGTGAATTAGTTGTCATAAATTTAAACCTCAATTCATTCATCGAGACTAATCCTTAACACTACTTAAATGATTAAACATTATGTGCAAGTACAAAAACTAAAAACCATCACACAAACACAACACCAGATTTACATGTAAAACCTAATGAGGGAAAAACCACGGTGAGGACTAACTCACACTATAGAGAATACAAAAACCGATTACAAAAGACTCACTTCCTGAGAAGTAAGGTTCACTGCTAACACAAGGAATCGTTGTCTGAATCAAGACTCACTATCCAATAGGGCTAACAACTTGGAGGGATCACTACCATAGAGATACAAAGAAGATAGAAGAGATATGTTACTGAGAGAAGACAATATCAATACAATAGAGAAATCAACCACAATTTACTCAACCACTTGCATTCATGCATGAATAATAGAGTACACCTTCATCTCACTACTTTTGGAAACTCAACAATTAGGCTTCCCACTGATCTACCACTCTCTAATCACACACACTCACTGATTCACATCAATATCACATTTATCTTCTCAATTTATTTGTACTTATCTCTTTCCTTCTCTTTTCTTTCATCACCACTATCTCATCTTGTATTTATACCATCTTCAACTTTGAAACATATCCAAAGCTCACCATCCAACATTAAATTCAAAATTAGATTAGTGCTAAGACATCCTAAGGTGGAATTAGAATGAGGGTGACCAAAAAAAATGCTTGGTAAGGACCTCTATAGATTCAACATGCTTCATCAACTCTGAATATAGTGTTCAACACAAGGTCAGCCAAACTGGTGTAAAACATAGAGAAATTAAGCATGAACCTTCCAAATACCAAAATTATCTTCAATACAATCATAAAAACTCATCTCTAGAACCACAAGTCATAAGACTTTACCAAAGAGAAATCTGAACCAACAACATTTCTATCGAACCTCAACCAAAACCATAGAAAACGATAGTTCACAATTGGTGAACACAACTTTCATTGTAAAATGAATTAGAAGCCATATATATTCATATAGAATCTTCCAAAAATCATTATCAACATATCTTAACCACACGAACATAGGAGAAAATCCCAAAGAAAAACTCAGAGCAACCACTAAACACTTGCAACCTTTCTTCAATATAATTTTATCAATATCCTCGACATACATAGCCAATAACCTACAACCATGAAATCAATGACAATAGAAACCAATTGACATCAATGAAAATACCATCATATATTTTATTCTTGCAAAAATCTCGCCCATTGTCATTCATGGCAACACATGATGTGAAAAACCATCAAAGACAACATACTAGCTCTAAATACACTTCTCAATATTTTTCTTTCTATTTGTCCCCTTTAGTAGATAATCCTAATTTTGTCTTCATGTTCTTCCTCTTATCTTTTCACATTCTTCCTCTCCCCCTTTCAAATCAATAGGAAATGAAAAAGATATTTTACATTGATTTCCCCTTTGA
The DNA here is from genome assembly GCA_007115665.2 of Sequoiadendron giganteum. Taxonomy (NCBI): domain Eukaryota; kingdom Viridiplantae; phylum Streptophyta; class Pinopsida; order Cupressales; family Cupressaceae; genus Sequoiadendron; species Sequoiadendron giganteum. The sequence continues at coordinate 129,461,729 of CM021108.1, read as the reverse complement.
CATTAAAAAATGAATACTCACATAATGACAACACATGACACTACCTTCTCCCCTTGAGAGGTAGCCACCAAACATCAGTCTAGAAGAAAGAAAGATCCATAGCTCCATCAGGCTAATGCATCTCCATATGTATCTAGTTCAAGAAAGGAGGGGAAATGACCCCTAACTTCTCCCAGATATACTCAAGATTATCCTTGGGAAGATCCTTCGTAAATATATCAACAATCTGATCCTTTGTCAGAACATACTCAATCCTTACTTCATTCTTATTCAACTTATTTTTGAATACCCACTTTGATCCAATAATGTTTTTATCTGCTAGTCTTGGGACCAATTCCTAAGTTTTATTCTTCTCAATCTTCATAGGTTCTTCTTTCATAGCTTCCATCCAATTTTTATCTTTACATGCTTCACTTTGGTTCAATCTCAGAAAGTAAACACAAATTTACTTCATCAATAGCAACTTTGCTTCTTTTCAATACACCTTTTGTCTTATCTCAAGTTATCTAAATTTATGAATGATTCTTCTACGCATATCTAAGTTTCTTAGGGGACACCACCAAAGCTTCTTTTTCTCTTCAAATCTCTTCATTCTACTTCTCTTGCTCATCATTTTCCAGTTCTTCCACAATTTCTTCAATTATTACATAATCGGGTTGATCAAATACATATCCATCAATATCAATTGAATTCTTCATTATTCCATCAACCATGACATTTGTGCTTTCTAAAATATTTCTCTTTTATTGAAACATCTATAATATTTTCTTTTAGTAGAGTATCCAAGATAAATGCCTTCATCACTTCTTGTATCAAACTTTCCCAAAGTTTCTTAATCTCTTCTGCTATAGCATTTTCTTCCAAATACGTTGAAATACTTAACAATATGAGTTATTCCATACCATAGATCATAGGGAGTCTTTTTATTGTTTTCTATTGCTTGAACTTGATTGAATAGATAAAAAACAATATGAATTGCTTCTCTCTAGTAAAATTATGGTAAACCATCCTCAATAATCATTGATCTAGTAGCCTCTTGAACTATTTTTTTCTTTCTTTCAACAACTCCATTTTGCTGAGGAGTTCTCAAACTAGATAACTATCTCTTTATTCCATGCACTTAGTAAAACATATTAAACTCATGGGAGGTGAATTCTCCACCTTTTTCAGACCTTAATAATTTTATCCTCAAAATTACTTCAGTTTCAACCATAGCCTTGAATGTCTTGAATCTATCTAATGCATTTGATTTCTCTCTAAGAAATGTAACCCGTGTTTATCTAGAAATATCATCAATCAAAAGCATAAAGTACCTTTCACCTTCTAGAATTTTCACTCTTGTATGAACACAAGGATCTGTATGAATTAAATCAAGTAGCCCAGTAGTAGATTGTTCCTATGATCTGTAATGGATTCTTACTTGCTTTCCAAACTGACAATTCCTACAAATAGCATTAACAGGATTTATAATCCTTGGTAAATCTTTCATGGCCTGAACTGGACTAATGCTCACCAAGTTATCAAAATTCACATGACAAATTCTCTAATTCCACAACCAACTATAATTAATCTGATTCATAAAAAATATTCCATCAACACCCTTAACTTGATAAATATTTCCTCTAGATTTATTTCCTGCAACAATCACTATTCTGGATCCTTTCCAGATCTCACATCTCTCATCCTCAAATACAAGATTATATCCTTTACTACACATCTATCCAATAGTTGGGAGATTATTCCTTAAACCTTTAACATAGTAGACATCATCTATATTATACTTTCCATCAAAACTTGTTGAACCTATCCCAATTATTTTTGCACCAATATCATCTCCAAACATAACCAAGCCTCTATCATATTTCTCAAGTTTAATAAACTTAATCTTATCACATGTAATGTCATGCGAACAACCACTATGAACAACCCAATAATTCTTTTCTTGTTTAGCATGTAGGGAAAAGATTACAGTCCCCTCATTTTTCTCTTTTGTCAAAGGGAAATCCTATTGGAAATGTGTCTTATTTTGTCATTGATATCACCATGTTGGTTTGGTACCCTATACTAGTGTGCAGAACCAGTTTATCCCGTACAGTATTTGATCTGGTAATTCTAGTATTTTTGGTCCACTTATGCTCTCTAGTATTTGGTATGATCTAAGGTTCTGGGAAAATGTTTATAACGGTTGGAAGCATGTATGTATGCATTCTCAAATGTTTGGGGAATGCGCTGACATCATTTTTTTTTTTTTTTTTTGTATTAAGTTTTGGCCGACCTAATATCTAGTCAATTGGATTGTGAATCATATGTGAAGATCTAGCCTTGGTCCAAGCTGACTTCATGATATTTTGACATGATTGACTTATCCTTTTATGCTGACCTAACTATTGCATACAGGTATATATATAAGATTTTTTGAAGATCCAAAAATAGAGAAGAATAGAAGAGATAGAGATGTGCAAGATTTTATGATGTGTGATGTGAATGCAGAAAAGACAAGAAGTATAAGTGTGTGAATTGGAGATTAGTCTACGAGTGAACACTTTGAGCATATAGGGAATTGAATCAACACTTGACATGTATCTTCATCAATTCAACTTTGGTGGCTAGCCAAATTTTGTTTATACATTTCTATAGGCAGTGAGCCTCCTTTTTGGACAACAAGAACTCTCTATAAGCAATGAGATTTTGTATCTAGAAGTGAGCCAGTCTTGATATAATTATATATTGTGAGCTAATCCACACCTTGGTTTTCACCTCATTGGGTTTTCCACATAAAATCTGGTGTTTGATTGTTATGAATTTCATGTTGTGTTATTTCTCTTTTCTGTTCTATAATGAAATGAATTAATGGTAATTGTTCAATAAGAGTTAGCGATACTGATTCACCCCCCCTCTCAGTATCTTGTTTATTCAAAAATTGGTATAAGAGATTTTTGGTTCATCTGAAGAAGTTTAACAACTTGAGGGAGATCCTACAGATTGAACAATGGATAAAGAAGAGCTTTGAATTTCCCTTGAAGATCTTGATAAGGCTGAAATTGAGAATAAAGATCTGAAGGAGAATCTTAATGAAGCTAATGACTGTGTCCATAAATTGAAAGAGTAGTTAAATAAATTTAAAGAAAGATACAGAGAAGTGAGTGAAGAATTAAAGCTAGCGAATGCTGAGAATATCATACTGAATTTTAAGATAGATGAAAAGGTGAAAGTTGAAGAATGTTTGAAGACAATGATACAAAGAAAGGATAATGTTTTCTCTAGACCTGAATGGGAAGTGATGAATCTGAAAGTAGATCTTGAGAAAGCAAAACTCTGTGAAGATGAATTTGAATAATGAAAAGCAAAATGACCCCCACTAAAAGCAGTGATTAATGGATAAAACCTCTAAGGAAAAAGTGAAGCTTGGGAAGCTTGAAGATGGAAAAATCACAGTCTAATTAGATAATCAAAAGACTTTTTGGATAAGGGGAAGAGAAAACTCAATTTTGGAAACCACCTATCAAACTTTCCTTCCATTCCATCCATCCTTCCTTCCTCCATCCGGGTCCGGGTCCGTCGGTCCGGTCGTCGTCCGTCCTCGTGTCCGGGGTCGGTCATTGTGATGTTTATGTTGCTTTTGATTCTCTTCCTGAGAATCTAGTTGAAGTGATTGAAGAAATAATGTTGCTTGAAGGTATGGAATGACACAAGATGGAAGCTCTAGTTGAAAAGAGATGTACTAAAGAAAAAAAAACATAGTTGATTTGATTGTGGAGAAAAAGGAGTGCAAGAAATAAATTACTATTATTTATAAGTATTGCCTCCGATGGCCTACATCAGTTGATAATTTTCGAAGCAGAATTGAAGCAATACAATCTGAGCTAAATAGTATTGGGAAGAAATTTTACATCTTTGTGGACAAATATGGGAAACTAAGATTGAGAATTGGTGAGTTGCAAGCTAAAATTATTATTATGCAGAGAAAGAGGGATGATGTTGTGAAGAACTTTTGGCTTCTAAAGGAGATTGTTGAGGTTCGGCTAGACCATCTTGTCAGAATACTCCTTGATATTGAAGATTATGAAAAATAATGTTCATCCTTAGATTGTTCTTCCTCCTTCACACTGTTGGATGTGTTGGAAAGTGTGTCTACAAGAATCGATTATGTTATTCTAGAATGGAATAAATCGCTTCTAGTGATCAAAGAAAGGTACAAAAAGGTATTTGAAGTAAAAATAGTTTTTTTGGTTTGAAGAATTGGATGTTTTGAATTTTTTGGAATTTTGAATGTCACCATTTTGAATTTCTCTCTTTTTTTTGGTGCCCTTTTCTATTGATGTCAAAGGGGGAGAGATATGGAGTTTTGAGGAGAGATATGGATAAGGGGAGATGAAATTTGTTTTTGGGAGAGATATTGGAGAGATGAATTTTTTAATTGGTTTTTTTTATATTGCCATCAATGAAAAACGAGGAGGTTGTTGCAAATGTGTATTAGGTTTCCATTGATTTCACCATGTTGGTTTGTTACCCTATTCTAGTGTGTAGAACTATTTTATCCCATCTGGTATTTGATTCAATAATTCTAGTATTTTTGGTCCACATATGCTGTTTGGTATTCGGTATGATCTAAGGTTTATAATAGTTGGAAGCGTGTATGTGTGCATTCTTAGACATTTTGGTATTAAGTTTTGGCCGACCTAATATCTAGTCGATTGGATTGCAAATTATATGTGAAGATCTAGCCTTGGTCCCAATTGACTTCAAGATGGTTTGACATGATTGAATTATCTTTTGATGTCGACCTAATGATTGCATATGGGTATATATACAAGATTTTTAGAAGATCCAAAAATAGAGAAGAAGAGAAGAGATAGAGATGTCCAAGGTTTTATGATGTGTGATGTGAATGCGAAAAATAGAAGAAGTATAAGTGTGTGAATTGGAAATAAGTCTGTGAGTGAACACTTTGAGAATATAGGGAACTGAATCAACACTTGAGGTGTATCTTCATTAATTCAACTTTGGCGGTTAGCAATTTTTTTTATATATATTTATGTAGGTAGTGAGCCTCCTTTTTGGACAATAAGTCCTCTGTAAGCAGTGAGCTTTTGTATCCGGCCTAGTGAACCAGTCATTTTTATATAACTATATATTGTGAGCTAATCCTCATCGTGGTTTTTCCCTCATTGGGTTTTCCATGTAAAATCTGGTGTTTGAGTGATATGAATGTCATGCTGTGTTATTGCTCTTTTCTATTCTATAATGAAATTAATTAATGGTAATTGTTCAATAAGAGTTAGTGGATACTGATTCAGCCCCCCTCTCAATATCTGATTTATTCAACAATTCCTTCACCTATTTTTTAAAATTAGAAAAATTAGTTTCATCCTTTATATCCAAGAACAAGCATTCATTTTCACCAGGATCCACATAATCATAATCCTCATCGGATATACCAACATTATCATTCACATAATATGCTTTGTTGATCTTCTTACCTTTCTTTTCTTTCTCATACCTTTGTTTATTCCTCTTAGCTCTTTCTAGACACTTTGCAGCATAATGACCTATCTCCCCACAATTAAAGAGTTTAAAGGGGATCTTACCTTCATACTTGTCAGAATCTTTCCTCATCCTTCTCACAAATTTAGCTTCCACCTCATCAATATTTTCTTCATCCGGATCTTCAAATTTTGTAGCCTTAAAAGTAGTCTCTAATTTGAATCCATTTCTCAAATTTGGTTTCCTCATCTCATTAAATGTCAAAGATCCCAACAATAGATCTTTAGTGTAAGTCTTATAATCTATAATCTATTCAATAACACATACCTTTTCATTGTAAGCATCAGGGAGAGTTCTAAAAATCTTCTTTACAATATTGGTTTCATCAGAGTAGCACCAAGTCCTTGCATCCCATCTACTATCTCATCCAATATCTAAACATAAGATTTAACATTCTCATATTCAGACATATGTAGGAGCTCAAACTATGTCTCCAAATTCTAAAAAAAATTATCTTTCACTCTTTCATCACCTTCATACACCCTTTCAAAAGAATCTTAGACTTCCTTAGCAGTCTTCAAATTTTGGATCTTAATCAACTCAAAATGTACAAGACTTATTCTTGAAAATGTACTTCACTTTATTGTTCGCTTCATGTGCTTTGATATCATTAGTTGTACTTGGACCATTAGCAAGAGGAGTGTAAGGATTCTTGCAATATTTCTCCACATCATATCCCCAATACTCCAAATAGCATAATTATTTTGATCAAACCTCAAATAATCATAAGTAGCTTTTCCAGCCATCTCGAACCTCCCTTAAGTGGTTAAGCTCTTCTCCAAAGTACCAAGATCTAATACCAATTGTTGAACAAGACAACTAACATAGGGTGAATTAGTTGTCCTAGATTCAAGCCTTAATTCATTCAATGAAACTAATCCTCAATACTTCTTAAATGATTAAATATTAAGTGCAAGTATAAAACTAAAAAACATTACACAAACACAACAACACCAGATTTACTTGGAAACCCCAATGAGTGAAAAACCACAGTGAGGACTAACTCACACTATAGAGAATATTGAAACTGATTACAAAAGGCTCACTGTCTGAGAAGTAAGGCTCATTTCCAATACAAGGACTCACTTTCCAAATCAGGACTTACTATGCAATAGGGCTAACAAACTGGAGGGCTCATAGCCATAGAGATATAAAGAAGATAGAAGAGATATGTTATAGCTCGAGAAGATAATCTCAATACAATAGAGAAATCCACCACAATTTTCTCAACCACTTGCAGTCATGCATGAATGATAGAGTACACCTTTAGCTCACTACTTCCAAAAACTCAACATTTAGGCTTAACAATGATCTACCACACACTCACTGATTCGCATCAATCTTGCATCTATCTTCTCTATTTCTTTGCAATTATCTATTTCCTTCTCTTTTCTTTCTTCACAACTAACTCATCATATATTTATACCATCTTCAAATTTGAATGATATCCAAAGTCAACTATTCAACATTAAATTCAAATTAGATCAGCGCTAAAACATCATAGGGTGGAATTAGAACGAGGGTGACCAAAACAAATGCTTGGTAAGGACCCAAATAGATCCAACATGCTTCATCAACTCTAAGGATAATTTTCAATACAAGGTTGGCCAAACTAGTGTAAAAAACATAGAGAAATTAAGCACGAACCATCCAAATACCAAAACTATCTTCAATACAATCAAAACAACTCATCTCTATAAGTGCAAGTCATAAGAATTTACCAAAGAGAAATCCAAACCAACAAGATTTCTCTCAGACCTCAACCAAAACCATAAAAAACCACAGTTCACAACTAGTGAACACAACTCACATTGTACAATGAATCAACAACCAAACGTCTGGATATAGCAGCTTCCAAAAACCATGATCAACATATTTGAACCTCACAAACATAGGATAAAATCCCATAGAAACACTCAGAGCAACCACTGAACATCTGCAACCTTTGTTTTATTCAATTTTCTCAATATCCTTGACATACACAACCAATAACCTGCAACCACGACATCAATGACAATAGAAACCAATTAATAAGAAATTGACCAATTGATATCAATGAAAAAATAGGATGGCATGTGATCAAGGAGATCATGCTTATACATTAGTCCATTAGGAGGATTTCACTAGTTTGATGATCAAATGGAGTCCCATAACTTAATTGGTTGACGAGCTCGTAGAAAGCCAAAGATAGTGTCATGAATACTTCAAGCCTTTAATAATATGATAAGAGAGATTTAAGAGAGATTAACACCAAAACTAGGAATATCATGTATTAGGAATAACCTATGGTTTAGAAGCATAATTTTGATTCATGTGAGCATAGGAGCTCCTCTTTATTTTGAGAGGTGTATATAGAGGAGGTGGTGGAATCATTGCAGATTGCCCCGGATGGAACTTCATGTTCAACCAAAATGAGAGGTAGATATTGCATGAAGAGCATTCCAATATGTAGGATACTATATTTGAAAACTATTATGACTCTAGGCACCCATATTTTTAAGATCTTCCAATGGGATAAAGTTAGAGTCTTAGTTACTCAATATTGATTGATGCATTGGCTTGCATTCATATGAGAGAAACCTTAAACCTAGATATTCAGTTCACTTATTAAGGGGGATCATTTCTACCCAGTGGAAATACAAGGACTGAAAGAATCATCTCAAGCTAAATACAATATCATTTGAAACTTTATAAGATTATTTAAATGAATGGTATATATATATATACTAGGGAACTTTTGCCAAAGGTATATTAATGAGTTCAATGAATTACAAAGAGAGGACTCACCATAACATAATATGAGTTTTCTCTTGAGATCCTATAGTATTGAAACAATGAGAATAGGGTGCTCCACCTTTTGGGACATGAAACATAATGAGGGGTTTTTATTTCACTCTCTCATTCCACTCAAGGAAACCCTAGAGATCTCTCACCAAGGATGGAATGAGGGAAATAAATCTACTAAAGGTTGTCCTAGGGTATGATTAGTGAATAAATAAGGGTTCACCACCAAGCTACAGCTTGGAAATACAAATGACATGCAATGCCTAATGATTAAAACTAATGATATAAAATGCTTCACTAAATGACCTAGAAATGAATGTAAATCATAACAATAAATTGGAAAATTATAGAGAGGTAGATAGAAACCTGTAGTAGCTTGAATGAAGAATGTAAATGCTGTAAATACTAAATTTAGTGCACATTGGGACTCATACACCAAGTTGGATGATTTAGTCCCAAAAGAGGGTTTTTGGGTAGGATAAAAAATATAGCAGAGATAAGTCTAAAACTCCTAAAACCTAGAAATTTAATTGTATTGGGACTCATACAACAGAAATGGTGTATTAGCCTTGCTTATCCTTTTTGGAAAGTTAAAGTCTAAATCTTCTCTTCAATCTCTTCTCTATCTTCTCAACCTAATTTTAGGATCTAAATTGTTGAATTCTTCTCTCTAAATGTCCTTTATTGATCTTTTAAACATGGTGAAAACTTGGATGAATTTGCACACTTGACAACTTCTTTCCAATCTTTCTCTTAAATATGTCTTCAACCTAGATCTAAAAATAAAAAAATAAAGAGAGGGAAAAATGTTATTTTATTTGTGGATAGGGGTTTTTCTTGGTCAAACCCCATTTTGGTAATCAACTCTTGTAATGAAATATAACGAAAAGGAGGGATGATGAATGAATAATAAGTGGTGTTGCAACCCACCAAATCCTAGGAATAAAATGTTGCAAAAATGTATGAAATTTCTCCAATGGATGTGGATCTTGACTCTAGCTTGGATGTTGTAGATCTTGAATTGAATGATTTCTTGAATCATAAAACCCTACATCACAAATGTTATGTCAAAAAAAAACATGATGCTAGATGACTTTGACATGATGCTTGATACTTGAATAATGATCCAAAACACTTGATAATCAGCTCTTGAAGAATATTGAATGCTCTTGTAAAAACAAATTTTCTATAAGGATTCTTATTCAACTTGCTTGATCACTTGATTGCTTGTTAGAAGAAAAATGAGTGAAATAACCTTGTATTCATACTTGTTTATGCAAAATTTCCTAAAATTACAACATTACAAGCCAACATCAGATCTAGGAGAATAAAATCCCACCAATAATTTGAATTTAATTTAAGTTTGAGCCACATAGAACTCATATTCCAGAAGTGGTGTATGACTCTCGTTACGCTAGGCTATGGGACACATTTTTCAAGAAACACTTAGATTCATGTGAAATCCAAGTTGGGGCCCCACAAATTAGGTGGGAACCTTATGCCTAAGGTGGTGTATGAGTCCTATATCACTAAATATGGGTTGTACAATCCAAAAAAACTTGAATTATGATTGGATGTTGAATTATGTTACGATTATCCTTAGAAATATGCATTAATTAAGGCTTGTGGATGAAGAATGAGGCCAAATTTAAGTTATAAAGAAGCCCAATTATTTAATAAAAACCATACACTAGTTTTAAAGTGTTAGGATACACTTTACAAAACCTTGAATAAGGCACAATTAAGCCCATTTAGTTTACAAGGGCCCAAGGCCTAATGTGAATGTGTTAAACACATTACAACACTAAATCAAGGCAAAATTAAGCTCAATTTAATAAGGAGGGCCTAGAAAAGTGAAAAAATTTTTAGGGAGACATTTTTCATTGCCACATTTAGCCCCCACTTTAGTGAGAGGAGGAACTTGCTTCCAACTCACACTAAAGTCTACCAGTTCTAGTAAGATAGGATGGTAATTATCAAAAGGGGTGATCAAGCCCCTAGAATCAATATCCTATGAAAAACAAACATAAGCACAAAAGAAAACACATGAAAAAGATATAAGGAGCACTTACAAGGCACAAGCATACACTACCAAAGATAAAAAGAAAACAAAAAGGGGGTGGATCAAGCTTTGATCATTTCTCCAATGTGATGTGGATTAGATCTAAGTTGTTTGTCCAAAAATGTACACTCACGCTAAGTAAATGAAACTCTAGGTTGTTCGCTAGGTGAGTATCCAAAGAGGTGAGACACATACAAACATGGCCAGTATGCACCCACACAAACAAGAAAGTGACTGGGAAATTCATGCCTAAGTTCAACTTCCCATTCAACTAGATCAAAGCTATAACTCTTGATAAATTTGATAAGACACCATGCAACAATGAACTTCAAGCTTCATGAGGAAAAACAAGTTTTGTATGCTTGATACTTATGGAAAAACAAGATGGCTCGACAAACAAGCAAAGTGTGTTATGAAAGGTGGCCATATAATAGAAATTGTAAATGCAAAATAGTGTAAGGAACATTGAAAGGAGTTTTGCTTAGTTCATGTGAGGTATTAACTTAGGGAATATTGTGCCTAATATCTCCAAGAGAGGACAAATCAGAGAATAGAAGATTCACAACTCAGGGGATTTAGTGTGTCACATCAAGCCACTAAGAGGAATATAATATGCTAAGAGAGATCATTTTGTTGAGGTACATCGCACCAAATGTCACCACAAAGAGAAAGACACATCACATGAAATAATAAGACCACACAATGAAACATAAAAAATAAAAAAGAATAATGCCAAAGTAGTCCACCACTTTAAGAAAATTGCTACAAACCATGCTATGAGAAATTAATTTAAGGTAGCACATGATAAATTCTAACAAGAAAGAAGACATGAGAACTTATTTGGAAATCCCTATGCAAAGTCATATGTTTACAAATAAAGCTACACCGTGAAAAGGAAAGAGGGGATGCCCCCAAAATAAAACTCCAAATACATGATGGATCCATGGATGCAGGGTTAGTAGGCTCTTGCTAGAATGTTTTTATAGAGATCAGAACTATCATCATTCCCCAAATACTCATAGAACTAGAAGAATGACACCAAGAGAGAGAAAATAAATAAAAATCCTTTTGAGTCAACATGGACGAGACATGAATGTCTCGATGCCTTGTATAATCCCCAAAAGGAAAACATGAGACAAATGAAAAGATAAAGATTTATGACATAAAGAAGAATGCAGCTACAAATAGAATAATATAACATAGAGAGAGAAACTTCAAACAAAATGGCATGAGGGATCACATTACGCACATGCAATCAAAAAAAGAAAGAATTTAAAAGACTAGTAAGGGACATGTGAGTCAACCTATTAGCAGGTGTTCCACATCCCAATCATGTTCATCATATAGAAAAGGTGGACAACTAGCCAAAAAGACAATGACAAATGCACTAATAGTACAAGGCTATCTAATTTTTTCCCCCACTTTTTACAAGACAAGAATGAGCCGAGGTAGGTGATGGGACTAAGCTCCTTGCATTTTGGAATGGTTTCTAATAAATGTAAAGCATGTAATAGTGAGAAAGCTATGACCCTACAACCATTACATGGCAAGGATCGAAAGGACATGCTTTAAGGGACTATTTCTAACATATCAAGTTTCTTGAGGATTCTTCTTAGGGTATGTGTAGGTTCATGATGGGCCAAAAAGTGGCGATGTGTAAGTGATATAATGGCCCATGTGGCTGATGAGTTTTTTTTACCCAAAATTGATGAAACGAAAAGGGTTTTTAAAGGAGATTCTCATATTTCCACGAATATAAATTATGTTTTACTTTGAATTTAATAAACAATTATTATTCATTTTCAATTTGAATTATGACTAAAGTCTTGATTGATAGGCTGATTGAAAAACATCTATAGCTTTCAAACAGTATCACATTTTTCAATCCAAAAAATGTGTCAAATTCTATGCTTCGTATACTATAGGATTAAAAAAATAAATTGAATTTCATGAAGTTTTGACCAACTTAAGGTGGTTAGACATATGAGTTTTTATATTTTTTAAAAGTTGTAATAAAAAAATTATAATTAATTATTTACTTGGAAAAAAATTACAAAAAATATGCATCACATCGGGACATGAGTCCTCTAATTGTATCTAAAATATTATCATTTTATTGTGGTTAGGGTGGTCAGACAGACACCTACTTCTTATTTTTTCCCTGAAATCTAAGTAGTACTGCATTGAAATTTCAAATTTTCACCAAATAGATTTAAAAAATAAAAAATAAACCTAGTAGTTTAGAAACTACATTCAATTATCTATAGATTCTATTCTTACATATTTTTGAAATAATATAGATAACTTATTCAAATTTTTACGTCAAGTTTCCCAACTCTAATTTTCTAAAGTTTCATTGCCACTTAAGGGCCTATTTTTTCCATGATGATCTTGCACATACCCCTTAAAGTATGAAATTCGTTAATGAGATGCCCAAGAGTCCTATGATACACACAATAATTTTTGTTTTTAGAATTTTTGATTCTAGTAGGAGTATGCATTGCAATCCATCCTCTATTAACAAGTTCTTCTAGTTTTCATTCAATTTTTGTTAGATTTTGCAGGAATGGTAAGTCTTTAAATTTGTGAAGCTTTTGTCTCTTGCTAAATTCTTTAAATTCACCAACTTCTCTAGTTGAATGTTGAGGAGGAGGACCTAAGAATATCCTGTCATCCCTATCATCATTATGAGGCATTGGTTATTTTTTGGGAAGGAGGACACTCATATTGGGAGGAGGATCTTGATATCCTAACCCTTTAGTATCTTCAATTTGTATTTTCTTTAAGAGTTGATGAATTTCATGTTCACTTGTTGTATCACATCCTTGTTTTCTTAATATTGTAAATCATTTTCCATATGTCTCTCCTAGATTGATGGGAGTTTTTGTTACTTTTTAATGTATAAGGGTTGAATTTTTGCTTGATTAGAGGAACTAGGTTCACCTATTATAGGGAACATAGGGTCAATTTGTGTTTCCGTTTCAGGATGTAGGTAACCAAACATCTCAAGGTGGTATAAATGAAGCATCATTTAGGAACTTATCCATGATGTCATCATGTTATCATCTTCCCCAATGATGTCAAAATCACGAGGATGACATGCATTAGGATTTGAGTTAGTATCATCAAATTCAATGTCATTAGGGTCATTTCAAAAAAGTACAACTTGACACATCCACTAAGAATTTCAAGGACATCCAAAGCTTACCAAAGCACATATCCATTATCAAATGTAATGCAATGACCTAGGATAAAATTTGTAAATGCAAGTTTGAAATGAGGAAATGCATGAAATGAACCGATTTAAGCTAGATGCAATGAAATAGAAGCAATAGAAACTCTACAAACTGAAAAAGATAACTAACATCAACAAATAGAAACACATAAAAATATAATTTAATGTTGGAAAATGTAATTTCAATCCTGACACTGGAATAGATTTCCTAGAGGGACATATGATTCCCAATCAAGGTTTTTTAGAGGTTCGAATGCTAAATAACAGTCACCACAAAATACCTAGAAATCAGGAAAAATATCTTGTACTAGGACTAAATCACCTAGAGGGGCATATGAGTCCCAAATTAGGATTTTTGCTAAGATTTCAAAAAACTTTGAGTGAAGGTTATGCTTTCTAGTATGTATGATGTATATACTAAGTGCAAATGTAGATTTTAGATGAAATTTAATAATGAAAGATGTAAAAATATAACTTATATGCACTTTCACTAATGCAAGAATTAGAAACCCTAGATGCAAATTAACTAATGCGATGTTAATGAAAGCTAGATCTAGAACTATGATGCACCCCAAATAAGAAAATAAGATGTTCTAAATGTAGGTTCACAAAAATGAAAAAAACAAGAACAGGGTGCTCCACCTTTTTGGAGATGAAGAGGGGTTCCTGTTTCACTCTCTTGTTTCACTCAAGGAAACCCTATAGATCTCTCTCCAAGGATAGAGTGAGAGAAATAAATATGCTAAAGGTTGTCTTAGTGTATGATTAATAAATAAATAAGTGTTCACCACCATGCTAGGGATTGGAAAGACAAATGAAATGCAAGACCTAATGATATGAAAGACTTCACTTAATGACCTAGAAATAAATGCAAATCATAACAATAAATTGGAAAAGTACAGAGGGTCACTTGGAAACCTATAACAACTTGAATGAAGACCTAAAATGCTATAAATACTAAATTTAGTGCATATTGGGATGCATACACTAGGTTGGGTGATTTAGTCATAGATTAGGGTTTCTAGGTAGGAACAAAAATTTAGTAGAGGCAAGTCTGGAACTCCTAAAATCTGGAAATTTGACTATACTTGGACTCATATTCTAGAAGTGGCATATTGGTCCTACTTGGCATTTTTGGAAAGTTAAAGTATAAATCTACTCTTCAATCTAGATGCTCTATCTTCTCAACCTGATTTCTAGATCTGAATTGCTGAATTTTGCTCTGTAGATGTCTTTTATTGATCTTCTAAACAAGGTGACAACTTTGATGATTTTGCACACTTAACAAACTCTTTCCAATCTTTCTCTTCAATATCTCTTCAATCTAGATCCAAAAATCACACACTAAAGAGAGGGAATTTTTTTGTTTTGTTGTGGATAGGGGTTTGGCTTGGTCAAACCCTATTTTGGTAATCAAACCTTGTAATGAAATCAAATACAAAGGAGGAATGATGAATGAACAATAAGTGATGTTGCAACTCACCAAACCCTAGGAATAAAATGTTGTAAAATGTATGAAGTGGCTCCAATGGATGTGGATCTTAACTCTAGCTTGGATGTTTTAGATCGTGAAATGAATGCTTTCTTGAATCATAAAACACTAAATCATAGATGTTATCTCAAAAAAAAACATCATGCAAGATGACTTTGACATGATGCTCCAAAACACTTGATAATCGTCTCTTGAAGTCTCTTGAATGCTCTTGTAACACAAATTTTCTATAACAATGCTTATTCAACTTGCTAGATCACTTGCTTGCTTGTTACTAGATCACTTGATTTCTTCTTAGGATAAAATGACAGAAATAACCTTGTATATATACTTGTTTATGCCAAATTTATCAAAATTACAACACCACAAGCCAACATAAAATCTACGAGAATAAATTCCAGCCAAGAATTTGAATTTAATTTAAGTTTGAGCCACATAGGACTCATAGGCCAGAAGTGGCATATGAGTACCATTAGGCTAGGCTATGGGACATATTTTTTAAGAAATTATTAGATTCATGTGAAATCCAAATTTGGGCCCCTAAACTTAGGTGGGACCCATACACCCAAGGTGGCATCGTATGAATTCTAGATCATTAAATCTAGGCCATATAATCCAAAAACACTTGAATTATGATTGTATGTTGGTTTATGTCAAGATTATATCCTCAGAAATATGCATTAATTAAGGCTGGTAAATGAAAAAGAAGGCCAAATAAGGCATAAAGAATCCCAATTAATTAATAAAAACCATAGAATAGTGGGAAATTGTTAGGATACACTTTACAACACCTTAAATAAGGCACAACTAATCCCATTTAGTTTAAAAGGGCCCAAGACCTAATGCGAATATTTTAAACACATTACAACACTAAATCAAGGAAATTTTAAGCTTAATTTAAAAAGGAGGGCCTAAACAAGCACAAAAATGTAGATGAATACATTTTTGGTTGCCACAAGTATGTGGATCACATTTAAGATGATAAGATACTTGTCAATGGATTCATTAACCTAATATTTTAGGTCATATGTATATGGCCAACCCAAATGAACTTAGGGTCATTATCAAGAAGACATTCATTATAGAGGGGGTGTGCAACATATAAAATGAGTCATGCGAACATTTTTAAAACAAAAACTATGGCCATCATGAGTATATTTTCCATAGACAACCACTTCCTTCAAAGGGAAGATTTAGGCCTTATAATGGGACACACAAACCATAGTATAAGTAGTAGTAGGCATATATCCTAGATCAGAATAGGGTATAGAATGGACACCTTAAGGAATGACACACATAGGATCCATGTAGGGATCAAAGACCACAAGGTCAACATTCAGGATATCCACAATCCCAACAACCCTTCATATGAGTATATAGTAGTTTGAGAGACCAACAAAATCTCAATTTAGCAAGACCCAACTACCATAGGTGAAAAAGAGACAACCTTTTTATGTATGTGGTGGTGTAAGTCATTTATCTAGAGGTTTCCATAAATAATTTGGATTAGGAAGACCCTTTCCTAGAGATTTTGAGATGATAGTTGGTGAGTGAGAAATTCTCATAGGGTTTTGCAACAATTGATAACTAGTATGCTTAGAATCATACCACCTTAATTGAGGGCACAAGTATGATCGATAATGTTCTAGTTAGTATTTTTAGTTTAGGGGCATTATACTGTTTTTTTCTCAATTGTAGTGCAGTGTTGCAGGTTAGTGACATCTATATAATAGGATAGATGGGAGGATGATTAACCTTCAAGGGCCAAGGTTATTTTTCATTCAGTGGTACATGATTATTTCTTTTGTTCTTGGAGATATCTCTAATATAATAGATCTTCATATTACTCCATTGGGATCTTATGGTATAGTGTTGGGTATGAATTCACAAAATACACATTAAGCTATCATTGATTCTTGATGTAAGGTCATTTATTTTTTGATGATCATGGGGCATTAGTGTCAATCTTAGGAATGCATCAAACCATATCTCTTCACTTGATCTCTGCTATGTAGCTAAAGTGATGCATATGATGAGGATGATGGATGTTGTTCAAATAAGGGAAATACGGGTCATGGGATTTCTATCCTTGAAGAGATAGGGCTCCTCCTATTTCAATATCTTGTTTCCCTCAAGGAAACCCTAGAGATCTTAATGAGAGGGTGGAATGAGGGGAAGATATCTGCTAAAGGTTGTCCTAGGGTATGATTAATGACTAAAAGAGGGTTCACCACCAAGATAGGGCCTGGAAAGACAAATGATATGCAAGACCTAACAAATCAACCTAATTATATGAAAAAATTCACTAAATGACCTAGATATAGCTATAAATCATAGCGCAAAGCTGAGAAACCAGAAATATGCACCTATAAATCTCTAGAGGCATCAAATAAGATCTAAAATGTTGAAAAAGGATAGATTTAGGGCACATTGGGAATGATATGCCACTTCTCACGTGTCAGACCTAGTCTAGTTTTTCTCGACTAGAAAAATAATCTACTAGTGTAGACTCAAAATCTTCAAAATTCTAGAAAATTGCCTTTGCTTCTGCACTTTCAGAAGTGCACCTGAAGAATCAATCTGAGTGACCCACTTTGGGGGGTCAGAATTTGAGGCCTGTTGGTTCTCGTACAAAACCCATTTGCAGGAATATTCAATTGATATATGTGAATGTGCATGTCAATTTTCAACTTCCCATGATGAGTTTTGTCAGAGTTTCAAAAAGTGAAGCTAGAGGGTTTTGGCATTGTTTTGCTGTTTGCAGATTGTTAGTTGTGCAAAATAGCCTCTTGTTTGAGCTTGCATTTTGCAATCGGATAACTATCAAGTCAGAATGAATGTTGTTATGTTTTATCCATATCAAGATGAACTCACATGTTAGTTTTTAGAGCCTCGTGATCTGATTTGCTATTTTTAACATATCAAAACCGAATGCAATTTGTTCAGTTTTGCATCTGCATTCCTGATAGCATTTCAGAGAGGCTAAATTCGACTGTCAGTATCTTTTGACTGGTGATGATTCATAAAAATTCCTTTTGCACACGTGCTCAAGGTACCCAAATGATCTACCGTGTCAAGTGGTAGCTAGCTAGGAGTTGATTTGCTATTTTTGAAAATTGGCAATTGGATGAGTTTCAATTGGTTCAGAACAATTGTTGTTCCAGAAAAGTTCAACTGAGTAAATTTGCGGATTAATATCCGGTTCCTCGGGTTTCCTTTTTCTGAGCCGTTTGTTTCACTATATTCTTGGGTCAAATTTTTGCATGTCTGCAAGTTCTCATTGCTTCATGAGGTCGTCTAACTAGTTTTCCAGATTGATTCTTGGGCCAACTTGGTCGATTTTCACCATTCTCCAAAATTGTCAAAAAACAAATTTTGATGAAGACCCAGTTCATTTTTAAACTTCAGAAGTATTCAAAAGGTAGTGTTAGATCATTGGAGTGTAAAACTTGTGTGAAAACGAAAAAAAAATTAGTTGGACCCACATGGGGCCCAACATGCTTTGCATGGTCATGAACCTATAATGGTTCCAATGTGGCAATCCCATCAAGTGACTTGTTTTGAGTTAGGAATAACCTGCAAAGGTACACAATCATAGTTTCCTTCAAGGTTCCAAATGCAAACATGTGGTGTTTGATATAAAAAGATTCATGGGACAAAGTTACAAATCTATTTAATATTGCTAAGTTGTTTAAGTAGTTGTATATACTGAAAAGGGAAATCCTTATCAGGATGGTATGGTCTAGGTTCCTCATCTATGTGAAGGCACATTTATTTGTAGCCATGGTTTGGGCTCAGCATGGAGCTGCAAATGGTGACTAATTTGAAGTAAAGGAAATAACTAAGGTGCATAAGTGGATCAGATATGAAGAATTCTTGTTCAATTGAAAATTCAAACTATTTGGCAGCTGGTAGCAACAAACAGAGGCATTCCTTAAGCTGCTTGAATGAGAACTTCGTGCAATGCCCAATGGATAAGTCTAAGTTGATCTTGAAAGTAGTTTCCACACTGGCAAAGAACAAAGAGAGCCATTGCATCATATGTGGAATGGAGATTGCAAGGGCGCGAATTAGAGCAAAGGATGGAAATCCATCAAAGCACAAAGGAGAGTGCATAGGCTTGGGAGAGGATTTTTCAATGAAAGATGGAGGTGCCATCATTGAGGTTACACAAAATAGATATGTTGAAGGGATTTGGAAGCTCTTAGGCAAGTGTGGAGCAGTTCACAAGTGAGAGGAGGCACGCTGAAGTAAAATGTATACACAACCTTAATGGTTGTTAAAAATTCCTTAGAAACATTCAAGCAAATGAATTTGCAAGGGCACGACCTGGAATAAGGTGTGGAGGAAGTTAATGGAGGGTATTGGCATGACCTATTACTAAGGGGCACACTGGTCACTATGGTTGCAAGGTCATGGCTGGCTGGAGCAGAATGCACACAATGTATTTGTCGAGAAGACTGCAGTTATTCTCAAGAAAATGCAATGAAACAAAGGGGCGTGGGTGTTTGGAATAGGCATTTGAAACTTTCAAGAAAGTGCAAAGTGAAGTTGCAGAGGTGTATGAACTGTTTGGCAATGCCTCAACAAATGCAATTAGTTGGGGCATACGTATTAGAGAAGAACAAAGCAGCAAGGAGGAGGCTATGTGCATCCATCAAAGTGAAAGGAGGAGGCTCGATGGAGAGGTAAACCCACGCCAAGTGTAGAGGCCAACAGATGAAAGACCCTCGTGCCAATAGGAGCAATGGTCATCATTACCCGTGAGATAGAGAGCTTGACCAAACAGAAAATGGATTAGGGAAAACCTCACAAGCCTCGTGGGATTTTGGTGATGCCATCAAAATAGTTACGAGGTGTGCGAGAGAGGTATGTAAGGCATATAATAGGTGGGATCATTTTATCATTTTCATTGGAAAATGCAAAGGCAGGGGCAAGTTTTTGAAGAGGCCTGTTTTAATTTTAATTAAAGGGGTGAGTAAATATTTTACATGAATGGGTAAAATATTTTAAAAGGAAAATGGGCACAGATATTTTCCAAGAGGTAAAAATTTATAAGGTGAAAGAGAAAATATTTAGAAGGCATGTAAAATGTTGGTGAATAACGATGCACAAAAAATGGTGAATAAGGGAGAGGGTAGAATAGTTTACCCAAATAAATTTTAAAATTGCACATGAGTGGGTAAATAATTTAAATGGAGAATTTAAAAACATTGAGTGCACGAGGAAATTTTATTGGAAAGTGAATTAAATATTCACTATTTGATGACCTTATTTGTTGGAGGTAAAGTGAATATGCAAATTATTTTATTTACTGGGATATTGAAGTGAACAAAATTATTAAAGTAATGAGACTTTGATATCAAGGAGTGAATTTTATCTTAATTTTTTATTTGTGAGCTTTTCAATGTGAAACATTCTCTATGTTGGGGATTTTAAATAAATTCAAAGGAGGAGAAATATTAAAGAGGAAAACAAAACTGCAACATTATAAAGTGGGGAAGTATTTTAATGCAAAGTGAAATTCTATTGGTTGAGAAGTAAAAATAATGTGTAGCAAGTAAAGAGAGCTGAAATAAAATTTTGCACGGGAAAGAGGATATTTTCCAGCTGGGTGAATTTGGTGATTCTCCACATGGGCATGCTTTTAGTTACTGAACAATGATGAGCAAGGGTAGTTTTTGAGGGAATAAGTTTGTTGTTGCAAAGGAAGAGAGATGAGAGATTCTTTTCAGTTGATGATCAACGGTGAATGAAGTTTCCAGATGGCATTTCTAGATCAAGATTAGGGCTGCTCTTGTTGGCTTCTCTTCTTCTATATCTTGTCTTATTCTCTCATTGTAAAGGGTTTTGAGTTTTTGTATTGGGCTGGGTAGATAGAGAATTGTAAATTCTGAGTTATTTTTGGAGTCTGTAAGCTGTAATTTTCTGAATTCATGAGTAAATACAACCATTTTATGCAAATAACATAATGAAGGTGTTTGCACATTCATGAATTTCTTCAAATTATCTCCATATTTGTACACTTTTAGTCATGTAAATTCAATAATACAAAGTGTCTTTGAGTTTATCATCTCAAATTTCATGAGATTGTTTTGTCTATTCATTGTTCTATTTCAAAAAAATGGTTAAAATGCTTTGAGCAGGTGATTGTGATTTCAGGTGTGCAAATGGGATTTGATTAGAAGAATTTGATTGATAATAAGAGAGGGATTGTTGGTGCAAGACACTAACAGTTGATGCAAAGAATTAGCAAGTTAAATCCACTGGCTAAAGTTTTTTTACTGGGGAATTCATTTATGTGTTTGACTCCATGGCCCAAAATTGGCACTAATTTATTATTCAGTTTTGTGCATCTTAGAAATATTTTATAAATGAAAAATCATTCTAATCTTACTATGTGGTTTAGTGTTCTACTTTCCAATGGCTGAGAGAGGGTTGAGTTATTGAGAATTTAGCCAAGTTTAAAGTTGTCAATGCTTCCCTTAGTGTATTTTCATTGGGAATTTTCTGCTTTATAAAGCAATGTCAGTGTATGAGTGAATTAAGTTTTAGGCATTGTATAGGTTTACCCAGCTTGGTCCTGCAGAGCCAGAAGTATAGGAGATGTCAGTCTTTGACTGAATCTTGTCAGTTGGCCACAAGCCTTTATTTTCTTTAATATAGAGGTTGGCTACCTCTTAGAGAGTTGAAAATCCTAGATGGGTTTCATTTTAGAACACCAACATGACTCATACGCCACTTCTAGCATATTAGTACCATTATTCTTTTTTAGAAAGTCAAAGTCTAGATCTAGTCTCTAATCTCTTCTCTTCCTTCTTGATCTGATTTTTGGATCCAAACCTATGAAAAGACCTGCAAAACATATTATGGTGTTAATTTTCTTATGGGGGTTTACCTTGGTCAAACCCCTAGTTTGGTAATTAAACCTTGATAGAAATAATGTATCTTGAATGCAAATATGAACATAAATGCTAACCTTAAGTGTGTCAAAGATTACGAAATCTGAAATGCAATGCAACCCTATTCTATTGTTCTATAATGAGATGCATGAATTAAAATAATAGGACGAATCTCACTTTGAGAGATCCGTAATCACCCAAATAATCCCTAAAAATCTATGTACCTTCCTTAGGCTAAATATATAATTATAATGCAGGATGGAGTCACTTAGGAAACAAGTCATTAGGTTTGGCTTGATGGCTAGTTGCATCTCCCCAACCTATAATCCATCATGATTCAGCATTGGAACCAATAATCAATCCTTAACAATGCTAGATCTTGAATGAAAGTGAACTTTAAGACCTGAAAAACCACAATAGTGTTGCTACAAGACTTTAAATTTTCTTGCTACTTGCTCTTGAATGATCTTGTGAAAGAATAATTAAGTGCTTGTTAATGCTTAGATCCTGGAATTTCTCTTCTAGATTGTTTCCTAGATAAAATAATTATTTAGAAGCTTATTTATATAGGAAGTACACCTAATTTACCATTATTTAGATCTGAAAAGCTGAAATGAACCAAAAATTTTAATTAAAAACTTGAATTTCTTGCTCAAACCCTAGAAAGGGGATAAATGGGACTCATATGCCGCTTTTGGAATATGGGTCCTACCTAGGGGGAATCATACACCCAAGGTGGCATATGAGTCCCACCCTAGTTTTTTAGAATGGGTTGTTAGAAATTTTAATGTTTTTGATGATTTTTTCAGGTTTTTAGTGAAAATAAGCCTCGAGATTCAAAATAGAGGGTTTTAGGGGCTTATTAATGATGATTTAAAGGGTTATGAATGCAAGGGTAAGAAAATAAGTCCAAATTAGGAAGAAATTGCAATATCTACAAGATGGGAGTACAATTTATGTTGCCACATTTAGCCCCCACTTTAGTGCCCATATGATACTATGTGCATATGCAAGCTAAAGGAATCCAAAGTATAAGTTTCATTTTATAAAAGGATACTCATATGGATTCATTCATAATATGGTAGAATGAAGCCCCCACTGTACCTATCTACAAAACCACAATTTTAGGAATCACATCTTGCAATACTAACTCATTAGTTGTTCAAAAATCCTCTTATCTATCTTCTTTAGAAAATCAAATTCGAGGATAGATGTATGCCCCCCTTGATTCCACTTGCTTTATAATTTTGCAGTTTTAGGGCTTGTCGGCCCGGTACAAGGGTACCCACAGGTCCCTGCATCCGCAAGCCTGCGGGCCCTGTGGTACACTAATCGGTGTACTGCCAACTGCCGATGGCTTAATGCCGACTGGCGGTTGACAGTATTGCCGACCGACGGTACTCTGTAGCCACAGGCGGCGGTCCCCGCATGCCCAAAATTTTAAAACATTTTTTTTATTGTTTTTTATTTTTTTAAAAACATTTTTTTTCAAAATAAGCCCTATTATGCTTTTATGGTGACGGTTGTTTGGCCATCAAATTTAACCCAGTGTTTTTGCTGCGACAGCCATATGACTGTCAAATTTAACCCAACATTGGCTTTTTTCCCTCTTTGGAGCTGTTTTATTCTAGAGGCCATAACTTGGGCATACAATATCCTTTTTGGCAAACGAGATATCATCAGAAAGCTGGTTTTCTCATCTTTCCAGTGGTGTGGGTCTCATCACTTCTTTTTTCCGTTGGTGCATTCTACAGTCAGTTTTTTGGCTGTTCTTCATGTATTTCCAGCTTTGTCCTTTTTTGGACATTTTGAGCATCATTTGTAAGCAATTTCTTTTATGTAAACGCACTGAGATAAAGTGCCACACTATTTTACATGCATCTTTTGGGGATTTCACACATAAGGTTGTGCCATATTTTGTACTCACACTGATATTATAAAGTGACATGAGGGGTTATGTAGTTTTCCTTTGTTTTGCCATCACATCTTTGTCTGGTGAGTATCCCTCCACGACGACATTGAATCCATACCATGGGGGGTTGTGTAGTTTTCCTTTGTTTTCCATCACACCTTTGTCCAATGAGTGTCCCTCCATGATGACCATGGATCCATATGATTCCAGCCTCATGCATGTGTGCTTTGTTTTGCACACCACTTTTTCAGTTGTAGGTGCTATCTTGTGCACTTCCAGATGTTTCTTCTCCTTCATGCACTATAGGATGTTTCACACCATTTCAGTGGATCTGTCAGGCTCTCCCGGTTCAGCATTATGGGGGGGTTATTATATTGTTCGTGCTAATTCTTCCTTGGTTTTTCCTTGGAAGGAATCTTCCATTCTCAGTTGATCAGTGTTTCAGACTATTGGTTCTTGTGCCATCTGTATCTTTGTTCCAAGTGTTTGCCTTTATTTTCCATCTGATTCGAGTAGTGTCGTATGGGCACTTATGCAGATTATTGTCTTCTTGTTCCTGATCATCCTATCTTCAATGGAGGTTCTTTAGCACCATAGCAGTCATCTTTCGACAGTTGTTTGCAGCTTCTTCTGCTTTAGTGATGTTCTTCTTCTTGGCCTTCTGCATCTCTTTTTGGAGTAGAGATTTTTCCCATGAGGTTTTCTTTATTTCTCCATTTTACAGAGATTTGGTTGTATTTGGGAACCTGATCTGGCCTAGTTGTCGGGACCCATGTTTGCCTTCTTGCATTGTAGTTACCTTTTCTTTCTTGCATTCGTTTGTAGCTGCACTATTGCTCATCTTAAGGGGGGGTGTTAGAGTAAAGGTCTTAACTTAATTATGTTTATTAAGTTACCTTTATTCCCTTCTTAAGATTTCATGTTAGTTTGCATAAAGTGACATTTAATAATTATATTAATTATTAAATGTTATCCTATTAGTGCTTCTATTAGGGTTTTTCCTATTAGGGTTTTATTAGGGTTTGCATGATCTCTTTTTTATAAGGATTGATCCCATTGTATTTCATATCAATTCATTCTCTCATTCTCTTTGATATATACATTTTCAGTTTTTAGAGAACCCTTGCTTGTTTGTCTCCATCTCTTCTTTTGTGACAGGTTATTTGCGTGCAGGTGATCTTCGGGGTTTGTGAAGTTGTATTTTCTCAACTCCTACAGAATCAAGGTAGAAATATAGCCACATTGAATTGGATAATTTGTATCATAGGGTATTTCCAAGTACCATACCACATAATGATATATTTTTGATGAGAACTATAGCAAAACAATGATTCAAACATAATAGATGGTGTCAAAAATGCAGTTCGTTAGCCCTCGATATGCTATTTTGAATGGAAGAATGAATTTTTAACCCTAATATAGTAAAAACCTAATTCTAAACATATAAGAGTGAAAATTCAAGTAATTTGTAATTATTTTGTCTTTTACCTTCTTGCAACTTGACTTTGTTTGAGAGTCATTGAAGATGTCAAGCCAGTGAGAGTGCATTCCTCCAAGACTTGAGATCTTATGGGAGGAGGTAACTTGAGGTGAGTCATTGCGTCAGGTGAGTTGATTTTTCTATACCTTAGCTTTGTCCTTGTGCATTTAATTTATGTTTTTACACATTTTTGGGTTGATTTAGTTCCTTAGAAGAAAAGTTCACAAAGCATCCCCTTTTATCACAAAGTGACCCCTTTTTTTGCAAAGTGTCCCCTTTTGTCGTGAAGTGTCCATAAAAGGGAACTCAATTGTATAGGACCCTTAGAAAAGTACACTAAAACAAATTTAGTACATTTTTATGAGTATTGATGTGTAGATTTGAGATTTTAGAATGCTTATAAGACATGTTTTTTCTTTTTTATTAGATTCTACCCTAGTCATGATAACATCTTAGTAGAAAATAGTTTTACCACCTACGAGACCTAGTCTTGACATTATCAATAGAAGACACTTAGATATTGTAAAGCATTGGTTTATATTAGGTGTACCTCATGCCTCCCATGAGGTACCATGACACTATGTTTATGGAATTGGCTAAGAGGTGGGAGCAGACACCTTTACATTTCATCTTCCTATAGGAGAGATGACGATCACCCTAGAGGATGTACACCGCATTCTTCAAGTTTTTATTTGAGGTGGGAGATTCCATTTTGTAGTGGATCAGTCATTTCATGAGATGAAATATGATATATAGTTCTACCTTGGAGATTTGATTTAGGATGAGATCATGCGACCATGCATTGAGTTATCATGGCTACTCTATTTATGAGAACCACTTTTGTTATAGATCATGGTTTTCATAGTGGCACTAGTACTTGTTCTTGATGGCTATGGAGCACATCTAGATGGAGGAGTAGTCCACATAATATGACGAATGGCACACTAGAGGATCTATACACCTAGGGCCACAACATCCTTGCAAAATTATATTATGATCTAGGGTAGTTTTCATACCATGAGGTCGACATTATGGTTCATTGTATGCTACTGCAAGTTTGGTGCCTGGAGCATATAACATGCACTAAGCCGATAGGGTTTCCATCGATATCATCCCTAGGATATCCACACACATTTAGCTATCCATTGATCCAGTTATGGTAGTATGGGTATTTACACTTTTGGAGGGTCATATTCGATCAACTAGATGAGGAGAAGATCTTATGGAGACTGTACCAGTTGATACCATAGTGGTCAGATGAGAGTCGATAGTTGAGGAGGATGCAAATGGAAAAATTTATACTTTTCAAACATGACTACATTGTAGACCATTCTACTATGATCGTGTCATGAGGAAGTTTAGGCTAATATAAGTACCACCAATAGGATGAACCTTCTACAGGTGATTAGTACGAAGTGCTAAGAGGCTTGGAGATATAAGATGATTCACTTTTGTAGATGTTGTCTTCAGTGACCTATAAGATGATGACCATGATATGCCCCTAGTCTTTGACACTAATGACATTAGTTCTATTGATACATATGAGGAGAGTTGGGCAATAACATGACCAACTCCTGTATTCTTAATCAATCAACCTATAGGATTTGCAAGATCACTTCCAGATTAGAGGAACGAGGAGGAGGAGAGAGTTGAGGAGACATGGCTAAGGGCTATAGACCTATTTGTAGATGAGATAGATGAGGAATATGATGAGCATGCAGACTCAGATTATGAAGGAGAGGTGAAGCTGATGAGTGAGGGTGATGATACAACAAATGAGGATCCAGTTTTCCATGAGTGGAGAGAGCCAACTCCCACTCGTATCACTAGATCATAATACACAGCTATAGCATGCACCATTACCTATGGTCATGGAGATTCTAGCACATCCACCATGCCTCATATAGAGGATGAGACTGTCTTCACACAACCAACCAAAGATCTAGGTGATGATATTTTATTTATTTCTATTCTTATGCTTTTAATATATATATATATCATGATGTATATTGAATATATGTATGATTTATATCTTGCAGGAGCTCTGAGAGATTTACATGACCACTATTGATAGGTAGCTGCAGAGATGGTGCCTCCGTCAATCTTTGATTAGGCTATTGGTACTGAATATGTTCCCCCACCGATCGTGGACTAGGACTGAGACCTATTCAAGCCTTATATCAGGTTGAGGGTATCATATGGGGGTGCAATGAGGTGTGTTGATTGAGTTGAGGCTGCCTATAAGGAAATTCGATTGTCTCAAGATCCAACAGAGGTTGAGAGACTTCATGGAAAGGTAGCTAGGCTATAGGAAGACAAAGATCACATAGAGTGAGAGTGTCTAGAGGTTTTTGGACTAGCATAGGGTCTACAATATGCTTTGGATGCTCTTATCCATTCACAATCACGATCTTACACTACCATCTTTTGACAGACCATGTCTAAATAGATGAAATCACCAGATCCTGAGGGATCCAATAGCCACATGCCACCCTAGGATTGTATATTTGATGACATGTACCTAAAACTTTGATATATATATGATCATTTGATGTTTGGTTATTTATTCTTATGTTTTTTATGTTAAATGACAATGTGATTTATCAAATAATCTTTGTAAGACTATACATGATAAATGTCTGCATGATTTAACATGCTTTATGTGATTTAGTATATTATAATTAAGTATGTTACATTAAACTAAATTCACCTATGATCTAATTGTATAACATTAAATACATATAAGGATCTAATCTAACACAACATACACAATTATATTGAATAGTATGAAACCTAAAGTAAATATTTAAAAAATAATTTAAATATTTACTTTAGTATTCAAGACACACAAATATTTGCTTGTCAAGAATAAATCAATGCAAGAGTACATATAATATTATCTACTAACTCTAACACCACTACTCTATCATTGAGAATATTCAAGAAGATTAGACATGGTACTAATGCAAATGCATAGCATTGATAGGTTCCTTAAGAGGTGTATAATCCATTTCGGTTAACATGTATGCTCCTGACCCAAAAAAATTCATTGACTTTGTAAGGTCCTAGCCAATAAGGGTTGAAATTCCATATTTTAGTTGTGGTGGCATTGTTGTTACATTGATTCTCACATAACACTAAATCACCTTTATTGAATGATCGAAGGATAACGTTTTTATTTTAACTACGTTTCTTTCTCCTAGAGTATGCTTGAAGATGATCAAGAGCGTTAATGCATTGTTCATCAAGAATTTCAAGCTGATGTAATCTTTGTTCTATATATGTATTATCATCAATAAGTCCTTGAAGATCAATTCTTAACATAGGAATCTCTAACTCCAAGGGAATTATTGCCTCGGTGCCATAAACGAAGTTATAAGGGGTACTCGGGCAATGGATAATATAACATTCATGTGATAGGATCATAATGCATATATTAGTTGTGTATGCCAATCCTTATTATGTTTTCTTATCATTTTCTTTAATATTTGTTCAAGGTTTTTATTAGTTGATTCAGATTGACCATTAGATTGTGGGTAGTAGGGTGTTAAAAAATGATGTTGAGTGTTAAATGTCTAAGAATTTATTCATGTCATTATTCTTAAATGGTGTCCCATTGTCCAAAAATAATGTAGAAGGAAGTCCAAAGCAAGAAATCATGTGTTCCAATATGAAACGGCATATCAAATTAGTAGTTGTTGAATGAAGGGGAATTGCTTTTACCCATTTTGTGAAGTAGTATATCACAGTGATTATGAATGTATGTCCGACAAAGGAAGGTGGTGATATTTTTCCAATGAGTTCCAAACCCCATACTGAAAAGGGCCAAATAGGAACTTGAGCACAAAGTTTGGAGGTAGGAGCATGGATCCAACTGCTATGTTCTTGGCATTTGTGACATTTCTTAACGTATTTAAATAAGTCTTGTTTCATATGTCTCCAATAGTATCCTATGTAGATTAGTTTTTGGACTAGTTTTCTTCTTCCAAAATGACCTCCACAAGCACCTGCATGAGCTTATTCAGGTGTTATGGGGGTTTTAGAATTTTAAGGCATCTAAGTAAGAGACCATCAAAGGACCTTCGATACAACATGTCAACGAGAATTATATATTTAGACACAAGTTTTAAAAGGTGATCTTGAGTGTTCTTAGTTTTCAGCTCAAGAAACCGGTACCTTCTTTTAAATAATTAAATATCAGAGTGTACCATTCACTAGAGTTTTCCATGGTTGCTAATAACATTTCTTCTATTTTATCTTCTATTGATGATTTCATAAATGTATGTATAATAAATATGCATTCCTTTGAAGGATCTTGAGGAGATATAAGGCAAGCCGCACTCATCATTGCATCCAAATTCCGATTATCTTTTCATGGGATGTTTTCAATGGTGTACGAATCAAACTTGTCTAAGAAAGTCATTGTGAGATCCTTGTATTTTGATATTTTTTCATGTTTTCCTTGATATGTTCTATTTATTTGTTTAATGACTAATTGAAAATCACTGAATGTTTTAATATCTTGATCTCCCATAATTAAAGTGGCATGCAGCCCAACAAGCAATGATTCATACTCATCCATCTTATTTGTACATAGGAAATTTAAGTGATAAGATAAGGGAATAGGCTCTCTCATGATTGGGATTATTATAACCCCTAAACCAGAGCCAGTTCTACACTTAGATCCATCAAAATATAACTCCCATGTATTAGTTTCAATTGTCAACACATTATTGTCGAGGAATGAATCATTATTAGGTAACACTAAAGGAGAAGGAGCATCAAATAGTTGGACAGTCAAGGCTTGTCATTTAATTACTTTTTGTGAAAAAACTTAAGGTCAAACTTAACCATAACCCACTTAGTTAAGCATCCTGATAAACTTGTTTTAGTGAAATGATGTTTTAAAGGATCAAAAATTTTCATCATATGTATTTAAACATTTAATAGGTAATGTCTCAATTTACTAGTAGAAAATACAAGAGCCAAACATTTTTTCTATATCGATGTGTATCTTTTCTCATAATCAATCAGAGTTCAACTAATGTAATAAATAGGATGTTCTTTATCATTTTCATCTTGTTGGGCCAACAATATTGCGAGAGAATAGGCCAATGTTGTCATATAAATGATGAATGGTTTGTCTTGCATACTGGGTTGTAAGATGTGGATTGGAAAAATAAGATTTCAAGATCTCAAAATCATATTTACAATCCTTGTTCCAATTAAATTCAACCTCTTTCTTTAGGATATGTGTGAAAGGTAATGTTCAATCTACTAGGGATGCTACAAAATGACGGATAGCCTAGATTCTTCGTTGTAAAGTGTGTAATTGAGAAATATTTCTAGGAGGTGGCATGTGAACTATAACATAAATTTTATTCGTGTCCACCTCAATAACTCTATGAGATGTGATCAAACCTAAAAAAAATCCACTATCTACAACAAAGACACTTTTTCGGATTCAATCTCATATTTTTTCACATTCGTTTGAAGACATTTCGAAGGATATTCACATTGTCTTGTCGAGTTAGAGATTTGGCTAGAATGTCATCAACATAATCTTCCAAAATCTTATGTATGTAATCATGAAATATCAATGCCATAGCTCTTTGATATGTTGCACCTGCATTCTTTAATAAAGAAGGCATTATTATCCAACAAAATGTTCCCCAACCTGTGTTGAATATTGTATTGTATTGATCTTGTGGATTGATAAACATTTGATTGTATCCAAATAATCCATACTTGAATGAAAAAAAATCATATCCCATAGTCAAGTCCACTATCATGTCAATATTAGGAAGGGGGAAGTCATCTTTTAAATATGCTTTAATATTCAAATCATGAAAGTCCATACACATCCTAATACAATTATCTGATTTCGTGACTACGACAATGTTCAAGATCCAAGGAGAATAATCTATAGGACATATAAAACCAACTTAAAGGAGCTTATCAATATCAGCCTTAACTAGCAAGTCTATCTTAGGATTCATCTTTCATATCTTTTTCTAATAGGTTTAGCATTTTCGGCAAGGACTATGTTGTGTGTTACAATCTTAGGATCAATTCCTAGCATATCCGAATAATTCCAAGTGAAAATTTTGGGAGAGTCATGAAGAAAAGTTGCATGATCTTCTTGTTCATCATCATCACTTGGAACTTTCCTATCTTTATCACGTTTTCTTCATTGTTAATGGCTATTGGTATGTCAATTGTATCTCCTAAAGGAAATGCATTTTTCTCAGAAATTCAAGGTTGTATTCTTCATTATTCTTGTCAATATCATTAATTTCCTCTCTCCATATTTTTGCTTGGTATTAATCATAGAACATGCAGCCCATTTATTTTTTAGGATTAAATGGTTTGTCATAAAATCCTAGCATTTCTTTCAAGGTTTTATCATTTTCAAAGAACTCCAATGATGCTTTGCAAGTTGTGTCAATTAATTTTAGATGCTTCAAGGTGAGTGTTGTTTTAGGATTACTCATGATGGTGTTGATGTTTGGCGAGGGTCTTTTTTTTTGTTATGTTATCTTAGAAGGGAAATATCCCAACTCACTTTTCATTTCTTATGTGTTAGATTCTATAGGAACACATGTAACTTGTTCTTTCTTTTCACATCCTTTTCCATTAGAAACGAATTGTTTCATGAATTCATAACCTTTCCCATAAAGTCTCTCTATTTCTAGCAGGTTTGTTGGTTGTTGATAATCTATCTCATCAATTTTTTTTGCGTAGATTGCATCTTCTTCTAGAGTAGATGAGGTAGATGCCTGCTAGTTTTCTTTTGAATTATGCATTGACATCAACATTATTTTATTTTGTTTTTTAGTTTCTCTTATTGTGATTTTGTATTCTCCCATAAACGAAGGTGTACACTCCAAGGAACCCCAATCATCTTCCAATAACTTTGATACCATTTCCATCTATTTTTTATCTTCTTCCATAGGTTCTATGTTTGATGTTGGAATTAATGTGTTTTGAGGACTTGTTCCTTTTTCAACTTGTAATAAAATTTCATGCTCAGGATCTTTTTTAGTATGGTATACCTTATTGTTATAGAAATACTTCATTATATGATGAAGAAGTGAATGCACCACATGAATCGAAGTTCGCCCTAAAAGAAAATTGTATGAAATATTATCAGGCATGACATGAATAGGAGTTTGAAAAGTATCCTTTACAACTATAATAGGAAATGCAATCACACTAAGTGGTTTCTTTCCTATATTATCAAATCCTTGAATCAACAAGGAATCAGGTTGAATTCTTCATTTATCGACACCTAGCTTATCCAAAATGGTCACACTACACACATTAAGGGAAAGTCCATTGTCAACAAGGGTTATTTTTATTCCCCACCCATCATAGGTGGCTACTATCATGAATGCATCATTTATTTTTCTCATTTCTAGAGGAGGCATCTCATGTTGATGAAAGGTAATGTTTGCATTAACTATATTCATTCTTTGTATTAGAATTTCCTTATAATTTACATTTGTACCAAAGGGAACCACTAAGTTTGTTTCAAGGTATTTTGAAGCATAGTGCAATAATTAGGTGAATTTTTAATTAGGTCCCATAGGGATATCTTTGTATGAGTATTCTTAAGTTGTTCAACGAGATCATACTCCTTCCCACTATGCAAAGGTAGATGAGGAGCACTAGGCAAGATGGGATTAGGCAAAGGTAGAAGTGTTGTAGTTGGTTTTTTTGGTTACAGATTGTTTATAGTGCTATATGTATGAGCAATGGTATTATAACTTGATTACTACAAAACATTGTTATTAGGTGGTGGGTGATCCAATAATACTGGTTTACAAGTTTTGGCCAAACTAGACATTGAACTATTTTTTAAAAACTAAATCTTCACTTTCGAGCACCTATAGCTGCTAAACCATGAAGAATTTGAAGATGATGAAAAATAGTGATTTGTGATATTTTGTTTGTAGATTCTAAATATATATTTTTTTATTTTTTTTGAATTTTATTGCATTTATTTTTCCATCTCCTTTGAAAACTAGTTTTAATAGTAAACACTATTTTTAAAGAGCAATGCTCACCATAAACAACATAACTTTTTTTCTATGAAGGATAATCTTTTATCTTTTTTAATTTATCTTTGTAACTATGATATCTAGCAAGTTCATTTGGTTTCATAGTTTTTTATTGAATATTTATTTCTTAATCAAGTTTTGAAGTCAAACCAATTACAATTTAGACATAGGTAGATAGTAAACAACATAACTTTTTTTGTATGTATTGAAATTCATTTTTTTACTAGATGAAGGACATCAATACCTAGAATGAACATATTTTTTAGATTGTTTTTGATAATCCACTATTTTTTCACATGTACAAAACAAAGAGTTTGATTTTTAGTGAAAAACTAAATTCACAAGAAATAAAAAATAAATATATTTAAAATTGTACTTTTTAGGAAGCTTATAATAAGGACAACATACTTACAAAAAATAAATTTTAAATGAATTTATTTGATCCCCCAAAAGGTAAATCAAAAGTGGTTTTTCATTAGCATTTTGATAGGTGTAAAGGAGACTACATTATAGGTATGATTTAAAATTGACACAGTTCTATCGAAGGGGTTTTGATGAAACCCTCTTCAATTGGAATCCTTTAAATGAAACTTTTCAAGGCTTAAATCATTATATTTTCTAAAAATATGTGATTTCAGTAAAAATTAGGATGTCCCAAATAGTGTAAACTACTATTGTGGGATCACCCATTCAAGAGTGAAAATAGGTTTTTTTTGAGTTTGAGATTTGTGTGAAGGTGGGTAAAGTATAAGTGGATGTTCAATCATGTTAACTTCTCTTGGTTCTGTTTGTCATAATAAGTCTTAGTGGATGAACCTTGTGAGATTAAATCCTCAAGGGATTCATCTAACACATGTCAAAGTAATCAATAATAAAAGGCTTAAGGGTTAGCTTAACTTGAAAAAAAAGATTTGACATATTCAAATAACTATACTTTTTTCCAAGTGGTTCATCATTTTTTAGGTATTTTCAATTTCTTTGTTTTCTAACAAATGCCTAATGTAATCTAATCTAATTGAACTATAAACTAATGTATAAAATGAAAAGTATAGTAATCTAATTCTATACATGATTAAAATGAATGTAAACTATGCTAAATCTAATGAAATGACTGTAACAAAAACTCTACAAATTAAAATTGATAACTCAACAACAACAAAGAGAAACACAAAAACAAATAATTCAATGATGAAAAATGTTGTTTAAACTTTGAAATGGGACTAAATTTCCCAAAGGGGCGTATGAGTTCAAAAAATAATTTTTTAGAGGTTTGAATGTTGAATATCAACCACTATAGAATACACAGAAATCATGCAAAAGCACCTATATTGCGACCAAATCTCCTAGTAGGGCTTATGAGTCCTAGATGAGGATTTTTGCACAAATTTCAGAAAATTTTGAGTGAAATTTAAGCTTTTTAGTTTGGATGATATCTAAGCTAAGTGAAATTCAATGATGCAAAATGCAAAAATGCAACCTATATGCACTTTCACTAATGCAAGGTATAGAAACCCTAGAATACCAATTAACTAATGCAAATCCTAATGTAATGTTAATGCAAGGTAGATCTAGGATGATGATGCACTCCAAATTAGAATTAAGATGTTCTAAATGTAGGTTTGAACACCAAAGTGAAACAAAAGAAGTAGAGGGCATGTGGTTTCTATCCTTGTTTCACTCAAGGAAGCCCTAGAGATCTCAATCCAAGGGTGCAATGAGGGGACGATAACTACTAAAGGTTGTCCTAGGGTATGATTAATGACTAAAAAAAGGTTCACCACCAAGATAGTTCTTGGAAAGAAAAAATATATTCAAGAACTAACAATTAAAACTAATGATATGCAAAGCTTCACTAAATGACCTAGAAATAACTATAAATTAGAACAAAAAGCTGAGAAACTAGAAATGTGCACCTAGAAATATGTAGAGGCATGAAACAAGACCTAAAATTCTGAAAAAGATAGATTTAGGGAACACTACGAATCATACACCACTTCTAGCATATCAGTCCTAGTCTAGGGTTTCTAGACTAGAACAAGAATCTCACAGTGTCAACTCAAAATCTTCAAAAATCTAGATTTTTTTTTGTGGTGGAACTCATATGCCACTTCTGGTGTATTAGTTCCATTCTTCCTTTTCAAAAAGTCAAATTCTAGATACACTTTCCAATCTCTTCTCTTCATTTCCAATCTAATTTTTGGATCTGAACCTATAAAAAGAACTACAAAACACAATATAGTGTTGATTTGTGTATGGGGGGTTTGCCTTGGTCAAACCCATAGTTCAATAATTAAACCTTGATAGAAAGAATGGATCTTGAATGAAAATATGAACACAAACTGTAAGATTAAGTGTGTCGAAGATTAGGAAATATGAAATGCAATGAAAACCTATTCTATTATGCTATAATGAGATGCATGAATGAAAATATGAAGATGAATAACTGACTTTGAGATCCCTAATCACCCAAATGAGCCCTAATAATTCATGTACCTTCCTTAGGCTGAATGTAGAATGATAATGGAGGATGGAATCACTTAGGAAACAAGTCACCAGGCTTGGCTTGATGGCTAGTTGCATCTCCTCAACCTAGAATCCATCATGATTCACCATATAGGTAACCACAATCAATCCTTGGAAATGCTACATCTTGAATGAGAGTGAGCTTGAAGACTTGCAAAAAAAAAATAATGCTACTCCAAGACTTCAAATTTTCTTGCTACTTGCTCTTGAATGCTGATAGGAAAGAACACTTGAGTGCTTTCTAATGCTTAGATCTTGAAATTACTCTTCTAGATTGTTTCTTAGATCAAATAATGACTTAGAAGATTATTTATATAGGAAATACACCTAATTTACTATTATTTTGATCTCAAAAGATGACATCAACCAAAAATTTGAATTAAAAACTCGAATTTCCTACTCAAACCCTAAAAAGGGGCCAAATGGGACTCATACGCCACTTCTGGTGTATGGGTCCCACCTAGGGGGACTCATACACCGAAGGTGGCATATGAGTCCCACCGTAGTTTTTCAGGATGGGTTGTTAGAAATTTTAATGCTTTTGATGATTTTTTCCAAAATAAAGGATTTTAGGGTCCTATTAGTGATTATTTAAAGGATTATGAATGCAAGGATAGCAAAATAGGTCCAAATTAGGCAAGAAATTGTACTATCTCCAAGAAGGGAGTACAAATTTTGTTGCCATAGTTGTATAGCACTAATGGTGATAAGTTAGGGGGTTTGATAGAGATATCATTAGATATTCACCCAATTCTCAATAATTTGGTAAATGTATTTCCTTTAGATTTAGCAAGTATTTTACCCAATCGAGAGGTGGATTTTCTAGTTCCAAGATCTCGCCTAGTTTCGAGAGCACCCTATAGGATGATGACACAATCAGAGGAAATTTTATTGAAGGGCCAAATTTAACCTAGCTTCTCTCCTTGGGGTGCACATATCATATTCATTAATTAGAAATATGCCCCCCTTAATTTACCCATTAATTTTAGATTTTTGAACAACAATTACGAATCATTACCTGTTTCCCCAGATTGATGATTTGTTTGATCAAACAAGGGGAGCTAGGTTATTCTCCAAGATATGCCTAAATTTTAAATATCATTAGTTGAGAATTGTGGAGGCAAAGATTTATAAGAAATTTTTTAAGAATCGATATATACATTATGAGTTTATAGTAGTGTCATTTGAGTTGATGAATGCCCCTCCAGTCTTCACAAGCCAAATGAATAGTGGTTTTCACACCTTTAAGGAAATGTTTGTGTTAGTATTCTTAGATGGAATCCTAATTTAATCACAAATAGAAGAGGAGCATGAGGATTATTTGAGATAGGTTCTACAATGTTTAAGATGGCATTATCTCTAAACCAATTTGGATAAGTGTTCATTCTTCTATACAAACATCTAGAACTTGGATCATATTACTTTTGTTGATGGTATGTTAATATATCGATTGAATATTAGGGAAATCATGGATTGGCCAACAACCACCAATGCTACAAAGGTTAGTAGGTTTATGGGGATATTTTTTTATTTTAATAGTTGTGTCAAGGGCCTCTCTAGATTAGAACAATCCATCACCTCCCTTCAATGAACACGAAAGAGGTTTGATTGGACTGAGTAGTGTGAGAGGGTATTTAAAACCCTTACGGAGTGTTTTACCACTACTCATGTTCTAGTAGTGCTTGATACAACATTGGAATTTTTGGTTTGTAGAGATGGGCCACTAAATGGAATAGGTGTAGTGATTAAGTAGGAGGGTGAAGTGATCATGCATGAGTCACAAAAAATCAAAATCCTTGAGCTAAAATACCCCACACATGGTTTAGAGCTTACAACATTAGATCATTCCTTCACTATGTGGAGAAACTTTCTCCTTGGATACCATTTTTATGTTCATTCATATCACTACAATTTTTAGCATATTTTCATTTTGTTGAACTTGAATGATTGGTAAGGATTTCGGATGGAGTTCATGTGTGAGTATGAATTTTGATGTACACTAAATAAAAGTCAAGGAGAATGTATTAATTGATACTTTGAGTAGACGATGACATGAGATCATATCTATCACTATGGGTATAGATTTGAGGACTCACATATTGTATCATTTTTAAGATGATGATTAGTACCATGAGGTATAGTGTTAGATACAACCTTGAAGAGATCCCTTAAGAGAAATTAATCAAAATATACCTTAGATTTAGATGGTTTATTGCATCATAGATTAGGGATATTCAAACAATGATCTTATGAGATTCTTAAAAGGCTCCATATCCAACACATATAAGGGTGAAGAAGATGAATGCACATTTTTTTCTACTATACCACTAGGTAGGAATGCATCAAGACATTTCAAAATTCATTACATGATGCCTTGAGTGTTAAAGATTGAAGAATGAGCATCAATATCTAGCATGAATTTTTTACCCTCATGAGATCTTGGTGTGGAAATGGGACACCATTTCCCTTAATTTCATCATTGGTGGTGGACAAGTTGACCAAAGTAGCACACTTCTCTCCACTCTGTACCACTTACATAACACTGGAAATAGAAAGAGTTTTCTTGGATGACATTATCAGATTGCATATGATCCCTTGTAGGATTATATCATATAGATACGAAGTGTTCACTTTGGAATTTTGGATAGCAATACAATAAGAATTAGGCACTCAACTTAATTTTAGCATAGGATATCAACCCAAGAGTGATGGTTGTATAGAGCAGGTCAATCATATGTTGGAGGATATTTTATAAATGTATAAAATTGTCCATCAGTCTAGGTTATAGGAGTACCTTTACTTGGTTGAGTTTTCCTACAATGATAATCACTACAATTCTCTAGGCATGGTACCCTTCCAAGAACTATATGACAACCCTTGGAGGAATCCTTTGATTTGGGATCATATGGAGGAAATTTTTTCCATTGGACCAAAGTTGTTGTAAGATATGAAGAGGCATGTGGTTTTGACAAAGAAGTGACTATAAGAGGCTCAATATCATTAGAAGAAATATGAAGATGCTAACATGATAGATATGATCTTCTTAATGGGTGAAAAATTATTCTTGAGAGTGTGACCCTACAAGATTCAAATTTTATAGAGGGGTATGTGTAGGATCATCATGGAAAAAACAGGCTCTTAAGTGGCAAAAAATTCAGAAAAATCAGAGTTAGGCAACTTGACATAAAAATTTGAATAAGTTATCTATATTATTTCAAAAATATGTAAGAATAGAATTTGTAGCCAATTGAATGTAGTTTCTAAATTACTTGGTTTATTTACAAAAAACTAAAATCTATTTGGTGAAAATTAGAAATTTCAATACAGTAGTACTTAAATTTCAGGGAAAAAATAAGAAGTAGGTGTCTGTCTGACCACCCTAACCACATTAAAATGATAATATTTTTTTATAATATTTTAGATATAAGTATAGGACTCATGTCTCGACGTGATGCATATTTTTTTGCAATTTTTTTCCAAGTAAATAATTAATTATAATTTTTTATGGAAACTTTTAAAAAATATAAAGACTCGTATGTCTGACCACCTTAACTTGGTCAAAACTTCATGAAATTCATTATTTTAGTTTTTAATCTTATACTATGCGAGGCATGTTTTGGATTCAAAAATATGATACCGTTTAAAAGCTATAGATGTTTTTCAATCAGCCTAAATATAAGGAATTTAGTCATAATTCAATAGAAAATGAATAATAATTATTTTTTAAATTCAAAGTAAAGAATAATTTATATTTGTGGAAAGCTGAGAATATCCTTTAAAAACCCTTTTCATTTCATCAATTTTGGGTGAAAAAAAAGTCGTTAGCCACATACCCATCATATTGCCACTTTTTGGCCCATCATGATCCTGCACGTACCCACATAAAGGGCTCTAAAATTGTACATTAATTTATGGATCTGTTTAGATCATAGAGCATATAGGACTAGTATCTTATTATCTAGCTCTACCAACTAGCCTATCACACATCTAGAATTATTTTCATGTTATTTTAATGTGACATTATATTCACGATGCATCTCATGTTTTGGATTGGGAGGCAATACAAGTGTATTAAAATGAATGGTTAGCATTGGAGCTCTTTTTCATTTTGCTTCATCGAAAATCAGGCCTTCAAGGAAAAGAATTGGAGCAAGATAGGGTTCAGTGAGATAGATATAATGAGGTTGCTACTACTACGAAGGACACTTAAGAGATGATGACACTTTATCTACACATTTTCTTAGGAATTCTTAGAGGAAGTCTAATTGTAGGGGAAGGGTGTGATGTCTAGATTTTAGTAGTAGATTCACATGTCTAGGTTTAAAATCTTTTTATCGTCACCATGGGATATCGATACTATGTGATATTATTTTTCTATGAATCTTTGATTTTTAGTACTCAATTAAAATCATGGCATATGTATGTTCATACATGATTTACATTGATGATATTTTTGAGGATGTTATGTATGTAGATAGTTTAGATGGGCATCTTTTATAATTTGATACATGACTTAACATTATGATTCAAAGTTTAGTATTCTTTATGTGTTGGGTAATCATGATTACCTAACTTGTGATCTTTGTAATTATTCAATGTAATTTTATTATGAAAGGATGTATATCCTAAAAATATTAGTTAGAAAAAAAAGTATGTGAAGACGTGTATGAAAGTATTCATTTTCTTCAACTATGAAATTATCATTACAAATAATACTTAAAATTTAGTGTACAAGTATTTTCTAGCCAATTGGATTGAGGAGATTACATGGTGAATTGTTTTGTTAAGCTATACAAACCGACCTAGCTTAGTTAGAGAGGGTAAGTTCTTTTGTTTATCATTTATGTCATGTGATACGGAAAATTATTATACAATGTGAAATATGTCTTTTTCGTTGTGAAGTATAACATAGCATTCCATTTCCATGCATTCTCTTCAAGATCAACCCTAAGCTTGAACTCTTACTAAGGTTTGCATATAACACATTGTCACAGTTGTCTACTTCCTAACTACTTGACCTCAAACAAGGGCTCGCAATATCATCACCCCTTTCAAAGTCGATAGAGCTTTCCTGGCCAAAAATCCATGAAATGTTGTTTGAATGTAAATAGCCACATATTCTTCTCATGCAATGTTGCTTGTTAAATACTCGTGGCCTGCTAAAACTTGTTGTAATTTTTTATTTTTCCTGAGCCTCCTACTCTCACGTCAGACACCCTACAACTTCACCTACCCATAAGGAGCCCTTTCTATTTTGGGAATCATCCTTGCAGCTCCTGACAACTCCAAAATTAAATGTGGTGGCTCATTTTGAATTTTGAGAAGGAATGTTGAAGAGACAAAAGGAATGAAGGCAGTTAGTTCTGCCAGTCAGAAAGTTCAGAATGTTCAATTTTTACAGTATTAGTCTATGTAAAGAATTTTTTATGTGAGCTCCTAGAAGCTCCTGAACAGTAGCAGTTGTATTTGTTTATGAGAAGTGATTTCTCCTAAAAGAGCTCTGTGTAGCTCTTGATAGAGAGCTCCCAGGAGCTCCAAAAGTTTGTTAGTTTGGTTGAACAGCTCCTGAACGCTCCCAAAAATTTGTAATCTATAGTTAGAGTTTTTTTTTTTAGTTTTAAGTTTTATGTTTCTGTATTGTCATTTCCAATTATTGAATAGAAAGCGAAAGTTGCATGTCTCCTTGTTCTTCTGTGTTTTGAGTTTGTGTATTCCCAACTGATTGGGAAATAGAGTTGTAGCTCTACATGATTCTATGTGTTTCATTTTATTAGAAATTTATGACATGGTATCAGAGCCATAAACCCCATTTCCTTGTCAGTTAGGGCAGTTTTTTTTTCTTTTGGGTATCAAGCTTTTTATGTAGGACACATGGCTAGAGATGAGAAAAAGAGTTGGCAGCAACCACCATCCTTTAATTGACAAAACTATGACATATGGGCAAAGAAGATGAAGACCATTATGGTCGCTAATGATTTGTGGGATTTTTTGATAAATGGGTTCGTGGATGTTACTGACCCAACTACATTTGCAGCTCTCACAAATAACCAGAAGACCTAGTTAAAGGAGCAAAGGAAGAAAGATGCTAAGGCATTGAGTTTGATAGAAGCAACCTTGATAGAGGATATTTTTCCCAGGATACCAGTAGTTGAGTATGCAAAGCAAGCTTGGGAAATACTCCAAACCGACTACAAAAGGACTAATAAAGTCAGATTGGTGAAGTTTCAGATACTTTGAAGAAATTTCAAGACCATTGAAATGAAGGACAATGAGTCTATTTCGGAATTTCATACAAGGTTCTGTAGTTTGATAAACTAGTTGAGAATGAATGGAAAAATGATGGAGGAGCAAAAGATTGTGAAAAAAATCCTCAGATGTCTACCCGCGAGGTATGATGCAATCACCATTGATATTGAATAGGAAAAGGACCTCTCTAATTTGATGGTTGATGACTTAATGGGTTCTCTTCAAACCCATGAGCAACACCTAAATAGTTCTACTACTTATTCCCAAGATAAAGATTTTAAAGCTTAGTCAAATGCAAGAGGCAGGGGGAGAGGTAAAAACAACTCCTGAAGACGTAGAGGCAAATCCAGACAAGGAAATGCTAGAGGAGAAAGCTCGGGATGAGAAAGAAGCCAAGAGGGAGTGAGAAAATCTTAGACCAAATCCCGAAGAGGCATGAAGAACAACAGTTCCAATAAGAGAAATGAAAAGAGAAACGTTGAGTGCTACTACTGTCATAAATTTGGTCATTATGCAAGTGAGTGTTGGAAAAAGCACAATAATAAGTGAAAACAAAAAGCAAATGTGGCTAAAGGCAATCAATACACAAAATTCATCATGTATAACATTAGTGAAGAAGGCAACCCCAAAGTTTGGTATTTGGACAACGGTTGCAGCAACCACATGAGTGGTAATGAAAGTTTGTTTTCTTTCATTGACAATAATGTAAAGTTAGAGATAAGAATGGGGAACAATAGAGTAGTTTTAGTCAAGGGAAAAGAATTTATTATGATCCACACCAAGCAAGATGAAAATAAGGAGGTTCAGAATGTATTTTTTACAACTAGGTTAAAGAATAACCTCATGAGTGTTTGACAACTGATCTAAAATGATATAAAATGTTGATGGAGAAGGGCCAAT
>CM021108.1:129401427-129418486 GCA_007115665.2 Sequoiadendron giganteum | reverse complement strand
CTCTATCTCTCTCCCATTCCCTCTCTCTAACTCACTCTATCTCTCTCCCTCTCTCTCTCACTCTCTCTCGGGTATCTCCATCCCCCCACTCTCTCTCACTCTCTCTCAGGTATCTCCATCCCCTCTCTCTCTCTCTCCCACATGCACACACACACACTCCCTCTCTCTCTCCCACTCCCTCTCTCTCACTCTCTCCCACTTTATCTCTCTCCCTCTCTCTCAGGTCTCTCCCTCCCACCACCTCTCCCTCTCTCTCAAGTATCTTCATCCTACCCCATCTCCCTCTCTCTCTTTGTCTTGAGTCTCCCCCTCCTACCCCCTCTCCCTCTCATAGTCACTCCCTCTATCTCTCGTCCACTCCCTCCCTATCTCACTCCCTATATCTGTCTCTATCTACCTCTCCATCTCTCTCAAGTATCTCCCTCCCACCTCCTCTCCCTCTCTCTCTCAAGTCCCTCT
The DNA here is from genome assembly GCA_007115665.2 of Sequoiadendron giganteum. Lineage (NCBI taxonomy): Eukaryota > Viridiplantae > Streptophyta > Pinopsida > Cupressales > Cupressaceae > Sequoiadendron > Sequoiadendron giganteum. Next base: position 129,418,027 of record CM021108.1, on the reverse strand, counting down.
CTCTCATGCCCTGTATCTCTCTTCCACTCTCTCTCCCTCTCTCTCTCTCAAGTATCTCCCTCCCACCCACTCTCCCTTCTATCCCCTCTCCCTCTTTCAGGCCTCCCTTTGTCTCTCTCACTCACTCCCTCTATCTCTCTCCCACATCCTCTCTCTCTCACTCCCTCTATCTGTCTCCCTCTCTCTCTCCCTCTCTAAGATATCTCCCTCCCACCCCCTCCCACACTCTATCTCTCCCTCTATCTCATGTATCTCCCCCCACCCCCTCCATCTCTCTCGAATCACTCTATCTTGAGTACTCCCTCTCTCTCCCACCCCCTCTCCATCTCTCAAGTATCTCTCTCTCACTTCTTGTATCTCTCCCATCTCTCTATCTCTCACTCCCTCTCTCCTAGTCTCTTAGGTATCTCATTCCCACCCCCTCTCTCCCACTTTGTCTCCCTCTCCTTCTCTCTCGGGTGTCTCCCTCCCACCCTCTCTCCCTCTCCCTCTCTCTTAGGTTTCTTTCTCCCACCCCCTCTCCCTCCCTCTCTCTCACTCTCTCTCTCTCCATCTCTATTTCTCTCCCTCTCTCTCTCTCCCACTCCCTCTCTCTCTCACTCACTCTATCTCTCTCCCACTTTGTCTCTCTCCCTCTCTCTCTCACTCCCTCTATCTCTCTCCCAATTTGTCTCCCTCTCTCTCTCACTCCTGCTATCTCTCTCCCTCTCTCTGAGGTCTCTCCTTCCCACCTCATCTCCCTCTTTCTCTCTCTCAAGTATCTTCGTCCTACCCCATCTCTCTCTCTCTCTTTGTCAAGTCTCCCCCTCCTACACCCCCTCCCTCTCATAGTGACTCCCTCTATCTCTCTTCCACTCCCTCCCTCTATCACTCCCTCTCTCCCTCTCCCTCTCCCTCTCCCTCTCCATCTCCCTCTCCCTCTCTCTCAATTATGTCCCTCCCACCACCTCTCCCTCTCTCTCTCTCTCAAGTAGAGCATTTAGGGATTAAGGGTTAAGGGTTGAGGGTTGAGGGTTGAGGGATTAAGAGGGTATGGGGATTGAGGGATTAGGGATTAGGGTTTAAGGCTTAAGGGTTGAGGGTTGAGGGATTAAGAGGGATTAGGGTTCAACAGTTGAGGGTTGAGGGATTACGAGGGTATAGGGGTTGAGGGATTAGGTTTTAAGGGTTTAGGGTTGAGGGATTAGGGTTTAAGAGTTGAGGGTTGAGGGATTAAGAGGGTATGGGGGTTGATGGATTAGGGTTTAAGGGTTAAGGGTTGAGGGGTGGATGGATTAAGAGGGTATAGGGGTTGAGGGATTAAGGTTTAAGGGTTAAGGGTTGAGGGTTGACAGGGTATAGGGGTTCAGGGATTAGGTTTTAAGGGTTGAGGGTTTGATGGATTAGGGTTTAAGGGTTGAGGGATTAAGATTATAGAGGGGTTGACTAATTAGGGTTTAAGGGTTGAGGGTTGAGGGGTTGAGGGATTAGGGTTTAAGGGTTGAGGGTTAAGGGTTAAGTGTTGAGAGATTAATATTGTAGAGGGGTTGAGGGATTAGGGTTTAAGGTTTAAGGGTTGAGGGATTAAGAGGGTATACGGGTTGAGCGATTAGGGTTTAAGAGGTGATGGTTGAGGGATTAGGGTTTAAGGGTTGAGGGTTAAGGGTTGAGGGATTAAGATTGTAGAGGGGTTGAGGGATTAGGGTTTAAGGGTTGAGGGATTAAGAGGGTATGGGGGTTGATGGATGGGGGTCTCTCTTGGGTCTCACTCCCTCCCATGCTACCTACACTAATCAGTGTCACTCCAATGCCCTATCTCATAATCCCTCTCTGTTAGGCCTCACTTACCTCCCACCCCCTCTCTCCTTCTTTAACTCCCTCTTTGTCAGGCCTCACTTACCTCCCACCCTAATTTTGTAGGTCTCTCCTTCCCACCCCCTCTCTCCCACTTTGACTCTCTCTCCTTCTCTCAGGTATCTCCCTCCCACCCTCCCACCCTCTCTCCCACTCTCTCTCTCTTAGGTTTCTCCCTCCCACCCTCTCCTCCCCCCTCTCTCTCTCTCAAGTCTCTCCTCTACCCCCTCTCTCTCTCTCCTCCTCCTCTCTCTCTCCTCCTCTATCTCTCTGCCACTCCCTCTCTAGGTCTTCCCCCCCACCATATAACTGAAATAAAATTATTTCCCTCTCAAGTTTGTTTCTCTTAGGTATCACTCCCTCCCATGCTACCTACACTAATAGTGTCACTCCAATACCCTCTCTCACAATCCCTCTTTGTCAGGCCTCACTTACCTCCCACCCTACTTTCTTAGGTCTCTCCTTCCCACCCCCTCTCCTACTTTGAATCCTCTCTCATCGGGGCCTCACTTACCTCCCACCCTAGTTTCTTAGGTCTCTCCTTCCCACCCCCTCTCTCCCACTTTTACTCCCTCTCCTTCTCTCAGGTGTCTCCCTTCCACCCTCTCTCCCTCTCTCTCTCTTAGGTTTCTCCCTCCCACATCCTCTCCCTCTCTCTCAAGTCTCTCGCTCCTACCCCCTCTCTCTCTCTCTCTCTCCCACTCTCTCCTTCTCTCTCTCACTCCCTCTATCTCTCTCCCAGTTTGTCTCTCTCCCTCTCTCTAAAGTATCTCCTTTTCAATACAACATATTTGGCACTCTCCAAATTTGGTGAGTGCCAAATGTGTTTTACCTTGAAACGGTAAAACAAGGCTTGAACCCATGATTCAGGCCCACATTCTAGTGAAGTTGGTTGGTTCAACACTTTATCCGAGTCAGAAACACCTTTTTTTATGTAGTTGACTTCATATTGTACCAATCTATGCTTGATCCATCACCTTTTTACCACCAATCTCCATGGTAGACAACATAGAAGAAGACATTTTGAATTTTCTACATCATTTTACATTATCTGAGGTAATATATTCATTTTGGTAAATTGAAATGTTTATATTTAGTATATTTGTTTGTTTTTGACAATATAAACTAAATTTCCTTAATGATTTTATTAATCATTACAATTGGACATAGAATTCAACATTGAATTAGATGGGATTTGCATAAAAAAGTTCAATTTTTATGAGTTTGAAGAACAAAAAAATTAAAAAAATGACATTTACTTAACATAAATTTACTTATGCATTCTATTTGCATTGCTTATAGTAGTCCATTTTGGATAGTGGAATTCACTATATTTCATTCTTTTTCAATTAATTTGGAAAACTTTTATTTTCATCTAATTTGGAAAACCTAATAGCTTTCATCAATGTTAATGCAAGTTTCCATTAATTTTTTGTTCCATAAAAAAATCACCTTCATTGAACATGTGCTTATATAAATTCAAGTGAGTTGACATAGTTGTTAATCCAAGTTTCCATTCATTCATACCATTTACCTTTCTAATACATAAAATAATGGGAAATTTTGTGCAATTGAGAATGCTTATTGTCATTCTAAGTTACCTCATTGCCAAATAAATAGTGAATAATTATAAGATATAGCATCAAAAACCCTTCTTTGAATTCATATTCTTCATGATTTTGTTGACAATCAAAAATTTGGTTTTGAGAAAAATAAACACAACAGTCTCTAGTTTTCATTTAGGTGGCAACAACTTATACCCTAGGTCAGTGATGTAGAGCAGGGAGACAAAACCTTCAACAATCATTTAATTAGATCAGTTTCAAACAATCTTCAATCTCAAAAACCAAAAATTCAATGTTGAACTGACCAATTCACATCTAAAAAAAATAAAGATCATCCATAAATAACAAGCTACGCTTTTCAAGATGGCTACCATTCTAAACCTCTGGATGGTTTTAGCAAAACCCACCATATGTAATTTTATTCCTCAAAATATTGTATTCATACAACAGTCACTCCTAACAGAATGAAATAAAATCAATATTACTAGAAACTCTAATCCGTGAATTGTTCATCATAACCTTTATAAAGTTCAAGTTCAACAATGCTAGTCAAAAGGTCCACAACTTCAAAATCAGCGTTTCAGGCCTCTGGTGCAGGAGCACCTTGTAAGCTCAATTTTATCAAAAATGTCATCCTTTAGTGAGATTGGTCAAATGCTAGGATTTTAGTTAATTTTGAGTATATTGTGTTCAGTAAGGTCAATTAGACCATTTTTTAATGTATTTGGAGCTAAGGGAGTTCAGTTGTGTCATAGCTTGCAATTTGGCTAAATGTGGTCAGAAAAGTTGCTAAAAGATGCAAAAGGTGGAGAGTTCAAGGGAGTTGGAATGAAATCAAAATATGTTTAATAACCTTCAATTCCTCAAAGGAGAGGTTGTTGGTTGATTTGTACCCCATTTTTTTAATCAAGAAGAGCGTTATTTTCTAGAAATTTACTGGCTTCTCTCACTTTTCTTGTTGTTGTACAGCCTCTACGGACTCTAAGATGATATGAAACTACTTGGATGTTGTATATTAATGAATTATATTTCATTTTCATCTATTTAGAGGTTCTAACTCTTTCTATAGCGAAAGTTATATTGTTTTTATTGTTGCTACCTACTTTCATAGTGTTCTTGGATTGAGGGGTTTCATTATGTAATTCGACCCATTACACTTGTTCTGCCTACTATAACTTATGGAATGGGTCCTTTAACTTTTAAAATACATGGCTAGCCTATTTAGAATGTTGTGGGGTCAAGTTTGGGTGTTTGGGATGATGTTTTAGGACTGTAGCAGGGTCTTTTCATGGTTAAAATTAGGGCTTTAAGTGGTTTTTTGACAAAATGTTGGAAGGAATGCCCATGTAATGTATTATTCACCATGTCCAGAGTCTGGTAAGTGTGTTTTGTGCTTTGTATGGGTCTGGCAAGTCCGAGAGATAGGAATTTCATTAAAACCCCAAGTATTTTTCTTGAAATTGAGGGTTTGGTGTATTAGGGGTCTAGAGGTCTTGGACCTGGAAACAACTCATGAAATTGGAGGTTTTGACACATAAAATACTTCTTTTTGAGGATTTTGAGTGAAGATGTAGTGTTTAAAAGGTACTCTCTTTGTAAATTAGGCCAATTGAATAGCCCTTTCCAAGGTGGGTCTATTGGAAGTCAATGTTGGTCCAAAGGAGTTGATGTTGGGGTTTACCTATCTTTTATAACTTTAAAATGGGTATCTTAATCATCCATGATTTTTTCAAGTGTTTTGGAAAATATTCGTGAAAAGGCCCTTGAATCGGGTTACCTATGCTACAAGGGAAAGCTTGGTAGAAGTTGGGATTTTTAGTTGAACATCTATTTTTGCTTTGGAATCTGATTGATTCTCATTAATTTTCTGTATTGAATGGTTTTCACCCCTCTCTACATCAAAAATGGTGTTTAATGGTAAGTTAAGTGATCAAGTTGTGTGTAAGTCTATTAAGAGCCTTCTTCTAAATATTTGAACAAGTTCATTGTGGATCCCTACATGTATTGCATCCGCCTCTAGGTACTTTTCCAACTCTTCAAACACACTCAAAATCCCTACTCTAATATCTAACCCTACAGACATCTAACTCCATCATGTATGAAAAATATTGTGTAGAATAGACATGTTTGATAATTCCAAATAGCTTGCTACCTTCTTTCATAAAATGCTTTGGTGTGTTTTGTATTTAATGCAATGTAATCAACGATATCAATATTTTGTAAAATCCATTACTTACTTTTGTTCTATGTGTGTTTGTGAACATGTAGCATTGAAGGTCATGTCGAGGAAATGATCGAAGCCTCTAACACCAGAAGAACGTGCAGCTAAAAATGCAAGGAGAAGAGAATAGAAAAATGTAGCTCATGAAGCAAAGGAATTGCAACCCATACAACCACAAATTCTTGTGCAATCTAAGAGAGATGTCAAATTGGAAAAAAAAAGGGTACGAATGAGGAAAGTTCGTGGAAGGACAAGAATGGATACAGAAGTTGGGGGCACATCATCAACCATAGGTGAAGCTCAATGCACATCTCCAGTTGAAGACACATTGACAACAACATGTGGTTTTCCAGGTACAATGGAAATCACATCTCCAATTGAAGACACGCCATCAAAAACATTTCATTTTGAAAGTACATCAGCAAACACATCTCTATTTGAAGGAACTCCACAAACGACATCTCAAGTTGGAGGTACAACATAGTTTACATGTCAATCTAAAGGTATGTCATCAATTGCACCTCCAATTGAAGGTACATGATCTATCCTCGATGTTGTTCACCTTCCCAATATTGACACAAATTTACATTTGAGAACTCCTCTTAGAGTTTTACATAGAAAACCTACATTTTTGATTGATATTAATTCCAATGTTTTGAAATGGATGCCTAATAAGATTCCAAAATGTACATGTCAAAGATATGCACAGAGGATATGGAGTTTGTTTTTTGTGAAGCTAAGTGAGGGTGGAAAATGCCAACTATTTGTTGAAATGATGAGGCAACTCAAATTTAGGCCCACCTTGAAGGATCTTGGGATAAGAGTTTCGAATGACTCAAGTGAAAACTCCATTGTAAAGAACTTGATGAGTGCATACGAGAGTGTGGGATCTACCTCACACACAAAGGATAGTTGTGCCATACGATGTGTGATGACAAAAACACTGTTAAGTAGTCAAACAAGGAACAAGGTGAACCTTACAAATGCAATTAAGTCTTTGAAAATAAGTAGATCATCTCTAATGAGATCCAAAGGAAGGCATGAAAGAGTGGAGAATCCAAATAGCAATGAGTTATGGGCATTTTCGGGTAGAGTGCCACAGAAAGACACAAGAATTGCTCAAGGCTTGAGATCTTTAATTGTGAATTATTGGAAGGATAACACAAGGACCTCTCCTAATCAGAGAGATGTTGTAAGAAGGATAATTGGTATTAAAAACTGTGAGCCACATCTAATGCATTATTTGGATCACTCAAACCCAATTTTTTGCTGATTTTGTACAGATGTTTCCTAAAATTAAAATATGTCAAAGGTATTTTGAAATGCTAAAGCCTTTTTATGTCAAAATAAATCACACATGCACTACTTGTTGTTGTAGGGTTCATATTGATTTTTCTAACCATTATGATTTTTATTGACGTATATGTGTAGATATGCATACTAACAATGTTTTGCAGGAATGTAACATAATGCCTCCACCTAAATCATCAAGGAAATTTTTGTCTTCCATTTTATGTGAAAGTGAGGATGGTCAACTTTTTTACAAAAAATCATGTTTGGATGGCACATGTGATCATTGTGGTGGCATGCAACATTTGCCAATTTGCCAACACATGGCTAGTACACACACAATTGGAGACAAAATTGTGGAATTTGGCAAATATAAGACAGTGGCATACAGTCTAAAAGATGGGAAAGAAGCAAAGAAGTGTGAATTGATCAGTGATAAGATTCCAGTGTATCAATTTATGAGAATTTTTCATGATCATGTGGTCTATGATTATGCAACGCATACACACAGAGCACAATGGTTGGACTCATAGTTCAGGTTATGCAAGGACACATTTCCACTTCATCATATCGTTTCAGTTGTTGACTTCACTGATAACTACACACTACAACCACAAATTGAGGTGCAAATCACAGTACTACAACTTCGTGCAGGTTGCTATATTTGTGCATATAGCATTTATTCATGCAAATGATAGTACAAAGGAAAATAGGAAAGTATTGAGGGAGTATCACTTTTACATTAGTGATGATCACACACATTCTACAGAGTTTGTACAAGGTTGATTTCATATGTTTTATGCTGATCTGGCTAGTAGGGGCATATCATTTAGTCAGCATATCATATGGTTAGATAATTGTACATCACAACTCAAAAATGCCAGAATTTTTTACTGGTAGCAGGATGCATACGATTAGTGGTGTTTAGCATATGTGGAACTTCTCAGAGGCCGGGCATGGAAAGGGGGAGCATGATGGAGTAAGTGCATGTATCAAAAGAGCCCTAGAACGAGAAGAGTTAAAGTACACAAATAGTGTAAATTTGATAGATGCAAGATCAATTTTCTAGTGGTGCAATGGTAGAATGGGTCTAGGTAGTGAAGGTAATTCTTTAGTTCATAGATTTTTTCATTTAGTAGATGATACTAACATTGTAAATATGAGGATTGTTGTACACTAACAAGATTGAGTGAGCTACACTCTTTAAGAAGCTCCAAAGCAGGTACATGGACTATCCATACAAGGAAGATGGCATGCTTTTGTTATGCATGTACACTTCAATCATGGAATGATTGTGAGTCAACAAAGTGGGTTGATAAATGGTTTGTAAGAATTCTAATCCCACTTGACACTTATCAGCTCTCGATGGCTCTACAAATCACGAAGATGAAATCATCCATTGACTTTTATCATGTATCGGACCTACTAGAACTAGGTAATATATCTTACTTACAAGTTTTATTATCTTGCACAGTAAATAAATCTAACAAGATGAACATATCAATGCAAGGAACATTTATGCGATGATTGCAGATGAAGACAATGAAGAGGGTATGGATTATTACTTGCGTCATTGTATCGGGGCCAAAAAGAAATTGGAGTCCCCAGTTATAGATGGAGAAAACATAGAATATCCTATAGGTTCGATGGTTGTTACTGGAACATGGCTTTGAAGGTAACTAGTTAAGAATCTTGCAGTTTGGTTGTTTGAGAACTTCGACATGCATCAAAAAATTATTCACTATTCAAACCTTTTCATCGCCACCAACGTTCATTTGATCAAATATAAGGGCGGATCTGCAAACAAGAACTTGTGGAAAGTGCGTGAGCCTGACCATGAGGCAATACTTGACACAATAAAGAGTAGAGAAGATGCAGATAGTTCACTGGATTGATTTGTAAGTATGCATATTGAATTTGTAAAGTCATGTTATTGATCACTCTTTTGGACAAACACCTTGCAATAAGGATTTTTCACCATTATTGTTTGATGTCATATGCATTTACGACTGCCATTGATCCTTTTTTGATTGTGACTATAGGTAATACTGAAGTTTTTCAAAGTATATAAGAAAATAACAACATCGGTTGGTGGTGCAAGTGTTCAGTGGTATGAGAAACATTGGTTGCTAGTGCATTTTTTGGTTTTAATCTTCTCTTTCTTTTCCATCTCCTAGATTTATCGGATTCTTATATGCTACATGTTTTATGTTAAGCCTCTCGATGATATATTTGAAATTTATACGTAGGGTCATAAAGAGATGATAAAGTAGTGAAGGGGCACATCACCATTGTAGGACCTTCAATTGACCTCCTTATCTAGCATGCATGAAGGTGATAGTAGGTCTTGTTAGTTGTATGACTGACATTATTTAGTTATTTCTCTTTTAATGATTTTTATGTGAGTCTATGTCTAAGATTGAGAGGATTTTGTAGGATTTTTGGAATGCAAATAGCTGGGCCAGCTGAGGTGGAATGGAAAAATGAAACTAGGCAGCAACTCCTTTTGTTTCCTCTCAAGTACAATATATTTCATGATTTGTGCTAGAAATGGGAGGATTATTTCCCTGCATGTATTGCTACAAGTATTGACAAATGGGAAGATTTTCAAGATGTTATTCCATCACTATTGTAATATTTGTCATTGACTTAGTGTATTTTTTGATATACTAAAATTATGAGAAATTAATACGTGCAAATGTGTATATTACATTTAAAATTAGTTGTAATGCTTCATGGTTTAGATTTAAAATTGTCTTCAAGTAAAAACGTGTGGATTTATTAGTAGGAATGAAATAATGTTTAATATAATTGTAGAAAGGCATATTAGTAAGGTCTTTTGAACATTATGCAATGAGGAAGTTTCAAAATATGTTAAAATATGATACACTGTAATAAATGGTCAGTCCATGTCAAGATGGGTGAAAGAAATATTTTTATTGTTTTTGAGTCTAAGGTCTCAGGAGGAGTTGAATAAGTGATGAAGACCTAGGGTGGAGATCAAATTAAAATAAAAAATACAATATGATCAACCCAAAATCCAAATAAAATTCAAAAGAACTTCACAAATCCACTTGTCAGGTACACTCTTTCTACAAGTAATGCTAAACAGCTTCAAGAGACTTTTCACCCAACTTTCCCAAAAGAATTTTCAATTAAATTATGGATTTAGACACCCATTAAGGACTTACACAACATAATTCAAGATAAAGTATAACTCCTTTGGACCAGTTTAGACTACCAATACACTCACCATGGGAAAATCAAGGAAAAGAGGTCAATTTAACAAAGGAAGTACCCTTCAAACTTATCCAATCACCTTGGAACCTTTGGGAAGAAAATTAAATGGCCCAAAACCACATAATCTAGCACTAGTTTGCACCTGTATAGTCAGAAACACTCCCAACTCAAAAAACCCTCATTTTCTAATGTACAAACAAGGGTTTTGTCAAAACCTTCATTCCCAGGCTTCAATAAAAAAATAAATGGTCCAAACACCTTTCATAGGGTCTTACTTGACATTTTAAATTCTTACAAACTCAACTTCATCAAAATTTCATTGAAAAACACTTCAAAACCGTCACTTTTCAAGGGAAAATTTGCATTTCCAGCCCTATGGCATCACACAATCACCACAAGAATGTTTTATTCTGATATAAAATGCATTGAAAAATATATACTAATATATTTTTCACCAATCCACCAAGTTACAGGAGAAAACAGTTGGTGGATTAGTCAAAAACTCATTATTTTGCTTTCAAACCCTTCGTAAAGGAAAAAATAGGGTATACACTGTATTTTTTTAATTTCTCTTACAAAACAGAAGATTAGAACTCCAAACCAAGTGAAGATCAAATAAAAATCATAAAAATTCAACCTCTAAAGATTTCAAAGCATGATTGGGTCTGTACAGTCCATACAACAACAAACAATTTTGAAAAATAGTGAAAAAACACAAAAAATGCACCAAAAAAATGTGGTATTCTTATTCTGTGAATTTATTACACCTTCAAAAACCTTGATTCAAGACTGAGAAGGCATCTTATAACATTTACAAGACATAAACACCTTAAAACCAACCAACTTGCACCTAATTACCCTTTAAATTACTAATTTTGCAAACAACACAAATTTGACAACATTTGCAACATTTTGCAATTATTGAAATTTTAAGACTCTAAATACCTTTAGACACCTGAAATATTGTAATTTAGACCTTATTTAACCCTTATTAATACTTCCAAACTCAAAAACAACAAAATCCCTTCATTTACCCAATTTGACATCTTTGACAAGTTTTCACACATTTTGCAATGTCTTCATGGAACAAAGATGAAATCACCTTCAAATGAACTTTTAAAGCAAACCTTGCCAAGGCACCAAACACAAGTTAGAACATTTATCTAATTTTTCTCAAGGGAATTCAATACATATAAGACTTGTTCGGCCTGTATACAAGTAGGGAACTCAGAAAAATCAGTAAAACTATGAGAAAACAATGTAATTTCCAAGCTTTATTCTTTTCCCTCCAATCCAACAACCACAACTCGAGCCTCTCCAGGATTTACATAGAATTTCTCATCCTTCTATAACTTATCAATGCCCCTAACCACCAAGAAACCAACTTTTCAAAACACATAACCATTGCAATTACAAATTTGTTGCATTATGCAACTCACAAATTTGCAACTGTATCACTTTTCCTACTAACTATACAAATGACTCCATTATGTCATTGAGATACAATATTTCATGTTGCCTTTTAGGCTTTCAAACTCACTTTTTGACACATTTTTAATGCAAGGGTGCATTTTGACCATCAAACATGGATATTTGTGACTAGGTGCCTAGGTGCTCCTGCACCACCCACCTTGTCAATCCTACTGAATTGGAAAGCTAGTGAGCTCACTGGCTTGCCAAATCCATAGGGTTGATAAGGTAGGGGCAGAATATTCCTCATAGAAATTGATGCAACCTAGGTAATCTCTAACATACCTTAGGGTATGACATTAAAAAAAAACTACTATGGTTCAACTGACTCGATCCCTTAAGGGTGCAAAGTGAAAAAGGGAAATAATATTTGATAGGGTATTAATCGTAAACCGTGGTGATTAAAAAATCTCTATTTTAACCTACAAGATCATGCTGGACCCCTCTACAATAACCTCTCTCGGTTATTGCTATCTCGGAGGAATTTTCTTATGGTGGCAAATTTTCACTCAGGGAAAAAGTTGTCAAATGCAAGTAGTTGAAAGTTGCAAAGTGGTGCAAATTTCATTCTGCAGCTTGTGTGATGAAACAAACTATTCCAACGCATTTGGGTGGGTACATTTACGCTAGGCATGGTCCTCTTTTGAACCCAAACACCTGGAATCGCTCTGAGCTACGTTCAACCAGATCGATCCCTTAAGGGTCCAAAGTGCAAAATGCCTATGAACTTCAGCATGCTATTACTTGGACACCATGATACTTAGAAACATCCCGTCTGATCCTACAACATCATGTTGGACCCATCTATAGTAACCTCTCTTAGTTTTTTCTATCTCAGAGGCATTTTCCTGCGGTGGCGAATTTTCACTAGGGGAAAAAGTTGTCAAATGCAGGTAGTTGTAAGTTTCAAAATGGTGCAACTTTCATTTTGCAGCTCGTGTGACCAAACTGATTGTTCCAACACATCTGGGTGGGTATGTTTACGCTATGCATTTTCCTCTTTCACACCCAAACATGTGGAATCGCTATGAGCTACGTTCAACCAAATCGATCCCTTAAGGGTCCAAAGTGCAAAATGGCTACGAACTTCAACATGCTATTACTCATACACCATGATTATTAGAAACTTATCGTCTAATGCAATAAGATCACGTTGGGCCCCTCTACAATAACCTCGCTCAATTTTTTTCTATCTTGGAGGCATTTTCCTGTGGTGGCAAACTTTCACTCGAGGAAAAAGTTGCAAAGTGGTGCAACTTTCATTGTGCAGCTTGTGTGACCAAACGAATTGTTCCAATGCGTCCGAATAGGTATGTTTATGCTAGGCATGGTCCTCTTTCGCACCCAAAAATGTAGAATTGCTCTGAGCTACGTTCAACTAGATCGATTCCTTAAGGGTCCAAAGTGCAAAATACCTGTGAACCTCAACATGCTATTATTCAGACACCATGATGATTAGAAACTTATCGACTGATCAGAAAAACCTAAAAATTTGGAAAAAAATGCTTTTAAAACCTGCAAAAAAATGCGAATAAAAATTGTGCTGATTTTCATGTGAAAAAAAACAATGAGACCATAGCTTGTTGCTTACTATTATGCTTTGATAGACTTTTTCCAAGCATCCATAGCTTGTTTGAAATCACCTATTTTAGGATTTTAGCTATAGCAGCAAGGAAGTGAACTATTTGATAAAATGCTTTGGTAGACATAACTAAAAAATGTCGTAGCATAGACAAGGTAGTGAACTATTTGAAAAAATTCCTCAAATAAATGTGGTCTCATGGTGATGGAATGCCATGACAATCCATATCCATACACATTCATCATGGCATTCCATCACCATGAGACAACATTTCTTCAAGGCATTTTTTCAAGCAATTCACTACCTTGTCTATGCTATTGCTTACTATTATGCTTCAATACATTTTTTCCAAGCATCCATACCTTGTTCGAAAGAACTTGTTTTAGGCTTTTATTCATAGTAGGAAGGTAGTGAACTGTTTGATAAAATTCTTTGGTAGACATGTATGAAAAATGTGGTAGCATAGACAAGGTAGTGAATTGTTTGAAAAAATGCCTAAAAGAAATGCAGTCTCATGGTGATTATTGTCATTGCATTCCATCACCATGAGATCACATTTATTTGAGGCATCTTTTCAAACAGTTCACTGCCTTGTCTATGGCTTGTCATGGCCTTCCATCACCATGAAACCACATTTCTTTGAGGCATTTTTTCAAACAATTCACTACCTTGTCTATGCTATTGCTTACTATTATGCTTTGACATATTTTTTCCAAGCATCCATAGCTTGTTTGAAAGCACATGTTTTAGGCTTTTAGCCATAGCAGCAAGGTAGTGAACTGTTTGATGAAATGCTCTGGTAGATATGTATGAAAAATGTCATACCATAGACAAGGAAGCAAACTGCTTGAAAAGATGCCTCAAAGAAATGTGTTCTCATGGTGATGGAATTCCATGATAGTCCATCGCCATAGGCATTCATTATGGAATTCCATCACCATGAGACCACATTTATTTGAGGCATATTTTCAAACAATTCAATGCCTTGTCTATGGCTTGTCATGGCATTCCATCACCATGAGACCACTTTTCTTTGAGGCATTTTTTCAAAAATTTCAATGGCTTGTCTATGCTATTGTTTACTATTATTCTTTGATAAATTTTTTCCAAGCATCCATAGCTTGTTCGAAAGCATCTATTCTAGGCTTTTAGCCATAGCAAGAAGGCAATGAACTATTTGATAAAATTCTTTGGTAGACATACATGAAAAATGTCGTAGCATAGACAAGGGAATGAACTATTTGAAAAAATGCCTCAAAGAAATGTGGTCTCATGGAATGCCATGACAAGCTAAAGCAATTGGCAGCTACTCCTAGTTATTAGTTATGCAATGTGAAGTAATTGCATAATTGCTTAGGTTGACTTTATCAAAAGCTATATTGTAATTGAAATTTTGTCATCTATCAGCATCTAGTTATTCGTTATGCAATGTGAAGTGATGCTTTGAGTTTGAAAGATGTGCAATGCATGAATATAAACTACAAAAATCTATTTTCTACATTTCATTAGTTAAACTCTTTATTTTATTTGCTCTCTATATCTCTATGCTATGGAAATGCCTTTCGATTTCAAAAAATATAGTTTTTATCTCTTGTTATACAATTTTTTATGTTTTTTTAAATTCGATTTTTTCTCGATTTTTTCACGATTTTTTCCTGATTTTTCAAAAAATCTTATATTTTTGGTTTGCCGATTTATTCCCCAAAAGATTTTTGTTGCTATGACCAAAACAATAAATACCAATTGAGATTGTACATAGGGCTTGAACATTGGTCTACCATCACACAAATAGAAAACCAAAAGGAGCAGATATACAATGTTAAAGAAGAGTGAAAGCACAACTAAATTTATCATTTCAAAGCAATTTTTTTGATGCATTTTTTCAAACAGTTCACTGCCTTGTCTATGATATTGCTTACTATTATTCTTTTGATATATTTTTTCGAAGCATCCATAGCTTGTTCAAAATCACTTGTTTTAGGCTTTTAGCCATAGTAACAAGGAAGTGAACTGTTTGAGAAGATGCTTTGGTAGACATGTATGAAAAATGTGGTAACATAGACAAGGCAGGGAACTATTTGAAAAAATATCTCAAAGAAATTTGGTCTCATAGAATGCCATGATAAGAAAATGCAATTGGCAGCTACTCCTAGTTATTAGTTATGCAATGTGAAGAAATTTCATAATTGATTAGGTTGACTTTGTACAAACTATATTGTAATTAAATTTTCAGCATCTATCAGCATCTACTTATTAGTTATGCAAAGTGAAGTAATGCTTTGACTTTGAAAGATGTGCAATGCAATGTAATCAACGACATGAATATAAACTACAAAAATCCATTTTTTACAATTCATTAGTTAAAATATTTATTTTCTTTGCTCTCTATATCTCTATATACTATGGAAATAACTTGCAATTGTATTTAAAAGGCTTAATAGGTCAATTAGGTGGTATTTGCAAAATCAAGTTGTGAATGAATGGTAATTAAGAGCAAAATTGGAAAATTTCCATCTTAGAAATCTAACAAAGGGTGGTTATGGTGGTTGATCGGCTCAAGGGGTAGTTGGAAGGTGGTATCAAGATATATTGCTGTAATACCCCGAGTTGAGGGTTAATTTTGTTCAGTTTCTAATAAGAAAATATACTTTTGAAAATGTTGATCACTGGTTTTCTTTGTTTTCCTAAAAAAAAATTTCCTTGCACAGGCCCGTACAAGTCTATCATGACTTGAGGCTTTGGATACTTGATTGCATATGTGTTTACTCTCTTTGCATCTCTTCTGAAGGTTTAAATCCACCATTGGTGTGTGTGGGATCAACAAACTTGGTTATTGCTATGTTTTATGTGTTACAGGTTTTGAGGGCAACACCATGACACATTAGCCAATCCACCTACTGTTATGACACTATGGCTCAGTGGATTGGCCTGTACCATGATTATTTTGGTGTATGAATACTTTGGAGGCTGAAAGAATGAATAAACTTAGTGGGGTGTGAAGTTCTAATGTTGTTCAAGGGTGTTTCCACCATGAAAGTAAGGAACTCAAGTAGTGAATCTAAGAAATGCTGAAAGGAATGGGATTGTGAGTGTCTTTTAAGTTAGGGCAGAGGTATTGTGGGGTTTTTGGACCTTTGGAAGGATTGGGGGAGTTCTGGAGTTATGAGTTTCTTTAAAACCCTTGTTTTGTGAAGGTTTAGGAGGGTTTGTGAGTAGAGGAATAGAAAAAGTTCTTGGGGCTCTTAAAATGGGAGAATCCTGAGTTTAGTGAGCATCCCTAAGACTGTTTCAAGTTTCCTTGGTTTGGAGGTGAGTTTGTGAGGGGGTTCCTTTGGAAATTAGGCCTAATTGTGAAGCCTAGAGCGAGGGAGGTGTATTGAAAGTTCATGTTGGTCCAAA
>CM021108.1:129142897-129401327 GCA_007115665.2 Sequoiadendron giganteum | reverse complement strand
GAGAGATAGGAATTTCATTAAAACCCCAAGTATTTTTCTTGAAATTGAGGGTTTGGTGTATTAGGGGTCTAGAGGTCTTGGACCTGGAAACAACTCATGAAATTGGAGGTTTTGACACATAAAATACTTCTTTTTGAGGATTTTGAGTGAAGATGTAGTGTTTAAAAGGTACTCTCTTTGTAAATTAGGCCAATTGAATAGCCCTTTCCAAGGTGGGTCTATTGGAAGTCAATGTTGGTCCAAAGGAGTTGATGTTGGGGTTTACCTATCTTTTATAACTTTAAAATGGGTATCTTAATCATCCATGATTTTTTCAAGTGTTTTGGAAAATATTCGTGAAAAGGCCCTTGAATCGGGTTACCTATGCTACAAGGGAAAGCTTGGTAGAAGTTGGGATTTTTAGTTGAACATCTATTTTTGCTTTGGAATCTGATTGATTCTCATTAATTTTCTGTATTGAATGGTTTTCACCCCTCTCTACATCAAAAATGGTGTTTAATGGTAAGTTAAGTGATCAAGTTGTGTGTAAGTCTATTAAGAGCCTTCTTCTAAATATTTGAACAAGTTCATTGTGGATCCCTACATGTATTGCATCCGCCTCTAGGTACTTTTCCAACTCTTCAAACACACTCAAAATCCCTACTCTAATATCTAACCCTACAGACATCTAACTCCATCATGTATGAAAAATATTGTGTAGAATAGACATGTTTGATAATTCCAAATAGCTTGCTACCTTCTTTCATAAAATGCTTTGGTGTGTTTTGTATTTAATGCAATGTAATCAACGATATCAATATTTTGTAAAATCCATTACTTACTTTTGTTCTATGTGTGTTTGTGAACATGTAGCATTGAAGGTCATGTCGAGGAAATGATCGAAGCCTCTAACACCAGAAGAACGTGCAGCTAAAAATGCAAGGAGAAGAGAATAGAAAAATGTAGCTCATGAAGCAAAGGAATTGCAACCCATACAACCACAAATTCTTGTGCAATCTAAGAGAGATGTCAAATTGGAAAAAAAAAGGGTACGAATGAGGAAAGTTCGTGGAAGGACAAGAATGGATACAGAAGTTGGGGGCACATCATCAACCATAGGTGAAGCTCAATGCACATCTCCAGTTGAAGACACATTGACAACAACATGTGGTTTTCCAGGTACAATGGAAATCACATCTCCAATTGAAGACACGCCATCAAAAACATTTCATTTTGAAAGTACATCAGCAAACACATCTCTATTTGAAGGAACTCCACAAACGACATCTCAAGTTGGAGGTACAACATAGTTTACATGTCAATCTAAAGGTATGTCATCAATTGCACCTCCAATTGAAGGTACATGATCTATCCTCGATGTTGTTCACCTTCCCAATATTGACACAAATTTACATTTGAGAACTCCTCTTAGAGTTTTACATAGAAAACCTACATTTTTGATTGATATTAATTCCAATGTTTTGAAATGGATGCCTAATAAGATTCCAAAATGTACATGTCAAAGATATGCACAGAGGATATGGAGTTTGTTTTTTGTGAAGCTAAGTGAGGGTGGAAAATGCCAACTATTTGTTGAAATGATGAGGCAACTCAAATTTAGGCCCACCTTGAAGGATCTTGGGATAAGAGTTTCGAATGACTCAAGTGAAAACTCCATTGTAAAGAACTTGATGAGTGCATACGAGAGTGTGGGATCTACCTCACACACAAAGGATAGTTGTGCCATACGATGTGTGATGACAAAAACACTGTTAAGTAGTCAAACAAGGAACAAGGTGAACCTTACAAATGCAATTAAGTCTTTGAAAATAAGTAGATCATCTCTAATGAGATCCAAAGGAAGGCATGAAAGAGTGGAGAATCCAAATAGCAATGAGTTATGGGCATTTTCGGGTAGAGTGCCACAGAAAGACACAAGAATTGCTCAAGGCTTGAGATCTTTAATTGTGAATTATTGGAAGGATAACACAAGGACCTCTCCTAATCAGAGAGATGTTGTAAGAAGGATAATTGGTATTAAAAACTGTGAGCCACATCTAATGCATTATTTGGATCACTCAAACCCAATTTTTTGCTGATTTTGTACAGATGTTTCCTAAAATTAAAATATGTCAAAGGTATTTTGAAATGCTAAAGCCTTTTTATGTCAAAATAAATCACACATGCACTACTTGTTGTTGTAGGGTTCATATTGATTTTTCTAACCATTATGATTTTTATTGACGTATATGTGTAGATATGCATACTAACAATGTTTTGCAGGAATGTAACATAATGCCTCCACCTAAATCATCAAGGAAATTTTTGTCTTCCATTTTATGTGAAAGTGAGGATGGTCAACTTTTTTACAAAAAATCATGTTTGGATGGCACATGTGATCATTGTGGTGGCATGCAACATTTGCCAATTTGCCAACACATGGCTAGTACACACACAATTGGAGACAAAATTGTGGAATTTGGCAAATATAAGATAGTGGCATACAGTCTAAAAGATGGGAAAGAAGCAAAGAAGTGTGAATTGGTCAGTGATAAGATTCCAGTGTATCATTTTATGGGTATCTTTCATGATTAGGTGGTCTATGATTATACAACGCATACACACAAAGCACAATGGTTGGACTCATAGTTCAAGTTATGCAAGGACACATTTCCACTTCATCATATCATTTCAATTGTCGAATTCACTGAGAACTACACACTACAACCACAAAATGAGGTGCAATCACAGTACTACAACTTCGTGCAGGTTGCTATACTTGTGCATATAGGATTCATTCATGCAAATGATAGTACAAAGGAAAATAGGAAAGTATTGAGGGAGTATCACTTTTACATCAGTGATGATCGCACACATTCTACAGAGTTTGTTCAAGGTTGCTTTCATATGTTCTATGCTGATCTGGCTAGCAGGGGCATATCATTTAGTCAACATATCAAATGGTCAGATAATTGGACATCACAATTCAAGAACACCATAATGTTTTACTGGTTGAGCAGGATGCATAGGATTAGTGCTGTTCAACATATGTGGAACTTCTTAGAGGTCGGGCATGGAAAGGGGGAACATGATGGAGCAAGTGCATGTATCAAAAGAGCCCTAGCATGAGAAGAGTTAAAGTACACAAACAGTGTAAATTTGACAGATGCAAGATCAATTGTTCAGTAGTGTAATGGTACAATAGGTTTAGGTAGTGAAGGTAATTCTTTACTTCATAGATTTTTTCATTTAGTAGATGATACTAACATTGCAAAATATGAGGATTGTTGTACACTAACAGGATCGAGCGAGCTACACTATTTTAGAAGCTCCAATGCAGGTACATGGACTATCCATACAAGGAAGATGGCATGCTTTTGTTATGCATGTACACTTCAATCATGGAATGATTGTGAGTCAACAGAGTGGGTTGATGAATGGTTTGTAAGAAGTCTAAGCCCACTTGACACTTATTAGCTCCCGATGGCTCTACAAATCATGAAGATGCAATCATCCATTGACTTTCATCATGTATCGGGCCTACTAGAACCAGGTAATATATCTTAATTACAAGTTTTATTATGTTGCTCAGTAAATAAATCTAACAAGATGAACATATCAATGCAGGGCACGTTTATGTGGTGATTGCAGATGAAGACAATGAAGAGGGTACAAATTATTACCTGTGTCGTTGTATTGAGGCCAAAAAGAAATTGGAGTCCCCAGTTATAGATGCAGAAAACATAGAATATCCTATAGGTTCATTGGTTGTTACTGGAACATGGCTTCGAAGGTATCCAATTAAGAATGTTTCAGTTTGGTTGTTTGAGGACTTCGACATGCATCAAAAAATTCTTCACTATTCGAACCTTGTCGTCGCCACCAACGTTCATTTGATCAAATATAAGGGCAGAGCTGTGAACAAGAACTTGTGGAAAGTGCGTGATTTTGACCACGAGGAAATACTCAACACAATAAAGAGTAGATCAGACCCAGATGGTTCACTAGATTGATTTGTAAGTATGCACATTGAATTTGTAAAGTCATGTTATTGATCACTCTTTCGGAGCAACACCTTGCAATAAGGCTTTTTCACCATTACTATTTGATGTCATATGTATTTACAACTGTCATTGATCCTTTTCTGATTGTGGCTATAGGTAATACTGAAGTTTGTCTAAGTATATAAGAAAAGAACAACATTGGTTGGTGGTACAAGTGTTCAGTGGTATGAGAAACATCGGTTGCTGGTGCATTTTCTGGTTGTCAATCTTCTCTTTCTTTTCCATCTCCTAGATTTATCGGATTCTTATATGCTACATGTTTTATGTTAAGCCTCTCAATGATATATTTGAAATTTATACATAGTGTCATCGAGAGATGATAAAGTAGCGAAGGGGCACATCACCATTGTAGGACCTTCAATTGACCTCCTTATCTAGCATGCATGAAGGTGATAGTGGGTCTTGTTAGCTGTATGACTGACATTATTTAGTTATTGCTCTTTTAATGATTTTTATGTGAGTCTATGTCTAAGATTGAGAGGCTTTTGCAGGTTTTTTGGAATGCAAATAGCTGGGCCAGTTGAGGTGGAATGGAGAAACAAAACTAGGCAGCAACTCCTTTTGTTTCTTCTCAAGTACAATATATTTCATGATCTGTGTTGGAAATGGGAGGATTATTTCCCTGCATGTATTGCTACAAGTATTGACAAATGGGAAGATTTTCAAGATGTTCTTCCATCACTATTGTAATATTTGTCATTGAATTAGTGTATTTTTTGATATACTAAAATTATGAGAAATTAATACAAGCAAATGTGTATATTCCTTAATATACACATCAATTAAATGTGTATATTATATTTAAAATTAGTTGTAATGCTTCATGGTTTACATTTAAAGTTGTCTTTAAGGAAAAACGTGTGGATTTATTAGTAAGAATGAAATAATGTTTAATATAATTGTAGAAAAGCATATTAGTAAGGTCTTTTGAACATTATGCAATGAGGAAGTTGCAAAATATGATACAATGTAATAAATGGTCAATCCATGTCAAGATGGGTGAAAGCAAACTTTTTATTGTTTTTGAGTCTAAGGTCTTAGGAGGAGTTGAATAAGTGATGTAGACCCAGGGTGGAGATAAAATTAAAATGAAAAATACAAGATGATCAACCCAAAATCCAAAGCAAATTCAAAAGAACTTCACAAATCCACTTGTCAGGTACACTCTTTCTACAAGTAATGCTAAAAAGCTTCAAGAGACTTTTCACCCAACTTTCCCAAAAGAGTTGTCAATTAAATTATGGATTTATACACCCATTAAGGACTTACACAACATACTTCAAGATGAAGTATAACTCCTTTGGACTAGTTTAGACTTCCAATACACTCACCATGGGAAAATCAAGGAAAAGAGGTCAACTTAACAAAGGAAGTACCCTTCAAACTTATCCAATCACCTTGGAACTTTGGGTCAGCAAATTAAATGGACCAAAACCACAAAATCCAGCACTAGTTTGCACTTGTACGGTCAAAAACACTCCCAACTCAAAAAAACCTCCTTTTCTAATGCAAAAACAAGGGTTTTGTCAAAATCTTCATTCCCAGGATTCAATAAACAAATAAATGGTCCAAACAAATTTCATAGGGTCTGAGTTGAAATTGTAAATTCTTACAAACTCAACTTCATCAACATTTCATTGAAAAACACTTCAAAACTGTCACTTTTTAGGGAAAATTTGCATTTCCAGCCCTATGGCATCACACAATCACCACAAGATTGCTTTATTTTGATATAAAATGCATTGAAAAATCTAGAATAATATATTTTTCACCAATCCACAGAGTTATAGGAGAAAATAGTGGGTGGATTGGTCAAAAACTCATTATTTTGCTTTCAAACCCTTCATAAAGGAAAAAACAGGGTATACACTGTATTTTTTGAATTTATCTTACAAAACAAAAGATTAGAAATCTAAAACAAGTGAAGATCAAAGAAAAATCATAAAAATTCAACCTCTAAATATTTCAAAGCATGATTGGGTCTGTACATTCCGTACAACATCAAACAATTTTGAAAAATAGTGAAAAAACTCAAAAAATGCACCAAAAAAATGTGGTATTCTTATTTTGTGAATTTATTACACCTTCAAAAACCTTGATTCGAGCCTGAGAATGCCTCATATAACATTTACAAGCCATAAACACCTTAAAACCAACCAACTTGCACCTAATTACCCTTTAAATGACTAATTTTGCAAATCAGCACAAATTTGACAACATTTGCAACATTTTGCATTTTTGCAATTATTGAACTTTTAAGACTCTAATTACCTTTAGACACATGAAATATGGTAATTTAGACCTTATTTAACCCTTATTAAGACTTCTAGACTAAAAAAAAACAAAATCCCTTCATTTACCCAATTTGACATCTTTGACAATTTTGACAATTTTTTCAAATTTTCACACATTTTGCAATGTCTTCATGGAACAAAGATGAAATCACCTTCAAATGAAATTTTAAACCAAACCTTTCCAAGGCAAAAAACACAATTTATAACATTTATCTACTTTTTATCAAGGGAATTCAATACATATAAGACCTGTTCGGCCTGTACACTGGTAGGGAACTCAGAAAAATCAGTAAAACTATGAGAAAACAAAGTAATTTCCAAGCTTTATTCTTTTCCCTCCAATCCAACAACCACAACTCAAGCCTCTCCATGATTTACATAGAATTTATCATCCTCCTATAACTGATCAATTCTCCTAACCACCAAGAAACCAACTTTTCAAAACACATAACCATTGCAATTACAAATTTGTTGCATTATGCAACTCACAAATTTGCAACTGTATCACTTTTCCTACTAACTAAACTAATGACTCCATTATGTGATTGAGATACAATATTTCATGTTGACTTTTAGGCTTTCAAACTCACTTGTTGACACATTTTTAATGCAAGGGTGCATTCTGACCATCAAACATGGAGATTTGTGACTAGGCGCCTAGGTGCTCCTGCACCACCTACCGAATTGGAAAACTAGTGAGCTCACTAGCTTGCCAAATCCATAGGGTTGACAAGGTAGGGGCAGTGTATGCCTCATAGAAATCAATGCAACCTAGGTCATCTCTAACATACCTTAGGGTATGACATTCAACAAAACAACTACTATGGTTCAACTAACTCGATCCCTTAAGGGTGCAAAGTGCAAAAGGGCAACAATATTTGACAGGGTATTACTCATAAACCATGGTGATTACGAAATCTCTATCTGAACCTACGATATCACATTAGATCCCTCTAAAATAACCTCTCTCAGTCATTGCTATTTCAGAGACATTTTCCGGTGGTGGCAAATTTTCACTCGGGGAAAAAGTTGTCAAATGCAAGTAGTTGAAAGTTGCAAAGTGGTGCAACTTTCGTTCTATAGCTCATGTGACCAAAAAAACTATTCCAACGCGTCCAGGTGGGTATGTTTATGCCATAGTCCTCTTTCGCACCCAAACACATGGAATCGCTCTGAGCTACGTTCAACCGGATTGATCCCTTAAGGGTCTAAAGTGCAAAATGGCTGTAAACTTCAGCATGTTATTACTCGGACACCATGATGCTTAGAAACTTCTCATCTGATCCTACAAGATCATGTTGGACCCATCTACAGTAACCTCTCTCAATTTTTTCTATCTCAGAGGCATTTTCTTGTGGTGGTGAATTTTCACTTAGGGAAAAAGTTGTCAAATGCAGGTAGTTGAAAGTTGCAAAGTGGTGCAACTTTCATTTTGTAGCTTGTGTGACCAAATAGATTGTTCCAATGCATCCGGGTGGGTATGTTTACGGTAGGCATGGTCCTCTTTCACACCCAAACATGCGGAATCGCTCTAAGCTACGTTCAACCAGATCGATCCCTTAAGGGTCCAAAGTGCAAAATCGCTGCAAACTTCAACATGCTATTACTCGGACACTGTGATGCTTAGCAAATTCTCATCTAATCCAATGGGATCATGTTGGGCCCCTCTACAATAACCTTGCTCGGTTTTTTCTATCTCAGAGGCATTTTCCTGTGGTGGCAAATTTTCACTCAAGGAAAAAGTTGTCAAATGCAAGTAGTTGAAAGTTGCAAAGTGGTGCAACTTTCATTCTGCATCTTGTGTGACCAAACGGATTGTTCCAACACGTTTGAATAGGTATGTTTATGCTAGGCATGGTCCTCTTTCGCACCCAAACACATGGAATCACTCTGAGCTACGTTCAATCGGATCAATCCCTTAAGGGTCCAAAGTGCAAAATGGTTGTGAACCTCAACATGCTATTACTCGGACACCGTGACACTTAGAAACTTCTTGTCTGATCGGCCAAAACTAAAAAATCGGCAAAAAAATGCTTTTAAAACCTGCAAAAAAACACGAATAAAATCGTGTTGATTTTCATGTGAATAAAAACAATGAGACCATAGCTTATTTCTTACTATTATGCTTTGATAGACTTTTTCCAAGCATCCATAGCTTGTTCGAAAGCACCTATTTTAGGATTTTAGCTATAGCAGCAAGGCAGTGAATTGTTTGATAAAATGCTTTGGTAGACATGTATGAAAAATGTCGTAGCATAGACAAGGCAGTGAACTATTTGAAAAAATGCCTCAAATAAATGTGGTCTCATGGTGATGGAATGCCATGACAATCCATAGTCATACGCATTCATCATGGCATTCCATCACCATGAGACCACATTTCTTCGAGGCATTTTTTCAAGCAGTTCACTACCTTGTCTATGCTATTGCTTACTATTATGCTTCAATAGATTTTTTCCAAGCATCCATAGCTTGTTCGAAAGCACTTGTTTTAGGCTTTTAGCCATAGCAGCAAGGCAGTGAACTGTTTGACAAAATGCTTTGGTAGACATGTATGAAAAATGTGGTAGCATAGACAAGGTAGTGAATTGTTTGAAAAAATGCCTGAAAGAAATGCGGTCTCATGGTGATTATTGTCATTGCATTCCATCACCATGAGACCGCATTTATTTGAGGCATTTTTTCAAACAGTTCACTGCCTTGTCTATGGCTTGTCATGGCCTTCCATCACCATGAAACCACATTTCTTTGAGGCATTTTTTCAAACAATTCACTGCCTTGTCTATGCTATTGCTTACTATTATGCTTTGATATTTTTTCCAAGCATCCATAGCTTGTTCGAAAGCACCTGTTTTAGGCTTTTAGCCATAGCAGCAAGGCAGTGAACTGTTTGATGAAATGCTCTGGTAGATATGTATGAAAAATGTCATACTATAGACAAGGCAGTGAACTATTTGAAAAGATGCCTCAAAGAAATGTGTTCTCATGGTGATGGAATGCCATGATCCATCACCATGGATTCATCATGGCATTCCATCACCATGAGAACACATTTCTTTGAGGCATCTTTTCAAACAGTTCACTGCCTTGTCTATGGCTTGTCA
Source organism: Sequoiadendron giganteum (assembly GCA_007115665.2). Lineage (NCBI taxonomy): Eukaryota > Viridiplantae > Streptophyta > Pinopsida > Cupressales > Cupressaceae > Sequoiadendron > Sequoiadendron giganteum. The sequence continues at coordinate 129,391,886 of CM021108.1, read as the reverse complement.
TGGCATTCCATCACCATGAGACCACTTTTCTTTGAGGCATTTTTTCAAAAATTTCAATGCATTGTCTATGCTATTGCTTACTATTATGCTTTGATAGATTTTTTCCAAGCATCCATAGCTTGTTCGAAAGCATCTATTTTAGGCTTTTAGCCATAGCAACAAGGCAATGAAATATTTGATAAAATGCTTTGGTAGACATATATGAATAATTTCATAGCATAGACAAGGGAATGAACTATTTGAAAAAATACCTCAAAGAAATGTGGTCTCATGGACTGCCATGACAAGCTAAAGAAATTGGTAGCTGCTCCTAGTTATTAGTTATGCAATGTGAAGTAATTGCATAATTTCTTAGGTTGATTTTGTAAAAAGCTATATTGTAATTGAAATTTTTTCATCTATCAACATCTGGTTATTCGTTATGCAATGTGAAGTGATGCTTTGAGTTTGAAAGATGTGCAATGCATGAATATAAACTACAAATATCTATTTTCTACATTTCATTAGTTAAACTCTTTATTTTATTTTCTCTTTATATCTCTATCCTCTGGAAATTCCTTTCAATTTCAAAAAAGATAGTTTTGATCTATTGTTATACAATTTTTTACATTTTTTTAAATCCGATTTTTTCTCGATTTTTTCACGATTTTTTCTCGATTTTTTCAAAAAATATTATACTTTTGGTTTTCCAATTTATTCCCCAAAATATTTTTGTTTCTATGACCAAAACAATAAATACCAATTGAGATTGTACATAGGGCTTGAACATTGGTCTACCATAACACAAATAGAAAACCAAAAGGAGCAGATATACAATGTTAAAGAAGAGTGAAAGCACAACTAAATTTATCATTTCAAAGCAATTTTTTTGATGCATTTTTTCAAACAGTTCACTGCCTTTTCTATCCTATTGATTAATATTATTCTTTTGATATATTTTTTTGAGCCATCCATAGCTTGTTCAAAATCACTTGTTTTAGGATTTTAGCCATAGCAACAAGGCAGTGAACTATTTGATAAGATTCTTTGGTAGACATGTATGAAAAATGTGGTAACATAGACAAGGCAGGGAACTATTTGAAAAAATATGTCAAAGAAATTTGGTCTCATAGAATGCCATGATAAGAAAATGCAATTGGCAGCTACTCCTAGTTATTAGTTATGCAATGTGAAGAAATTTCATAACTGCTTAGGTTGACTTTGTACAAACTATATTGTAATTAAATTTTCAGCATTTATCAGCATCTACTTATTAGTTATTCAAAGTGAAGAAATGCTTTGACTTTGAAAGATGTGCAATGCAATGTAATCAATGACATGAATATAAACTACAAAAATCACTATTTTACAATTCATTAGTTAAAATATTTATTTTATTTGCTCTCTATATCTCTATATGCTATGGAAATACCTTTCAATTTTATTTAAAAGGCTTAATAGGTCAGTTAGGTGGTATTTGCAAAATCAAGTTGTGAATGAATGGTAATTAAGAGCAAAATTGGCAAATTTCCATCTTAGAAATCTAACAAAGGGTGGTTATGGTGGTTGATCAGGTCAAGGGGTAGTTGGAAGGTGGTATCAAGATATATTTCTGTAATACCTCAAGTTGAGGGTTAATTTTGTTCAGTTTCTAATAAGAAAATATACTTTTGAAAACCTTGATCACTGGTTTTCTTTGTTTTCCTGAATTTTCTTTGCCTTGCACAGGCCTGTACAAGTCTATCATGACTTGAGGATTTGGATACTTGATTGCATATGTGTTTACTCTCTTTGCATCTCTTCTGAAGGTTGAAATCCACCGTTGGTGTGTGTGGGATCAGAAAACTTGGTTACTGCTTTGTTTTTTGTGTTAGGGGTTTTGAGGGCAACACCATGACACATTAGCCAATCCACCTACTGTTCTGACCCTGTGGCTCAGTGGATTGTCCTGTACCATTATTATTTTGGTGTATGAATACTTTGGAGGCTGAGAGAATGAATAAAATTAGTGGGGTGTAAAGTTCTAATGTTGTTCAGGGGTGTTTCCACCATGAAAGTAAGGAACTCAAGTAGTGAATTTGAGAAATACTGAAAGGAATGGGATTGTGAGTGTCTTTTAAGTTAGGGCTGAGCTATTGTGGGGTGTTTGGACCTTTGGAAGGATTGGGGGAGGTCTGGAGTTATGAGTTTCTTTAAAACCCTTGTTTTTGTGAAGGTTTAGGAGGGTTTGTGAGTAGAGGAACATAACAAGTTCTTGGGGCTCTTAAAATGGGAGAATCCTGAGTTTGGTGAGCATCCCTAAGATTTTTTCAATTTTACTTGGTTTGGAGGTGAGTTTTTGAGGGGGTTCCTTTGGAAATTAGGCCTAATTGTGAAGCCTAGAGCGAGGGAGGTGTACTGAAAGTTCATGTTGGTCCAAAAGAGTTACTATTGGTTTTGGAATATGTTGTGTAACCCTAAAAATGGTATCTTAATCCACCTTTAAATGGTCATGTGTTTTGGAAAGGTTGGGAGAAATTAGGCTTGGACCGGGTTTTGAGTGCTACAAGGTTGGATTGTTGGATAAGGTGTTGAATGAAGAGTTTGGGTTGATTGGGCTTTGAGGTTGTGTAGATTGCTCAAAATAGGTTGTATTAATATTGTTAGGAGCCCCTTGAAGGTAGGTTGTCAGACTGATTAGGTTTGAGCCTCCTTGCCTCTACATCAGTGAAGCACAAGTAATTGAAGCATTCCAAAGGATACAAACCACCACGAATGGAGTTTATTTATACAATATCATTTAGATGGGGCTTATTGAGCATTCAACAGTAATTAATTAAGCATTCGATGTAAACTAAATCCATGCCTACAACATTCAAGCATACAACTTACATGATACACATGATAACATCATTCAAGAATGGCAGTAGCAAAATAAGATTTTCTTTAATCAAAAATCTAAAAGGCTATATAATGATATATGGGCATGTGCAGGATCATCATGGAAAAAATAGGCCCTTAAGTGGCAATAAAATTCAGAAAAATCAGAGTTAGGCAACTTGACATAAAAATTTGAATAAGTTAACTATATTATTTCAAAAATATGTAAGAATAGAATCTGTTGCAAATTGAATGTAGTTTATATACTACTAGGTTTATTTTTATTTTAAAAAAATCCATTTGGTGAAAATTTAAAATTTCAATGCAGTAGTACTTAAATTTTAGGGAAAAAATAAGAAGCATGTGTCTGTTTGGCCACCCTAACCACAATAAAATGATAATATTTTTTATAAGATTTTAGATATAAGTAGAAGACTCATTTCCTAATATGATGCATTTTTTTTTGTAATTTTTTTCCAAGTAAATAATTAATTCTGATTTTTTTATTACAAGTTTTAAAAAATATAAAAACTTGTACGTTTCACCACCTTAACTTGGTCAAAACTTCATGAAAATCATTTTTTTTTAAAAATCCTATAGTATGTGAGGCATAGAATGTGACACATGTTTTAGATTCAAAAAATGTGATACCCTTTGAAAGCTATAGATTTTTTTCAATAGCCTATCAATTAGGACTTTAGTCGTAATTCAAATAGAAAATGAATAATAATTATTTATTAAATTCAAAGTAAAGCATAATTTATATTGGTGGAAAGTTAAGATTATCCTTTAAAAACCCTTTTCATTTCATCAATTTTGTGTTAAAAAAAAGTCAATTAGCCACATGGGCCATCATATCACTTACATATCACCACTTTTTGGCCCATCATGATCCTGCACATACCCATATATTGATAAAAGTATATAAATATATCCAAAAAAAAAATATGGGCTTAGGACAAAGGAGCCATATGGAGATAAAAGATCACGTATATATATCAATAGTACAAAACATATGTTCCAAAATTCCACATAGGCATACAAAAAACAACACTAATACATAGTCATTTCCCTCTAGAGGAAGCAAATAGATCCCGTGCTGCCTTCAAAATTCGGTTGGATGGAGTGACTGTTGATTCTCTTGTGTTTTGAACACTCTCGCTAATCCTCCTCTCTTCACTCTAGACCTTCAATTGATACAATTAAAAGTAAAGATGTTAAAACATAGAAATTGAATTGTGGAATGGCATATAACAAAATATATAATCACTTACCGCATACATATAGTCATTATGCACATTTACAGCATCACCACATCTATGATCTAGAGTGACAACCACCTGTAGCAACCATGAAGACAGAAATTAAACTACGTAAAATTATCGTAAAAAATTTCTATAATAGACCATAAAAGAGAAAATATAATGTCAAATCGACTAATCTATTCCATACCTCTCTCAATGGATCAGAACTGGCTATTGTTGTAGCAACTCCATGGTCCATCGTGCCACCAACATCACCAGGGCTATCTCTTATCAACATCTTCAAATGAAACAATATCTCAGGTATCATGTTGATATAGGAGAACAGAATGTGACATGATCAAGGAATACTTGAATGGAAAGTTTGTGTTTCTCATCAATTTTTTAGATTTGTATATATGCAAAATTACAAAAACTAGCTAACATAGATTTCCATCACCATTAATGAATAAAGGCTACCTGAGTGTACGTTGTTTGAGGATATGAACCATGAGGTGTGGAGGAAGAAGGTACATGAGGAAATTGTTTGAAATCTGAAGCATGTTATGAGACAAACATTCAAATATAACATTCAATTGTTCAAATGCAATAATAATATCTTTACTACTAGTTGCATACATGTGGAATCATCATCGAGAATGTATAAGGGTTTGTAGGAATAGAGCATCCCTCATGAATAGTGCGACCCCGAAATTTCATCATATCAAAATTCTACTAATTTAGTTATTCTTAAATTTCAAAATATATTTTAATAAATAACATGCTAAATTTTACCTGAGTGTCAATGTCGAATGTATCATTTAGAATATCGTATGTGAAAGACATCACCTTTGCAACTAACATAGGTTGTGTAGCTGCATCATGAGCATCCTGGTAATCGTACGTGCAAACAACACCACAAGCGCCACAATGGTGGGGTGGAGCTCGGGGCCTACATGTCTCCTCCACACCAGGCTCTACTAGAGGACTCGCACACTGTAAAATGGTCTGGGTGAGTGAGTCAATCGACTTCATCATGTCCACCTCTACAGTATCCTTAGCAATGGAAGGAACAACGACATGCTCCACCATGGGTCTGCCCAAGGCTCTCGGTGCCAACTATGAATTACATCATGGAATAGGTCTATCATGTGTGGAGCCCCCACCTCTACCTTGAAAGTCTAAGATGTCAAAATAGTTTGGCATTTTATTGAGGACAAACTCACAATAGAGTTTCCTCAAAAATTATTGTGGCACCTCATGGTTATTGCATGGAGGTTCGTCAAATACAATCCACCACTACTCCCAAAATTTGTTTTTAATTAACTCATGGTGGAACCAATCGATGGGGAACCTCCTACATGGATGGGACAAAGGTTAATTGGTTTTTGGGTCTATAAATAGGGCACACAACTTGGCTTTGCTAATTTTAAGTTTTTTGACATCTACATATGACAAAGCATTAGCATAAAATTATTTCATCTCATGCCTCTTAGTTGACCAAAAATTCATTTGTTCACTCATTTCTCCTACATGAGTTAAAATTGACTTTAATGATTCAACAATCCCTCTCCTATAAGGGTGGGTTTCAGCATGCTCGGTTAATCTTGCAATTAATTGTTGAATGTCTCTTTTATTGTTTTCAATTTGATTTTGAATATTTTCTTCTATTCCTTGAGGATGCCTATGAATTGATGGAGGGGTTTCGAGTTGTTCTTGTATAGGAGGATCTTCATGAGGGGGTGATTGTGAATTCTCAATGTTTTGAGGTGGAGATTCATTCCCTGAGAATTAGAACAAAGTTTTATTATAAAAATCTATTTAAATTTACATTCCAAATCAAATTCCAAATAAATAGATAAAAATACACACCTCTTTAAAATCTTCGACCTCTCCGACGTGTTGGCGGCATCCTCGTGGAAAATGGCAAGCTAAGGATGCAAAAAATGGAAGAGATTTCACGAGTGCGAGTTACCAACCTGAAATCCTCTTCCTCAAGCCATGAGTTGAAGATAGAATGATGGTTTGAAACCTGATTTTTTCTTTTTATGTCTAAAAATACATTTGTCGCACGCCAAATTTGGCAATACACACCTCTTTGCAATCTTCGACCTCTCCAACGTGTTGGCAGAATCCTCGTGGAAAATGGCAAGCTAAGGATGCAAGCAATGGAAGAGATTTGGTGAGCGCAAGTTGCAGACCTGAAATCCTCTTCCTTAAGCCGCAGGTTGAAGACAGAATGAGGGTTTGAAACCCAATTTTTTCTTTTTATGTCTAAAAAGACATTTGGCGCTCACCAAATTTTTGTGCATGCCAAATTTGGTGAGTGCCAAATGTATTTTTAGTCATTTGGAATGAGCCAAATTTGGTGTGTGCCAAATGCCTTATTTCGGGTTTTTTTAAAACTTTTTTTCAATTTGGCACCTAAATTGTGTCATAGATCGGTGCACTTACCCTAAATATCCATGCAACTATTTGTTAGAAATAACACATAGAGCTATGGTTGTTCAACGTATTCACTACTTCCCAATGAAACAAAGTTGCATGATTCACAGGGTGTCCAATTTGAATGAAAATTTGAAGAAAATTCATATGGCCTATATTTTTATTTTATAAATTTATAATAAATATTTATTACATATGAAAGGGAAAACAAGAAGAAATGTAGGGTAACATGTGTACAACTTGAGAGATGTAAATGATTTATTTAACATGTTGTATAAAATTAAAAAGATGGTGAATTCATAAAAATGACATGAAAAATAGGTGCTACTTCATTTAGTAGGTATATAGAATTTTCATATAATTTAATTTTATAAAATAGAGTGATTTTTTTTAAATAAAAGATAATAATTTAAATAAAATGTTCTTAGCTAGTTTTATTGTTACTTAGATAAAATAAAGTAATTATATATCTTCTAATGTGGTTTTTATTTCTAAAATAAGTCTTTTAGGATGAGAAAATAAAATTACTAATCATCTTTCAAAAGTATTTAACTTAAGAGTTTATGGACTTGATAACTATTTTTTATTCCTTAGAGTTCAAATAGAAAGAAAGGCTACATAAACCTTCAATTAGAGAGAGAAAGGACACATAAACCAGCTCAAATCCATACTAAATTGTTCCAAAAACCTCTTCCAATAATAATTAGAATAACCTACTACATGTATAAGACCTAAGTCATCTCAAAGGTATACCTATGTCAATGCATCACTAACTAAATAAATTACACTTTTTTGAATTATGATAGGGTGAGTTGAAGGTGATAGATGGTTAGTTAATGTCAAATATAAACCTCTAAATTATTATACATATCCATAGTGGGACATGGGAAGTAAAACTCCCTCATCTACTCGGAGGCACTCTACACCACCTATTTTTATCTAGGATTATCAAGTTATCTCATCTCAATTTCTAATTTTTATTATTGAAAATCCCACTTATGTTTGGCTCTTTTCTTATCATGATTATTTTTTGTTTGATATATTATATATTTTGGATCTAAAAATTAGATGGTTACTATATGGTAGCAATCATATTCATTAATGTTTAACTGCATTTTTTATCAAATTTATCCAAACTTTATTTGAATGTGACCCACACAATTATTTCTTTATTCTTCAATATATGCCATGAATTTTTAAGGCAATTTTTAGGCTAATATTGTAGACACCTAAAAATGACTTAGGCCTACGACCACTATTTTTACCACTTTTCATCCTAACATAATTATAACATTTTAATTATGTTCCTAACCCACATTCAACTATTAATTAAATAGTTTATAATTATTTAATTAATTCATTATCTCTCATTCTTCTTAATTATGAAGTAAATAAATCTTATTTATTTATTTAATAATGTCACTAATTATCAAAGTCTTCTCTTAATTAAATAAAATCTTATTTATTTAATTAATCCTTATCATTAACATCCTCCTAATTATTATTTAAAATTCTGAAGGCCTTTGGCTTTAATAATAGGGTTGTTCAAATGGTGGAACAACTTGTGTCCACAACATCCATATCGATTATGGTCAATGGATCCCTGACCTCCTTTTTTCAGAGTAACAGAGGTCTAAGGCAGGGTGATCCTATATCTCCTATTTTATTCACAATTATGGCTGAAAGCTTAGGTAGGAACCTAAAAAATCTGGTAGACTTTAAAGTTATCTTTGGGCTCAGACCTTCCTCGGGCAACTTGGTGTGCTTTCATCAACAATTTGTTGATGACACTATGCTCATGGGTCAAGCTTTTGTGTCTGAAGTCAAATCTATAAAATAGCTGCTTGACAAGTATGGGAGAGCCTCAGGACACCTGATCAACAATAAAAAGAGCTCGCTGTTCTTTTTCAATACTCCGGCTCATCGACAGACCAAAATTACCAGAATTCTCGATTGTAAGGTGGAGTCCCTTCCTGCCACCTACCTGGGTCTTCCTTTAAGTATGAAACCTCCTGATTCTTTCTGGATATCATTGGTGGATAGATTCAGTAAGAAGCTTTCGGGTTGGAAAGGTGCTCTGCTTAGTCAAGCTGGTAAGCTTCAGCTCCTCAAAGCCTCCCTCCAGAATCTCCCTATCTATGCCCTGAGCCTCTTTAAGATTCCTACTAAATTTACTGATACAATTGAAAAAATTCAAAAAAGATTTCTTTGGTCGGGTGTTGAGGAAAATAAAAGAATTCCCTTAATTGACTAGAATATGGTTTGTAGACCTAAAAAGAACGGCAGACTTGGGTTAAGAAGAATCGAAACTATTAATAAAATCTTCTTGGCTAAGCAAATCTGGAGAATCTTCTCCTCCTCCGGGGAGTGGATTGATATTCTGGCTAGCAAATATTTAGAAAACAATTGCTCTTCCATTATTAAGAAGGACCCCCACCTTCTTCTGAGAGGATCTATATGCTGGAACAATTTAATTATTGGAAAAAAGATTGTGGAGGAAGGCATTGGTTGGCAAGTGAGAAATGGAAATAGTACTAGATTTTGGGAAGACAGATGGCTTTTTAAGGAACCCTTGATAAAAATCAATTCCTTCAGAGATTGGACTGAGAATTGTAAGGCTAGGTTTGGAACTTATGTTAAAGATTACAGAGTGAATGGTAATTGGGTGGACTTGGGCAAAGTCAGTCAGGCCTTGGTCCCCATCCAGACTACGTTGCTGGCTATTAGACTCAGTTCGGAGTAGCTGGAGGACCGCGCGGTCTAGATTGATGATCCCTCTAGTAATTTTTCTGTGTCTTCTGCTTTTGCTAAGTTCACTTCTTCTCTGGAGCATCCTCCCTTTTGGTCTAAAGCTTGGTGCAAACATATGATACCTAAAATTAACATATTCTTTTTGATCTTGCTCCAAAATAAGTTGCTTACAATTGACAACCTGTGTAAACGTGGATTTCAAATCCCTAATAGATGTTGTCTTTGTAAGATGGATGCTGAATCTGTGAGTCATTTATTCCTTCATTGCTCTTTTGTTGCTTCTCTTCGAGAAAATTTTATCAGGTTATGGAATCTTTCTTGGATTTTCCTGTTGTTCATTGAAGATCTCTTTTCTCAATGTAAATCCTCAACAAGGAATCCTTTACTTAGATCTTTTTGGGATTTATCCTTCCCTCATATTGCTTGGGGCCTCTGGAAAGAACGCAACAACATAATTTTTAGGGGCAAAGAAGCCTCTGTGGATTATGTCTTTGATAAAATTGTCAGATCCCTGAAGGAAACCTTCAGTGCCATGCCCCAAAAGGACAGGAAGACCTTGAATGCGGAGTATTCGAACTATGATCTTTTTGTTGCAAAGGAATGGAACATAAATCCTAATTTTTCTAGCACTACTATGAAGGCCAAAAAGGATAAAGAGGGAGTTTTCTAGACTTTTCCGCCTAACGGGTGGATCAAAGCTAACTTTGATGGTGCGGCTAAAGGTAATCCGGGGGCGGCAGGCTGTGGAGGAGTTATAAGGGTTTCTAATGGAAACTTCATAGGTGCGATTGCCTCGCCTCTTGGCTCTCAAACTAATCACCTAGCGGAGGCGGCTGGCGCTTACCATATCATAAATTTATCCCAAAGTCTTAACATTAAAATTTTATGGTTTGAATGCGACTCCAAAAACATAATTGACTGCCTTTGTGGCAAGTCTCCACCCTCGTGGACCATCAACTCATGGATTGATGAGGCTAAATTGAAATTGGCCAAGTTTGAAAAAGTTAAAATATCACACACCTATAGAGAAGCCAATGTTGTTGTGGACTTTTTTGCTAATGAAGGAGTTAAGAGCAAAGAAGTGTGTACCTGGCTAAATAATAACGATCTAAATATTAATGTATATGCCCTATTAAATTATGATAAATCACATGGTAAGGTGATGTGTTATCCCTTTAATGAGGACAGGTTGGATCTCTCACATCACAATCATTAGATTGTATGGGACCGAGCCTAGTGGATTAATTTGCAAGATAACTCCGCACGCTTTGTGGGTTCTAAAATTTGGCGAGGCCAATTTTAGAAAGGCTTGTGTTTGGACCTACCTCACTATGTCAGCCGATATGGGAGGAGACAAAAAGCGAACTGAGCCGGACAACTATGAAACTCACATGAAAAATGCCAAGGTTTGGAACAAGATTAAAAGTGGAGGACTAATTCCTTTCCTAGAGAAGCTTCATGGCTCTGATCAGGAGGCTACGAATCTCTTCACCAAAACTTGGCATGATGGTAATTTGACCCTGTTTGGTAGGAATGTGGAGCTCAATAAAAATCTTATTGCCAAAGTTACGGGATTACCCATTGATGGGAAGAAGTTTTTTAGGGACAGGGCTTTCTTTGATGAAGCTGTTATTAGATTTCCCAAAAATGACAAGGAAAAGCAAAGCTTGGTCAAAATTGCTAACAATTACTTTGATGTTGACTCCATAAAATCTATATGTAGAAAGGTTCTTCAGGCCATCATGGAGTACATCACGGTGGATGGGCATTTTGCTAAAGACTATGGTTACCACTTCACTCTCCTCAACCATTTCTATCACAAGGTAAGGGTCTCTATCCCCTATTATCTTTTATGCTCATTGAAGAAAAGTTTGGAGGACATTAAAAAAAACCCCAAAAGATTCCCTATTCTTCATACTGGGTTAATTAGGCTTAATTTTGAACATCTTCATGTGCCCGCTTCTAGTATTTTGGAAACCAACCCAGATGCTGAGAGTGATGATACTGAGCCCAGTGGCTCAGAGTATTTTCCTAACCCTAGCCCGGATAGAAAAACCCCTAGTTTGCATGCTGGCCCTTCTAGGGAATTGGGTAAAATCCGTGTTGAGCCTGAGCTTGACTATCCTCCTCCTAAGATCAGCTCTGTTGGCAAGACAACCTAGGCTAAAATCCTTGTTCCATACATCGAAGATTCCTCTGAGTCAAAGGAAGTTGATACCAACATCTCTGAGCATTGTGCTGACCCTTTTCCGGACATGCACATTGTTGATAATTCCCCTGTTAACACTAGAAAAGAGCCCTCTCTTGATTATCTCTACCTTGCTAAAACCAATTCTGAGTCCCATTCTAAACTCTTGGATTGGACCTTCTTTGAAATCAATGAGCTAAAAATTAAAAACTGGGCCTTGCAAAGTAAGATCAAGAAAATGGGTACTAAGATTGCTGAGATGGGTAAGAAAGAAGAGGTTCATAGTAAGAGGAACATTGATACTGATGTTGAGAGCTTAAAGAATACCATCAAAACTGTCATGGAACAAAACAACCATATAGCAAGACATAATGCTATAATTATTAATGTGATGATTGAAAAGCTTGACAAAGCCCAGCAAGGATCTCTGGTGGTTGATCTGGAAGATACAGAAGATAAAAGCCAGAACACAGAAGGTGGCATTTCCAGAAGAACCTGTGCTAACTTGAAGCGCAAGGTCCCCCTTACTTTGAAAATGGTTCAAACCTTTAAAAAGGGGGTTAAAGATATGCAGGATATGGAGGCAGAGACAGAGACTGTCCTTAGGTCTCTAAAGTAATGGTTGGGGCTTCATGTGTTCTTTCTCTGTTGTCCCTTCTTTCCTGACCCTTCTAGTCCTTTTTGCTTGGTTGCTGCTGGTTTTTTCTCGGGCAGCTTTTTTTTTTGTCGAACTTTGTTGTTCTTTTTGCTATTTTGTAAACTTTGTGGTTTCAGGTCCCTGTAAAACTCGTTTTACCCTTTTATCAAAAATATCCTCTTGATTATTAAATTAATATATTTTAATATATCTATTTAATATGTCACTAATTCCTAAATATTCTCTTAATTAAATAAATTCATTAATTTATTTAATCAATTAACTACTTCTTCTAAATTATTTAATTATGGCATGTGACACTTTGGTATTTTTAAATAAAACAAATCATTTAAAAATATCTCACATACTTAACTGATTCTTCATTTAGTAATTAATTTCAAAAATCAATTACTTCTTATCTCACAAAATCCATATTTTGAATTAATTTAATTCAAAATAGAATTATTCTTCAACAAATCAAGTAATTTCTAAAATTATTGATTTTATAAAATCTCATCCTCTTGTCTTCTAAATTTTACTAATTTCATCTCAACTGTCACATTCAATCTTGATTTAATTCATTTAATTAAATCTTATTCACACATATGGGTATTTTGCCCTAACCCTAATTAAGAGTTGCCTTATTGAATCTCGACCTTTGATTCTAGGGCATTCCTTAAAGCTCTCATCTCGTTTGTCCATTCAAGACTGTCTTTTCTACAAAATGAAAATCTTAATCTCATTTTGGGATCCATGATCATTTACTGAGACTATTTTTATTATAGGCATTCTTGATATCATAGGCTATTCATTACTATTTGCATATTAGAATTGAGTTTTCTAGTTTGCACATTAGTTTACTTTTAAAATCCTTCAAAGGCATGGCTAGGGCTATACACTCATAGAGTTTGCTCAAAAATATGAGGGCATTCATTATCAAAGTAGGCTTGAGGAGGTGCAATAGAAATCAGACATGGAGTAGCAAATGGGTGAGATCTTTCTAGTTCTTCCATTTCATGTAATTTCTCCTTTGCATTCTATTGTATGATGTTATTAACTTGCAAGTACAAATAATCAAGTGATTCTATCTTGCAGGAATTTATATATCATTACATTGGTGAACCTGACTTTCCAAACAGGACTTTTTTTTTTGCAGGTTTCGTACGGCTTCAAATTTTTATTTTTTTTTGTAGGTTCAGGGTACGAAACGACACATTCACAGGATCAAATGACGCAATCGCTCTGTAGCATCGCATTTGTGATCTCGAGCGATGCAATCGCTCTATTGCAATGCATAAGAGACTTAACGCGATGCATTCGATAGGCCGCGATGTATCTGACAGAAACCGAGCCACGGGTAATTGGTAAAAATTCACTATTTTTTTTTGCAGGTCATTATTGTAATGTAGATTCGATGCATCCGTGGCCAGAATTGTTTTTTTTTTTTTACCCTTTTTGTTCTTTTTTTTGGGTATTTAAAAAGAACCAATCCTAGGATAGTCACATTAAAGTTGAATTTACCAATCCTAGGATAGGCAATTTAATCGAAATTTACCAATCTAGGGTAGCCACCATACTTTTATTTTGGCTAAAAATGAGCACCATGTTTGTGTGAAGCAACATCTTCATCTAGATTAGAAATTTTTTATTTTGGGGTTTAAAATTGAACTGCTGCTTTTGTGTTTGATTGGATAATAGGCATATTCTCTCCCCTTTACTGGGTGATCAAAAAGCCAGACGTATCCATTTTTCATATTTATGCATTTAAAGCTTTATTACAACCCTTAGAAGGCCTGCTCTTGTGGGAAAAAGTACTCACCCAAGAGGAACGACCTAAGTGGGAACACCTAAAGCCAAGGTTTCCAACCCACTATAATCAAAAGCAAGTTGTTGATGAAAATCCAACTTGACAATAGTAGACATGCTAACCATCCCCAAAGCCTTTGTTCTAAAGGTTGGGAGGTCTCTCGAGGGAGTATATCTAGGGTCTAAAAAAAAATGTGTTCAAGTTTTCTTCAAATTTTTTGTTGTGACGCATTCACTCTGATGCACTCCAAGCACCAAATATTGAGCCGCATTCTCTCTGATGGCCCGCATTTGATTCATCTTGAGCCACATTCACTCTTATGAGCCGCATCTGACTTATTTAGAGCCACATTCGCTATCATCAACCCACATTCACTAAACAAAGCTGCATTCACCAACTTCAAACCGCATTCATCCATCTGTGTCACAATTGACACTTACCAAACCGCATTCGACTTAGTGAGTTGCGTTCACTCTGTCGCACTGCATTTGTTGCACTGCATTCGCTGAAACTCAAGCATTTCCTGACTGTCCAAAAACAAAAAGTCCACAAACTTGTCTTCAAGATTAATCCAGTCTTCCTTCACTGTTTCAAGTCAAACCAGACTTTGAATTGCTTAATTGTCCTTAAAACATTGCATTTAGGTACCATTTTAGGATCACAATAGGGTTCCTTTTCTAGTCCATTAGATTGCATTGATAGTTTCACCATTTCCTTAGGCACTCACTTTTGCAGATTTTAGGAGTTGACTCTTACCACTCATTGTCCAAACTTTGCATTCAAGAATAAGTTATCATTGGACCCATTACCTTTGTCACTTTGTCAATCCTTTTGTGAATCATTTCCCATTCAATAGTCTAGTGTGGAAATTTCACTTCGTCCCATTTATAGTCCTTCTACGGTCCATTGGTCTCCCAAATTTAATCATTGCAAAAACTTTGTCTTCCTAAGTTTGTCCTCTTTAGATATCTCATTAGTAAGTACATCTTAGGATCATTTATTTGCATATCATTTGGCATCTCCATTTAGTGTCACACCACTTACATCCACAAACCTTTAGTCTTGCTTGCATTTCATAACATCCCTTTAAAAATCCAAAAACAAACCAAAAACATAGTTTCATACTTAGATCATTTTTTCCATCATCCCAAGTTGAGAAAAACCTTATATGGTTGAAACTAGATTACAGAAAAAGAAAAGACTCATGGATCCTTTTAGACAAGACACCAACTTTCTTGAGTTCACAACTAGCATGGATTCATTCCCTAGTGCCACGAACAATCCTTTTAGTGAGATGAACATCCCATCATCTCCATCACATCTTTTCGAACCATTTATCCGATGGGATCAAAATGGGGAAGTCCTTGAAGAAGACTTATTAGCTGCTGCCCAAGATCCAGAAGTTGCTGCTTTTGAAGAAGTAGTCTTAAATGACTCTTCTAGATTCCTAGCTATGCTCCTCGACCAAGGGGCTAAGTTACCAAAGGGATTTGATCTTAATACTCTTAGATCAACTTCTCCCAATCCACCATCACACAATTCTTCCATGGGATCCTCTTCACAAAATATCATCAACACCCTCAATGCTACCTCCCTTGGTCACACTACCACCACAACCAACACAACATCCATTGGGGGATCATCTTCCCAAACCAAAACCGCATCACAATCCATCCCCCAACAAACATCCACCATCCCTTCACAAAAAATAGGTGCAACCACATCAAACATCTTTGGAACTACATCTAGTTCCATGAGTACATGAGCAAACCTATTATTAGGTTCCTCAAGTGCCATGGCCACCAACTCATCTAGCCCTTTTGGGAAAAATAAATGAAGAAATTTCATACAAAGCACTCAAAACACCTCCTCACAGGTTAGTACCAACATCCCTGTGACCTAAAACACCAGCATTCCTCAAGGCCACAATCTCTTATTTGGGCAAGGCAATCAAGGCCCTCAATCCTTCACTCCATTTGGACATCAACAAACTCAAAACCAACAAGGTCCTCAAATTTAGTCCAACATGGCAGGATATCACATCCCCACTTATGCATCTCAAGTCCATACATAGCAGCACATCCCTCATCAAAACACTCATTTTTCTCATCAAATTCCAAATCAACACATCTCATCACAACAAGTGGGCACTCAAGCTGCCCCTATCACCAACATAGGCAATGCTACCAACCATCCTATGGTGGAAGCACTCACACTCCAACTCACTGCTCTTTAAACAAAAGTGGAGACATTGCAACAATCTAATAAAAAGTCATACATGTCACATTACTTGTGTCCATATCCATTCGACACAACCTTGTATATGCCACCCTTTGCTCATGGATATGTGGTACCTCATTTTCCCAAGTACAAAGGCAAAACAAACCCCATTGAACACATAAGAGAATTCACTACTAGTTGCATGGACATTGCATATGAGCAAACCTATCTCATGAGACTCTTCTCTAGAAGTCTCACAAGCCATGCAATGTCCTAGAATTCACTAGTAGTCACTACTAGTTGCATGGACATTGCATATGAGACTCTTTTCTAGAAGTCTCGCAGGTCATGTACTAGAATGGTTCTCACTTTTTCCTAAGGGAATAAAAACATGGGACGAATTGGCAAACAAGTTTGTTAAGAACTATGCCTACAACATTGACATAGACATTGACATTGCCTCCTTATGTAGACTTACCCAAGAGGATGCAGGAGAGACTTTCATTCCATTCTTTCAAAGATGGAGAACCTTAGCAAGCAGATGTCTGGTAGAAATACCTAAAAAGGAGAAAGTAACCATGTTTGTGCAAACTCTCCTTGGACCGCTCAGGTATGGGTTACAAGTCCATTGTTGCACCACTTTTGTTGACCTTGTTGAAAAGGGTGTTCAACTTGAGAAAGCCTTGATTGCCAAAGGCGAACTGAAATATGGTGGAAAAACCATCAATAACACCACCAATAATAACCCAAGTAGCTCAAATGACAAAATCAAATACTGGGTTAAGAATAAGCATATCACAAATGACGGTGCAGTTGATGTAAAAACCGTAAATACAATAGGTCATGTACTCACAATCAAAGGAGTACAAAATCAAAACTCACCTATAACTACACCAACACCAACTACCAATGCTATCCAAAACATTCCTACACAAACTAATCCAAGGCAGTTGCGTTAACCCCGGAAAAACCAAAGGCATACATACACCCCTTTGGGTGAACCTATTGAAAATGTCTTGAAGAAACTTCTTCAAAATGACATCATAACGCTGGAAGAGCCAAAACCGTATGACCCTAGTCAATTCAAGCCATCATGGTGGGATGACAACGCATTTTGTGATTACCGCCGTGTCAAAGGGCACAAAACCTCCTCTTGTCATCAATTGTGAAATCTGGTACAAGACCTCATTGAGAACCATACCATTGAGTTGGGTGGTCAATCATTTACATCTAATGTGGATCATACTATCCACAAAAACCCATTGCAGGATCATGGTAAAGCTTCCTCATCTGGCACAAAGCATACCAACAATCAAGCCAACCACATTCGTCTAGCCTATGATAATTTTTGTCCTGCATACAATATCCTGATGGTACTATTATTAAAAATCTTTGTGCTGCTGATGAAGATGAATGTGTTAATACCATCACCATTAAAAAGGTCCTACAATGCAAGGTCACTATACCAGGTCCTTCTACCCGTCAACCAAAAATCACCATACCTGGTCCATCCGCCAAACAGTCCAACCCAAAACCGGAGTTCAACATTGTCGAGCAGTTAAATAAAACACCTGCTCAAATATCTATTCTCGAACTGCTCTGTATTTCACCCACACATAAGGCCATCCTGGATAAAGTCTTGCAAGAGTCATCTGTCCCAACCAACATCGATGTCAACCACTTTGAGACTATGGTCGGATACCTAAACTAGCCTCACCACATCACCTTTTCAAATAGTGACTATTCCTCACCCAAACCATCACACAATGATGCCCTTCACATTGAAGTTTTTGTCCATAAGCATAAGGTTAGACGAGTCTTAGTAGATGGCGGAGCAGGATTGAACATATACTCCCTAAAATTGGTTAAGGCTCTTGGTTTCTCTGATGCATGTGTAGATGCTAGCAAGAGCATCGTCATCAAGGCATACGATGATGAAGAACGCGCTTCTAAAGGCGTTATTACAATTTCACTTCGGGTAGGACTAGTTATCATAGACACAACATGCCAGGTTCTGGATTGGGATATACATTATAATATCTTACTTGGTCACCCATGGATTCATGCTCTAAAGGCCATTCCATCTGCATACCACCAATGCCTAAAATTCCCTTTTGATGGAATTGAGATCACTATCCTAGGAGATCCTAATCCATTCCAATATTGCACCAACCTGTGAGCCACTGCTGAGCACCAGGTACCCATCAATCAAGAGGCCTCCACTTCCACTTCATCAAAATATATTGACCCATTGACACTCACAAAATCATCCATTCCAATACCATCTACCACACTATCTTCACTGGCCTCCATCCCAAGTAAAGATTTTTAGATCTAGGACCTTGGTTGTGGAGAGTTCAAATTGAATACGGCTTACTGTATAACCACAATACCGAAGCCACCTAAGGTCTATGGTAGACCATCTTTTGCAGTAGAGCCCAAAACAACTTTCAAGGTTCCACCGAAAAGTGTTTTTACACGGTGGGGTGATATGGGTAATCAAGTCATTATTGACATAGATAACTGGATCTACAAAGACCCAACATATTTATCTCTGCTACCATTACATATCTATGGAAAAGGTTATCATATATGCAAATCCCTAGGATTTGATGGTACAAGTGGCCTTGGAAAGAACAACAACGAAAGACAGGAACCTATTACCATGACTGCAAGACCAAAGAATATAGGGCTAGGGTTTGACACATTTGGAATTGACGATCAACGTACCCTTGAACTTTCAAGTAAGGTTGTAATGGCTACAAAAAGTGTTAAGACATGCGAAGAATCCCCTATCGAAACTAATTCAAACAAATGGGAATGGGGATTTGACAAAACTATTAGTGACTATGACATTGATGAACTATTCCTGGAACCTGGCCAACTTTCCTTTGAAGAACGATTATGCCAAGAATATAACATTGACCCTATTGACCGACATTCTAAAAATAAGGAATGGGTACGCATTCCTTGGAACCCAGAAGAACACAAGGTGTCATCGGCAATACCTGAACCATCCCACCCCATTCCTGAGACCATCCATGAGCCTAACCTACCTGAGCCCACTATCCATACTTCTGAAATGCCAACCACTAGTCACGATGTTGATAATTTTATCCCATATTATGATTTTGAATTCGATTCATCTAACTCAGAGTATGGACCATCCATTGCATCAAACACGAAATTTGAAATTGACAACTTTTCCTTTACACTGGAGGCATCAATTTGCACATTTTCCACATCCTCCCCATCTTTCACCAACACTGACGATGGGATCCATCTTGTTTACCCACAACTGATCGAATGGGACCAACAAGATCCATGAATAATGGACATTTTTCAGAATGATGAAGCAATTGCAGAATTCACGGGGCTATGAGAAGGTATTCCATGGGATGATCATTAGACAAGGTTCTCCATTGATCTAGATTGTACTGCTTACTTCAGGGAAACTATGCAACCCTCCAGTCGCAAAAATACAAAGAATAAAAAAGAAAAAGAAATGTCTTTAGGTGAAAATCGTAAGGTACCTTTTCACAGTAAAATAGTAAAAACAAAGGATGTATCTGAAGGTGAAAACCTCCCTGAGGCACCTAAGGATGGAGGATTGGACTTTCTCCCCGTAACATAGGAAAAATCAGCTATGCTCATTGAGGACACAATAGAAGTTAACATAGCCACACCAAAGAATCCCAAAATGATTCTCCTAGCCACATCATTGTCAGACGAAGAAAAACTTGAATTCACACAATTCTTCACAGAAAGGAAAGTTAACTTCGCATGGTAATATGCTGACATGCCAGGTCTTGATCCAAAACTAGTTCTACATCATCTTCCTTTAATCCCAGGAATCAAGCCACTCAAACAAAAGTTATGCAAAATGCACCCACAAATTGCATTACTGGTCAAGGCTGAACTAAAAAGTTACTAGATGCTGAGTTCATAAGGTCAATAGACTATGCTGATTGGATATCCAATATTGTTCCTATTACAAAGCTAAATGGAAAAATCTGTATCTGCACGGATTTCAAAGATTTGAATAAGGCTTTCCCAAAGGATGACTTCCCCTTACCAAACATAGACATGATTGTTGACCTCATGATAGGGTATGAGATGCTATCTCTCATGGATGGTTTCTTAGGCTATAATCAAATCTGAATTGCAATAGAGGATCAACATAAAATGACATTCACTTGCCCTTGGAGAACTTACTGTTGGAATGTCATGCCTTTTGGCCTAAAGAATGCAGGCGCCACATACCAAAGGGATATGACAACAATTTTCCATGACATGATGCATATTCTAATGGAAGATTATGTGGATGACCTATTAGCAAAATATTTGACAAGGAAAGAACATCTCAAAGTCTTAGAAAAAAATTTTAGATGGCTTGAAGATTACAAGGTTAGATTGAAGCCAAAGAAATGTGTCTTTGGAGTCACTTC
The DNA here is from genome assembly GCA_007115665.2 of Sequoiadendron giganteum. Classification (NCBI taxonomy): domain Eukaryota; kingdom Viridiplantae; phylum Streptophyta; class Pinopsida; order Cupressales; family Cupressaceae; genus Sequoiadendron; species Sequoiadendron giganteum. The sequence continues at coordinate 129,371,311 of CM021108.1, read as the reverse complement.
AAGCAAGTTGTTGGGATACATAGTTTCAAGATGAGGCATTGAGGTTGATCTCGCAAAAGTAAAAGAAATTTTGGACATGCCTCCACTAAAGGGACTCAGTGAGTTACGCACACTTCAGGGTAGATTGCAGTCTATTCGCCGATTCATAGCACAATTGGCAGACAAGTGTAAACCATTCCAATATCTGCTATGTAAAAGAAATCCTTTTGTATGGATAGATAAATGCAACATAGCCTTTGACCAAATCAAAGAATATCTATTAACACCACCAGTGTTAATGCCGCCTATTGAGGGGAAACCATTGATCCTATATGTCTCCATAACGACAAATGCACTGGGGGAATTATCGGCACAAAATGACCATGAAGAAAAAGAAAGAACCATATATTACATTAGCTGCACACTAATTGGATATGAGCTCAATTACACAACCATTGAAAGGACATGCCTTACAGTTGTCTTTGCGGTGCATAAACTAAGACACTATATGTTGAGTCATCAAACACACTTAGTAGCAAAGATTGACCCATTAAAATATCTCTTGAGTCGAGCAGCATTGACAAGCCATTTGGCGAAATGGGTCATGATATTAAGTGAGTATGACATATAATATGTGGAGTGCAAAGCAATAAAAGGTCAAGTAATAGCAGATCAACTAGAAGATGCACCAATCCAAGCTACACATCCATTGATAACTAATTTTCCTGATGAGTCCATCTTTCACGCAGAACCAACTCTACCATGGAAACTATACTTTGATGGGTCCCACACTGGTCACGACTCAAGAGCTGGCACATTATTTATCACCCCACAAGGGGATTCAATTCATAAATCATTTCGGATTGCCTTCCCTTGTACAAATAATATTGTAGAATATGAGGCATTAGTCACAGATCTCAAGATAGCAATAAAATGGAAAATCCAGACATTGCTCGTCTTCAGAGATTCTTAGTTGGTCATCAATCAAGTGAATGATGACTATGACACAAAAGATGAGAAATTTCTTCCCTATAAAAGAATGGTGGATAGTTTTCAAAGGTATTTCAAAATGATTGCATTTGAACAAATCCCACGAACACAGAATAAAGCAGCTGATGCAATGGCTACCATTAGATATCTCCTAAACATCCCTAAGAATGTGTCACAATTTGAATTCTTAGTGGAACAACTTTTGATGCCTGCATACGATATTCCAGAGTCAGAAATGGTGTGCGAGATTGTTGGTCCTAGTTTTCCTTAGTATCAGGACATATATGACTATCTTAAAACCCAAACCCTCCCACCCAACTTTTCCAACAACCAACGAAAATCCTTTATCCGAAAAGCGGCTAGACATGCCATCGTCAGTGACACCTTATATCGTTGTGGCTTTGACAACACCCTTCTTCATTGTCTCGACACTAATGAATCCCAAACGACCTTACGAGAAGTACATGAGGGTATATGTGGATCTCATTCGAGTGGTCCAACCTTAGCTAGGAAAGTCACCAGACTTGGATACTACTGGCCGACATTGGAAAAAGATGCTCTTCAGTTTGTCAGAAAATGTTGAAAATGCCAAGTACATAGTGACTTAATTCATGCACCTGCATAGGAATTGAGACCGATCACTTCTCCATGGCCTTTCGCATAATGGGGACTCGACCTCATGGGTAAGATCCTTCCATCCTCTTCTAATTGCCATAAATTCATAATCACGACCACTGAGTATTTTACTAAGTGGATTGAAGTCGTCCCTCACTCACATCACTGACAAGCAAATATCCAAGTTTATCCTAATTTACATCATTTACTGGTATGGTGTCCCACAATCCATCATCACATATAACGGCAGTCCATTTAAAAATCAGGACGTTCATGAACTCTGTGAGCGATTCCACATTCAACACCATTTTTCCACTCCATACTACCCACAAGGTAACAACCAAACTGAGGCATCCAATAAAACAATCCTTCGCATTCTGAAGAAGACCGTCAACGATGATGGCCGAGATTGGCACCTACAACTTAATCCTACTTTATGGACCTATCGTACCAGCATCCGCACCCCCACTGGAGCCACTCCATTTTCCTTGGTCTATGGATCTGAAGCCATATTACCCATTGAGGTCAAAATTCTTCTCTTTGTGTCTCTTTGAAAGGAATGATTGATGATGAAGAGTACAGACATACTCACCTACATGAGCTGGAAATGCTACAAGAAAGGTGACAAAATGCCTTAAACCATTTACAGGCATATCAAAATCATCTCTGTCGAAGTTATAAAAAAAGAGTCATGGTGAGAAAGTTTGAAATTGGTGACTTGGTTCTCATGCAAAACCCCAAAAATTAGGCAGACCGGGAAAAGCCAGGAAAGTTTGAGGCTAATTGGCTTGGCCCATATATCATGACTGCTGCATTTGGTTCTGGAGCCTATCAGTTGGCCACACCTGATGGAGAACAACTGACAGAACCTATCAACAACTTACATCTAAGAAAGTTCTACACATAACATCAGAGACCTGGGCTAAAATCCTACAAAATACAAAAAAAATAGAAAAATAGAAAAAAATCATCCCTTGATGAAAACCTGGCAAACAGGCATCTTGGTGACATCAAAAAAATGGCAAAATGGCAAAAATAGTAAAAATAAATGAATTCATCCAATAGTGAAAACCTGGCAAATAAGCGCTTTGGATAGGTACCATGGTGAAAACCTGGGAAACAGGCGCCATGCATAGTCAATCATTGCTTCGCCATCTACAATTACTCAAATCGACCTTATCCACTTTTCATAATCACAAAAGTCTGACACATTCATGGCATTCATCCTAAGTCCTGTCAATTCCGACCATGGTTAACATTTTGGTTGACATCATCCCTTACCTATCCTTGCCTGTTGTCTGCCTATCTCCATATCTTTGAACTCGAGTATTCCCTGACCTGTCTAGGGGCAAGACCTTTATCACGCAACTACAGTGGGTACCGCACATGATCTCGCATTCTTAAAAGTCCTGAAAAAATTCTAAAAATCGTGAAAAGTCCTGAAAATTTTCTAAAAATTGTAAAAGGTCTTGAAAAAATCCTAAAAATCTGAAAAAATCCTGAAAAAAGTACTAAAAATTAGAAAACATCTTGAGAAAATCCAAAAACATCCAAATCAATGTCAAAATCCCAAAAGCAGGGTCAAATTCAAAGTCAATCTAATCAATTCAATCGATCTCATCAATTAATCTTTTGTCTAACGTTCAAACTATGTTGTCTCTGCACATTTGCTACATAGGCAAGATTCATCTTTGAATCCCGGAGACATTAGGTCAGTCCTTCTAGGTTTGTCGCACAATAAAATCATGATTCAAAATTTTTTCCTCTGGACAACATCATTGGTCGTGTCAAACTACGAGGTCTCTGAGTGCACGATGTAGGCAAGGCCACCAATCGATGAGCCCCCGAGGCCGCACTAGGTCAGTCCATTAGGGTTCTTGGCACTACACATTCACACACATCAAACTATCTTCAAATCAATCAAATCTCATGTCAATCTTGAACTATCAATATTTCGACAATCAGTTTCATGAAACAATCTCAGTCAAATTAGCATGTCAACAGTAACATGTAGTCAAAATCATATCAAAACAATTTATCATGGCAAAACTTTGAGTTCATCTTCAAGATGTGTCCTTCTGAAGAGCAACTCTTGTTGCTTCTTTATGCTTTTGGATATGTCCTTCCTAAGCATCATCATCATCTGGCAATTTTGATAGATTCTCCTAACTCTGAGAATCGATCCTCTAGATATCAACGTCATTTAGGATGTGTCCTTCCTAAATTTGATATTGCTCAACCTTTAACAAACATTTGAAATTAAAACACTTGGCAAACACTTGGAAAAATTTTGTTTTTTCTATCTTTTGATGATTATCATAATATTAGTTCCTTATGTCTTAGGAACCACGACATATCATGATAATTATCCTTGTCTGCTTATCACTCTACTATTAGTTTCTCCAGGATGTCCTGACTTCAGGATTTAGAGAAGCAACGACGTAGTATGATGATTTTTACTGTCTGTTTTTCGCTATCTTGTGGCTAGTTTCTCAAGGATGTCCTATCATCAGGATTTAGAGAAGCAACGATGTCTCATAAGTGGCTTGGTTTTTTTGGTGATTGATCATGATAACATGACTAGGGGCAATTGTGTTCCTTACATGAGTCATGATCATCCTTTGTATGCGACTGTTGATCTACATGATGGTTCAACCTTGCACACTATTGATCTATGTCATATCATAGTGTTTGTTGACCATCATGACATTTTTGCCCAATGATGATTAAAGAGCAACTAGGATAGCACTATAGCGAAGCTTTTGAAGGATTTTTAATTTTCTGCACTAACATGCATATCTTTCTTCACACTAACATCCATCTTTGCCTTCTCTTCTCTTGTCCTCCGATAATATCCTGTGACATACAAAAACAAAATGCCATACATAATGGCATGAGCATTGCATATTCACATTTGTATACATCAAATACCACAATTCACATTGCATAAATGCTATTTACATCCATCCATAAGACCATCATTTACATCAACATATAAGCATCATAAATAAATATTTGCATCAACATATAGGAATCACATCCTCATCACATTACACAATGCATACATACATAAACCACGTCCATAATTGCATTCATAAACATAAGCATAACATAGATACACCTCATAGCATCATAAAAGCATCACATAAGCATCTCATAAAACATTAGAGTACCATAACACATAACATCATATAGGCTGCATGAAAATTGCATCGCATATATAATCTAAAAAATAATGTCATGTCACGGGATAGAGTCAAATGATATCCCAAACATGGAGCTCACAGGCTCGAAAATAAAAATAAAAATTTCTACAAGCAAGTCCTAGGATGTCCCTCCTCCATCCCGTGGAGGTGAACTATGAGGTAACTCTGACTGATCCATCATGTGGAAGGTGATCTGAATAGGCGTCCTCTCCTGTGTCTCACTCTGGGATCCCATAGGATCGGTAGTAGGAGGTTGGCTCTGCTCTGTCTACTACCCTAAAGACACTGATCTATGATCTAGGCCCATGCTCTGACCTATGACTGTGCCCTGATGAGTGCCTATGAGAACTATGTGACCTATGACCTGATGACTGCCCTAATGCACTGGTATGACTATTGCTATGAGACCGATTGTTGTGTGTTCGGCTACCACTACCTGTCCTACTGTAGGATCGAGATAACCCCGGGTCCCAGCTGTCAGGTGGAACTACTTGCTCATATAGTGCCCTGTACAGGCCCCTGCTCTCGGGCCATATCCCCTATTAGTCCCGTGCACAACCCTACAAACTCTGAAACCCACCGCTCTAACTCCTATCACCAAATGATGGCCTGATCTCTCTCAACCCGGGTGACCTCTAACTCTACTGCCAAGGCCTTGTTCTAAGACAAGGCCACATCTAGTCTAGTCTGAAGATCAATGATCCTCTGATCAATCATGGAATCTACAGGAAAAATGGGTGATCTAGCACCCTCATCATCTCTGGAGATCATGCGCTCCCATAGTCGCTGATCTGTCTCATCCTCCTCCTCATCCTCCTCCTCATCCCTCTCCCCCTCGGCCCGGACCTCCTCCACATCTATGCCTAGAGGGTTTCCCCCAACAAGTGGATCTGCCTCTACTCTCTCCTCTACCACCACCTCCACCTCCTCCTCATCGCTCACCTCCACCTCCTCCTCACCTCCTCTGACCTCCTCAACCACCACCTCTAGCTCTCTCTCCTCCCCCTCCTCCTGAATAGGAGACAGTGGTACACCACCTACTCTTTGTCTGACTCTCCTAGGCTGCCTCTACCCTACACCATCCCTCCTCCTCTTCACACCCCTCCCATCTCCTCCACCTCCACCATCTCCTCCACCATCTCCTCCACCTCCCCCATCTCCCCACCTCCTCTGTTTCCCCCATCTCGGCCTCCACCATCCCTACCTCCATCTCTACCCCTGGCACCTCTACCATCTCTCCCTCCATCTCTGCCACCCCAACCTCTCCTCGGTACCCGTGGAATAACTGATCTTTGATCAATGGGTGGTGGACCATCTGGATCTATCAAAGGAATGGGCATGTGAACCTACCACCAGGTGTCAAACTCGGCCAATGTGCCCGCATCTACTGGACCCCCTCTCCATACCCACTGAACTACCAATAACCCATCAACCTGTTGCTCGACCACTGTAACTGATATGGGCGGCCCGCACATGGTCTCCTTGGAAGACTGTGCATCTCGACTGTTCCTACAGGCACAATCTTTTGCTTGTCAAACTGTCATAGTACCCGTTGGGGCAAGTACATCTCAATAATCCACTGTGTCTGAACGGTGCGGCCAATGAGATATCAAAACTATCTGCAAAAGGACAAGTGGCCATCCTCATTTGACCACTGGGCACAATCCCTATAGGGTCTCCACACAAAACTGATCATCGTGTCTATCCGATGACGCCAGTACCCAGTATCTCCAACATGAGTCTGGCTAACCGATCCTACATATAGATAAACATAGGGCATCCCATCACCCAACTGCTGCATCTGTACGAGTGGTCAAAAAATAGGAATGCGCTTCGATACCCAAATCATGAGCAAGGTGGTCCCACAGCTGATACTCTGACCCTGATGGTAAACTACCTCATGCAACTGATGGTATAAAATGGCCCCCAAGCGAAAATAGTCCTCTCTAGTCACATGCGTACAAGAACATCCCCCCATCCAATGGGAAATCTGTGACCGTGGCGATTTGGTATCAGTAATCCGGTGATCAAGGTCATAAACATCGCATCAAAAATGGGAAATCAGTCGGCTACAACATCCCAACCGATCTCATAACCATCCAGGGCCAACTGCACACCATCGGCACCCTCATACCTCTCTGTCAGGACTTGTCACCCTCGGTGTGGATCATAAACCACCCTCTCTCCACTGATCGGAATGTGAAGAATGTGGTAAACATCCTCCAAAGTCAGTATCACCTCTCAAGTAGGCAAGTGAAACGAGCAGGTCTCAGAATGCCACCTCTCGCAAAGAGCAGTAAGAAAACCTCTGTTTGCCCGAATAATGGGCATATATGTCACATGGTACATGCCTAAGGCCATCAATCGCTGTCTCTGCCTATCACTCAGGTGAACTCTGAAGGCATAAGTGGCTGGTCAGAACTCTCATGTGTAAATAGGCACAAGTCGACTCTACAAAGGGAAAGGCCAAGGATTAGCACATACTGAACAACATTATGGAAATTTCTATACTACTGGCAAGTCAAGGGGACATAAAAGTTAATCTAAGCACAAAGTCAACAAAAGTCAAATCTGGTCAAAGGCAATTGCATCACGTTGACCACAAATGCATTGCAATAGGTCAAATGCATCATTCTAAATAGCAAATGCGCGATATAACAAGGAATGCGTCGTTAGGCTTGTCAATTGCATCGCACATTTTCAAATGCATCACAAATGTATCGAATGCATCGCAAATTTATCAATTGTGTCACAAGTCTATCAATTGCATCACAAATTGGCGAATGCGTCATTCACCCTCATGAATGCCCAATCGCACAAAATGCACCTAGTCTTCCCATCGCACTTGTGTCGCAATGCAAGAAAATGCGGCGAATGCAAAGACATCTGCGGCTTTCATGATAGCGTTTGCATCGCAGCACATTTGTTTTCCCCCCATTTAACCCTCATAAATGCATAAAAATTGAAATTGAACAAGGTGCATAAGGTACTTACCGGTGGCCCTACGCCCTTGGGTCGTCGGAATCTGTGCACGCAGTATCCACGGTGTGTAGTAGTCAGAATCACCATCGTGTCTGAGAGCTCTGATTTCTAAATACCTTATATAAAAAATGAGAAAATGACATTTGGTTTGACCTTTTCAACCTATTTATAGGTTGAAAATTAGGGTTTTGACCTAATAGGTTGTACTGGAGGCTCACTTGACAACCTTTGACCAGCATTTGGCTACCTTAACATTCTCCATTTCTAAATCGGATCATACCATCACTTTCCTAGTCATTAATTGAGCTAGTCGGGATATTTTCCAAATTTTTCTGACCCCGCGTCGAAATTCAAAAATTTTCCCGAGGGGGCATAGGCACTCCGTACCTCCATTGGGGCATATTCTAGATTTTTTTTCTTTTCCACAATGCGACAAGTTGCATTACGACAAAGAGGGGCAAACGTAGACACCTAAAAATGACTTAGGCCTACGACCACTATTTTTACCACTTTTCTTCCTAACATAATTATAACATTTTAATTATGTTCCTAACCCACATTCAACTATTAATTAAATAGTTTATAATTATTTAATTAATTCATTATCTCTCATTCTTCTTAATTATGAAGTAAATAAATCTTATCTATTTAATTAATCCTTATCATTAACATCCTCTTGATTATTAAATTAATATATTTTAATTTATCTATTTAATATGTCACTAATTCCTAAATCTTCTCTTAATTAAATAAATTCATTAATTTATTTAATCAATTAACTACTTCTTCTAAATTATTTAATTATGACATGTGACACTTTGGTATTTTTAAATAAAACAAATCATTTAAAAATATCTCACATACTTAACTGATTCTTCATTTAGTAATTAATTTCAAAAATCAATTACTTCTTATCTCACAAAATCCATATTTTGAATTAATTTAATTCAAAATAGAATTATTCTTCTACAAATCAAGTAATTTCTAAAATTACTGATTTTATAAAATCTCATCCTCTTGTCTTCTGAATTTTACTAATTTCATCTCACCTGTCACATTCAGTCTTGATTTAATTCATTTAATTAAATCTTATTCACACATATGGGTATTTTGCCCTAACCCTAATTGAGAGTTGCCTTATTGAATCTCGACCTTTGATTCTAGGGCATTCCTTAAAGCTCTCATCTCGTCTGTCCATTCAAGATTGTCTTTTCTATAAAATGACAATCTTAATCTCATTTTGGGATCCATGATCATTTATTGAGACTACTTTTATTATAGGAATTCTTGATATCATAGGCTATTCATTACTATTTGCATATTATAATTGAGTTTTCTAGTTTGCACATTAGTTTACTTTTAAAATCCTTCAAAGGCATGGCTAGGGCTAGACACTCATAGATTTTTCTCACAAATCTAAGGGCATTCATTATCAAAGCAGGCTTGAGGAGGTGCAATAGAAATCAAACATGGAGTAGCAAATGGGTGATATCTTTCTAGTTCTTCCATTTCATGTAATTTCTTCTTTGCATTCTATTGTATGATGTTATTAACTTGCAGGTACAACTAATCAAGTGATTCTATCTTGCAGGAATTTATCTATCATTGCAAATATATCACCATGTAAAATATAAAATTGATTTGAATTCAATCATTTTCTAATAAGAGTTAATAGAATATGATGATGGAATCAAAAAAATAATTTCTTTGACTATGACTTTATTGGCATATTTCATAAGTGCAATTAAGTGTGCAAGTCGTAAAAGTATAATTTCCAATGAGGTGTCATGTTGTAGTTCCCAAAACACTCAACTAAATACTTAGCTAAGGAAACATCACAACTCCAAATTTTGACTGTATTTACCTAACTAATTAACAAAAAAAGGCAACAATTGTCCATTCAATTATAAAAGTTAGTGAGAGAAATGCAGTGTAGAAAAATGTATCCCTTTTACATTTTCACACTTGTTTGGGCCCTCCCTACTAAAATTAAGCTTCTTTATGCCTTATTTGGTCCTATTTTGCATCCACAAGACTTATTTAATGCTTCTTTCTTAGGATAATCCTGACATTTCATAAATGACAAATCATGATTCAGTGTTTAAGGTTATGTGTTCTAGATCTGGTGATCTGGGAATCATATGCCACCTTGAACGTATGGGTTCCACTTAGGTCTTGAGGCCTGATTTAAAATATTGCCTTGAACATAACATTTCTTGGAGTTTGTGTACCATGTTTAAAACACTAGGACTTATACACCCCAATTGGTGTATGTCATGCTTTGACTAGGACCAATTTCAAATCAAATTCTTGGAGGGATTTTATTATCCTAGATCTGATGTCATCTTGTAGTGAAATTTGGCATAAACAAGTATAAATATAAGGTTATTTCACATAATTTCTCCTAACAAATTCAAGTGATCTTATGAGAATTCAAGTGAGCATTTTATAAGAGCATTCACGAGTTAATTATCAAGCATTCTGGAGCAACATTCAATATTCAAGCATCATGTCAAAGTCTTCATTCATCATGTGCGTTTTTGAGCTAACATTTGTGATGTAGGTTTCATGATTCAATTAAGCATTCAAGACAAATATTTAAGAATTCAATCAAGAGTCAAGATCCACATCCATGCTAACCATTTCACACTAGTTTGTAGCCTTTTTTCAAGGGTTTTGTGAGTTGCAACATTGCATATTTTTCATTCAACATTCCTTCATTCTATTTCATTTAATTTCAAGGTTTGATTACCAAAATGGGGTTTGACCAAGGAAAACCCCTATTCCATAACACAACAATATTTTTCCTCTTCGTGTGTGATTGCAGATCTAGGTGATTTAGAGCTTGAAGATCCTTTGAAGACAAAGTTGCAAGATTGAAGAAATTTGTCAAAGTTGTCAAAAAAGAATCATCTTCACAGAAACTCACCTATAGATTAGAATTTAGACTTTCCAAACCTAAAGATTAGATAAGATGAAAGCTACAGAAGATAACTTAAGGCTACAAAAGTTTCATCCAAACTCTAAAACTGGGATTAAATCACCAACTTTGGCATACAAGTTCTGGTATACCTATTTTCAGCAATTTTTTATAGATCATGATTTGCTAGCAAAAGATTCTAGATTCTACCTAGATTCCAGTAGTAGGACCAAATCGCTTAGTCTAGCATATCAATCCTAGTGAGTTTTAAACAATAGATTTTTAGAGTTTCAGATCTTGTTTTGAACATCTCTAGTCGCTCCACTATTTATCCTTCGTCTATCATTTTTATTTTAAGTTTTATTTTCTAAGTCACATAGTTATATTTTCATATTGCTTCCATTTCCTTCTTTTTTAAGCATTTTCTTAGTGGTGAAACCCCTTTTTAATGGCACCTAAGGAAACCCCCTAGAATTTATCATTCCCTCAATTGAATTATTGGGTTGAAGCCTCTAGGGTTTCCTTTAATGAACTAAGATTGAAACATGCCCCCCTAGTTCCATCTCCTAAAAGGTGGAACCACCTATTTCCTTCAGTTCATTTCGATGAAATGCTAGAGAGCGTAGGCATATACGTAGTGCTATTTCTTGAAGGTTAAATGAAGAGAACAATTTAATGAAAATAAACATCCAAACTTAAGTGAAGCAATACACGTGGAGTCTCCCTCTTCACCACAAAAAAAATATCCTATATCACAACCACAACTGAGACTAGCACCTTCTTTGGACATTATCACTTGACCTCCCATTGTGATTAACTTGGACGATGATGATGAGATTACTAAAATTGATGAAGAAGTGTATAATGAACTGAATTCATTATTTTCCTCTTCTATGAGATTGAACCACCAAAAACATATACAAAAATGGAAAGATGATTCCCTTTACTGCTCCTAGGGTTTTACACCTTAGAAGCACTTGGTTTAGGAATGACGCTCTTTCACCTAGTGATATGGTATTTTGGTGATTTCATTCTAAGGGAGGGTTGATTGATGAAGGTTTGTGTTGTGTGTGAAAGGTGTGGTTGAATGAAACTAAGCTAACTAAACAATGTAAACGAAAGAAAATGTAAAAACTATATGCAAGCTAACCTAAATGTCCTACATGTATGCAAAACTTTAAAGAAATAGGAAGTTTAGATATTGTGCACCTAGAAATGAAGAGTTGCAAATGAGGAGTCCCGAAAGGTTCTGGAATCAGCCCGAAATGTGAAAAAAGGACATTTACGCCAAGCAAGGCGACCTAGTCCTTCAGTCGGGAAACTTTTTCAGAGTGGGTATCTACCAAAATTTGTATCCCAAAATGTGAGAATCCCCAAAAACAAGCTCAGAGGGACTAGGTCACCATTATTGGTGACCTAGTCCTCTTCTAGGTTTTCGAGAATCTGAAAGTGGAGATTAGGGCCTTCGGTCTACACTCTAGGTCTTGACAGGTGTCTGGTTCAAATTTTACAAAGAACAAGTTGAAAGAGGTCTCCAAGCTTCAACTAGGGCTTTGTTGACTTGAGTGACTTTGATGGGTTTACAACACCTTTCTAGAACCTTTCTTCTTGGAAAACCTGCATACAAAAACTTGCAAATCACACATGCAAAGAGGAGATAAGGAATAGGGTTATAGAATAGGGGTTTTCCTTAGTCAAACCCCTTTAATGATAATCAAATCCAAATGAGAAACAAGGAAAGGAAAGGATGATTGAATGACAAAACAAATACAAACACTTACCAAATCATTTGTTGAAGATGTTTGCAACATGCAAGAATCATCTCCAATGGATATTGTTTGAGATTCCTTGTGCTTGGTTACTTGATAGGGAAGCTTGAGTGCAAGAGTGCTTGTGAATATTGAGTGAAGGTGAAAAATGAGACTTGTTAGGGTTCAAAATGAGGAAAAAATCCTTATTTATACAACATATACCCTATTTTTTTTGAAATGCAACATGATAGGCTGACAGTAGGGTTTAGGAGGAAAGATTCCCATTAGATTTTGTTTTAAATTTGAAATTTATGCCAAAAGGGACTAGGTCACCCACTAGGTCGCCCAAAGTGGTGACCTAGTTCACTTTGGAAATTTCGACTGGTGGTAGAGAATTAAGTAATGTTTAATAAATTTTATCAGCTTTGCCTCTTGAAACACACTTAAGTCAAGACTAAAAGTACATTAAGGGTAAAAATTAGCATAAGAAAAGGGTAAAAGGGTGTTGTTTAGGTGAATTGTATTGAAAGGGTCTTAGAAAAGTGGGAAGATGTGTTACAACACTTCACAACACCATTAGATTATTATTGAATTTCAAGCTTTCAATATTGAATCAAGGAAAACAAGGCCAAAATCCAAGGGAAAAGGCCAAAATGAATGAAAAACTGCCAAAGACTAGAGTTTTTGGTGACACATTTAGCCCCCACTTTAGTGAGAGAATGAAATTTCTTCAAACTCACACTAAAGCAGCTGAATCATCCATGTCAAGCGAGATCTAATGTAATCATGCTAGTAAGGTGAGATTACTATGATCAAGAGGGATGATCAAGCCCCCAGGATCAAGATCCCATGGCGAACCAAACATAAGCATAGAAGATCACACAAGGAGTGATGTGAAAGGGTGAAGAGAGAGAAAAGTCAAATCAAGGTTCAACCATTTTTCCAGCTACTTGTGGATCAGATCTAGGTTGTTTGTTTGAAAAGAAAAGGAATGTACTCACTTTTGGCCGATGAGACTTTCGATTGTCTGCCGAGTGAGAATTCCAAAAAGGATGTGAGATACATACACATGGTTGGTATGCACTCACACTCAAAAGGGTGGCTATGGAAAAATTGTTGCCACTAGTTGGGCTTCCCACTCAACCATACCAAAGTTATACCTCTTGATAACTTTGATAAGGCACCATAAAAGACAAGGGTGTGGTTCATGAGACAAGAAAAGCCTTGGATGCTTAGAACCTATGAAAAAAAGAAAGATGGCAACACAAGAATGTAAGTTGTGCTATGCAAGGTGGCCATATATGCAAGGTGAAAAAGGAAAAATGAAAAAAAGGTAAAAGGGATTGTTCCAAGGAGTCTTATTTGGTTCTGTTACCCATTTTTCACTTACAACTCAAATCAGGTTGAGCTTTTTGTTTCCTTAAGATTTAACAAAACAAAATGAGGTGCATTTCATCTTAGTCTTCCCTATATTGCATTCAGGTGTATAAACATAAGAGTCAAGAAGTTTTGATTTTTAGTAATGGACTGTTGCATTTATACAAATGTATACAATATTGAAAAGATTTACACAAAATTGTTGAAAAGAGGTCTTTATTGATTCAAAGTTAAAGTCTATCTTACACAAGCCGTGATATTTAGCTTGTCTCATGTGCATAAAATGAAATATACACAAGAATGGATTGAAAGGAAATAAAAGATGCATATATAGGGAGGGAGGCCGATTATTGCGTGATGGCTAGTTTGGGTCTCCCGTCTTGCATGATCCTTAGTGTAATACCCCTCCGTTTTGCTTCTCATTTCATGTTGCTTATGTTTTGCTTGGATTGCAGCTACTGTGATACTGGACACGTTTTTATTATGATGTTTTGATCGCTACTCTTGAGCAACAACTATTACTATGTGATGTGATTATTTGATATTATTTTACATGCTTTGATGAATTAATGATGATAGTAGAATTATCATGTGATTATTTATGAGAATATTGTTATGACGTTAGTGTCAGTCTTTGATGAGTGTATTGGTGAAGGAGACGGGTTCGCATCACTCGCTTGCGAGCGCCCTGTGAATCCGAGATTTCTTCTTCACGGTGTGAATTATATACTGCATATATCATGTTGAGTATTTGATTACAGGTTGCAGGTACATGACATCGACTCCACCTGGTTCCACAGGTTTGAGCATGTCGATCCAACAGTTAAGTTGAATGGGAGATAGTAGCTTGGTAACATGTGTCAGGTCTACACCCTAGCCTTAGTGTGTCGTCAGTTCTGATGATTGAGTCATGTTGTATCTTATTGGATGTTATGTAATGTTTTGAAAAGTGATGTTTTTTTTTTATAGTTCTTTTGAAAATTGTATTGGTTGGAAGAAATGTTTATTTTATATTATATTAATGTTATGCTCTTGGTTATATTTTAAAATGATTTTTTTTGAAATTAAACTTAAATTATTTATTTAATTAAATTTAAATCTCAAGGGATTAAATTTAGTTAGTAAATAATTGTAAGTGGGCTTATTAAAGTCGAATTATTTAATTTATTAAATTTAAATCCCAAGGGATTAAATTTAATTAATAAATAATGGTACGTAAGTTAATTAAAGTTAAATTATTTATTTAATTAAATTTAAATCTCAAGGGATTGGATTTAGTTATTAGATAATTTAATAATAATTAAGTAAGTGTATTTGATTGTTAAATTAATTTAAATCAAAAAGGGAATTTGAGAAATTGAAATTTTACTTTAAAGTCAAATTAGGGCCTTTTCAAATAAAAGGGAAATGAAATTAACTTGTAAATTCATCTTTTGCATTTGAAAGTGAATTAGGGTTACATTAGGTTATTTTGGAATTGTTGTTTTATAAGTTTAGGGCAGAAAAATTTGGGGATTCTTCTTGCTTCATTTTTTTGACAGGCAGGAAATTTGTTGGAGAAATTTTGATGAAAGTTTAGAGAATTATTTTCTGGTTGAGGAATTAAATTGAAAGGAGAGAAAATTCTGTGAAGAAGGTGGAGCTATTGGGTAGAAGTTTGCTGGAAATTCTTGGCATTGTGGAAAAAGAATTGTGAAGAGCTCAAAGGAAATTCTGCATCAAGAAACTTGGTGGCTGCAAATAACCAGGTTTTCTTTTATTTCCTTGTTTTATTGCTCCTAGTTTAATCTATTTTGTTTAAATGAGAAGAAATTTGTAAATGGGGGATTTTTCTTGAAACCCTAGGTTAAAATTCAATAGTTGTTATTCAGATTTATTTGTTTTTTAAAACACAAACCCTTTTTGAAAAAAAATTGTGAAAAAAACCCTAGATCATTGTATCAATCTTCTTGTGTTTAGAATTTCTGAAAACACAAAGAAAGGGGAATGGTTTCATTTGTTATTCTGAATTTAATCTTTGTTTTGAAAGGTTTCAATGTTGGAAAATTTAGTTTCTGGTTGTTAACTTTTTTTCTTCGATTTCACTAGTTGAAGAAATTCTGAAAAAAAATTTATATATATGATAATATACATTACATATACCATATTATGAATATGATATATATAATTTACATTATCATATATATAAACCCTTTTATTTTTACTGTGTTATATTATTGTGTTGGCTGCGTATGGACCTGAGACAAATCGTACCCTGCGTACTAATTTCTACTATGTGGAAATTTTTTGTTAATAAAATTTGTGATGTATGTGGGGGGGTTCGGCCCCCACCTCTTTTTTATTTCATGCATAGTGGGTACGCAGTACCCACTGGGCAGTGCGCCACCTGTACGGGGGACGCACTGTCCAATGAGGACTGCGGCCCCCTCCATTCACTGTTGTCGGCCACTATACATAGAGTACAGTCGACGCAGGCATCGACAGTCTTCGAACAGTCCGCGGGTACTGGCGGTACCGTCCGTTGGACGAGGTACCATCCGGACCCGCATACTTTGCTTTCTTTAAATTTTTATATTTATTTTAAATTTCATTTTTAAATTTTTATTTTTTTTATTTTTTTTTATTTGATTTTTGTTTAATTAATTCTTTTTAAATTTTATTTTATTTTTCGATTTGGTTTATTTTATTTATATAATATTTAATTTATATATATATATCATATGTGTTTTATATTATATATGAATATATATAATACTTAATATATATATATATAGTATGTAATTAAATATTATATAAATTGTTTATGTAATTTTAATTAAAGATTATTCTTGTATAATCGATTTATTGGATCAAGATGAAATATTGATTTTAATAGTGCATATTATTATGAGGTGTTTTTCTTTGAAAATGTGTGTATTTTATACCTTATTAAACATGAGAGTATTCAACAACTTAGACATTTAACTATAGTCAAATTCATTATTGCTCAGGATTTGATTTACTTGTAGTGATTACGTATTTAATAAAATATTGATTGGTTGATGTAAAGCCTTGAATGAATTATTTTACTTTGCTGCGAAGAGCATTAGATTAGGAACATGGTTTTAGAATAACCAAAAGTAGTATTTTCATTTCCAATGCATGAGCTCATCGATGTATCTTTTAATGGATAAATTGTGAATGATTGTTGAGAAGTTGGGTTGTGAAGTCTTCAAGTTAAACATGGGTCATTCCCTTGTTGAAAGATTGCTTTGATTTCCCTTGGGTAGTGTTACAATTATCTTGTGTCCTCCTAGTATTGGAGTGGATTTCTTTGTGTTGCCTCCTAGGATTGGAGAGAGTTTATTGGTTCAATTCTGTAGCACTTGAGTAACCCTTGGAGTTAGTTTGTAGTGTGTTATCCAATTAGAAGAGTGGCTTTTGTTAGGGGTCGGAGCCCAAAGAGGTAAATCGGGAAACCTTCAGAAGTGATTTTAACAACTGAAAACTAAAGTAAATATACTTAGCATATTAGGATGTAGTTCACATTAACCAAGATAAGTTAACCTCACTCACAGGCACAAGGGTTTGTTTAGACTTGGGGTGGGTGAGAAGGCCTGGAATGGCAAGATCACTATCTCGTCCTTATGAGAGGTAGTTGATTCCGCTTGAGTTAGTATGAGTGTCGGGATTCAGTTGAGGTCACCAGGATTTCTGGAGCCTATGAAGAATGCCCAGAGGATATCTCATGACAAACCTTGCTATGACACTCTGTCTAGGATAACACCGTGTTTTTGTTGTGCGTATGTTTTCTTTAGCACACTTGATTATATTATGTCTGGAAGCAATGTAACCATGATTAGAGTTTTGACTTTATTGTGTATATGTGTGGTTGAGTCAGTTTGTATCAGTATGAGTCTACCTTTGGTTTGAGGTGGTAGGTTTCTTGTCCATGTTACTTGGTTACTATCTCCTAGCATGGGGGGTGGTCCTTCGGGTACCACATGGTTGGGTGGAACATGCACCATAACCGTTGCGTCCCCTTGATCTTCAGTACTTGGTGGCGAGACTTCTTGATGGACATCTCACTTGTCTTACTTTTGGATTCTTGTATTTTGTATCTCATAATGTAATGATATTGTTTTACCCCTCTTGTGTATGAGGTGGACCTTGTAATAATCAGACTTATGTATCTATACTCATTCCGGGAATGAGGATTGTAATAGATCCTTTGTAATTGATTTATGTAAATGAATGCTTTATCATATCTCGTTTCTTTCTATGATGTTGAATTTTATTACTTGTGTTATTTACTTTCAATGTATTCTTGTTGATGTATGTTATTGGGGTTTTAAGTAATCTCAGTTATGTAACCCTAGGGGATGTTGTCAATTTAGTTGAACATGTGGGTTTAATTCATTTCTTTTAAAAAAAATAAAATTAGTACGCTTGTTTAGTGAATTGAAACTTCCTCTAGGGTTGCGTGGTAGGGCATTACACTTAGCTCCAATTTTCTTGCTTTGTGTCCTTTGCAAATCTCAGTCTTCATATCCTGCATCTGAAGGGATTGCAATGGTTAGAGCAGAGCTCTAAACAATAAAGAGTCTCCAATCCTACATACATATCCACCCACTAATGTATAGACTATCTTTTACATGCATCAGACAAGCTATAAGTCACTCCTATCAAGCGAAGAGAGAAAAAGAAATGATCATACATCTTGAAAATATTTTTTTTCTAATCTTTTTATTTCATGTGCAGCTACAGGTGCAACTATAACTTGAATCAAAATGAGTGGGGTAGAATGAGGCTCCCATAAGGGTTGAGCCCAACTCATATTAAAATGTGCAACCAAATTTATCTTGAGTGAATGGATATATGTTATATCATTTCATATCAATAGCTACAGTAAGAGTGTAATGTATTTCCAATCATTAGAATATTGTGACAAGCTCATGGTGTGGTAGTAGACTTCATAAGAGTCATAAATACATCACTACAATGAATATGATATCATACATGAGCTATCATTCTAAATGTTGCATTAGCAATGTCAATCAAGTGGAAGACTATATCTTGTGAACATATGGCCATGTTGATACAAGAAATGATACAAGCTCGATAAAATTACAGTGTCTTTGGAGATGCCACAAGAATGATCATAAAGGCAGCATGAGTATTTACAGACTTGAAAAAATCGACAATGCAACTGTGAAGTAAAGCAATGGTGTTAGTAAATCACAACTAATATGTTGAGGAAGTTACAGTTGATTAATAAATGAGTACTGAGTTCACCTACGCACCACACAAGGTCTTGTTTCAGAAGACAATCATAAAAGGGAAGTTTTAGGAAGATAAAAAGGATTGTCACAGTTAAACAACAATAAAGAACAACAAATATTGGGACAAAAATGTGGAGAGCTACTTTGCAGGAGATGCAATGTCATAAAATCAAACAGCAGTATGGAGATCTTGAGTTGAACTAAATGAGGAGAAATCACAAGTTTTAAATCATGAATACAATACTTTTCTCAGAAAAATGAAGGGAAAATATAGAATTCAGAGGGTCGTATTTACTCAATTTTATTATTTTTCATGGCACCCACTTTGGGTTTTTGTCAAATACTGAAGTAT
The DNA here is from genome assembly GCA_007115665.2 of Sequoiadendron giganteum. Taxonomy (NCBI): domain Eukaryota; kingdom Viridiplantae; phylum Streptophyta; class Pinopsida; order Cupressales; family Cupressaceae; genus Sequoiadendron; species Sequoiadendron giganteum. The sequence continues at coordinate 129,351,878 of CM021108.1, read as the reverse complement.
GAGTTTCTTTCATGAGATTTTAGATACCTAGATACGAATCTTTACACAAATGCAGTTTTCTTCCATTTTCTAGTTTACCCACTTTGGGGTTTTACAAGAAAAAGTAAAAATGCCTAAGACTCATCAATGGCGGCTAGCATAGAGTTTCTCTTTCATTTTCAGAAGAATAGTGAAAGGTATTTTTTGTTTTGCTTCATTAAAGACCATGATCTTAGCACAATGAATAAAAAATAGGGATATACAATGCGGTTTTCTCTAAAAGGAATTACTAGAACAAATATGGTGTTGCTAATACCTGGAATAGAGAAGTAAATAACAGAAAAGCCTTACCTTTCCCTTCCGTAGAAGAGAATAGAGGTCGTGCCCAACTCGTATGGAAACAACACAGGAGACTCATCAATGATGGCCAACGAGGAAGATTTCAAAGCAAAACATAGGATGCAAAGAAAAGTGAGAGATATACATGCAGGCCGCAACTTTGGGATGATCTTTTCCTTCAAAACGAAATAATTAAAAATCCAAAGTTCATCAAAAGAGCTAGACTTACCATGCTCGGAGCTCTCAGAAGTCTTCATTTTCATAGGCACAAATTTCATCTACAGAATGCCTAAGATTCATTCATGGCGCGGCTAGGGTTCTCAAGTGGCAGCACAATAGAGGGAGATAAAAATGAAGCAATAGTATGTGAATGGAATCATTACTTAGGTTTTGTTTAACCCTAGAAAATGTAAGACTTGAGATTTGTGCCTTTTGAAAATAGCTAAGTATGCCAATAGAATAAAGGTTCTTTACCTTTATTTTATTTTCAAATTTTCAATGTAACCATACAATGGCGAAGTTCATAGTTCCTTAGGACTTAGTCTTTTTATTTTCCACCTTTCACTAAGTTATCTATGTTTGCATTAAGTTAAATTGTAAAGCATTTGAGTTAAGTGTTATTGTTATAAAAACTTAATTCAATTTTCTATTTCAAATGCAAAATGATGCAACATGCCTTGTATATGGTTAGGGAGATATATCTTTGGGTTTATGCTTTTGCAAGTATGTTGGAGAGGATATAGGCATGTTGACTCAATTTTAAAACATTGAGAGGGTATCTAGGGATTGTTAGAGAGAATTCAGGGTTCGGATTTATCTTCTCTTAGGCAGTTTGGATGCTTCTATTTTCAATTGGAGTGCTTTTGAGGTTATTTGATTGAGTTATAGGGTGGTTAATAACTTGGGAAGAATTTTTCCATGTTTTTGGCTTCTTTTGGAGAGTGGAGTGTGCTATTCTGTAGGCTATTTTTTTTAGATCTGACCCATGGAGGTTGAGAGTTGTACTTATGAGTTTTGAAACTCATTTTCAGTTAGTTCTATTGCATGATATGAAAAACTTTTTTCGAGTTCCAGTACCAGTTTTTCTCTTTTGCAGTTGTAACTCATGATATTTTGAGGAGATCCTTGCAGTCATTTTGATAATACAAGAGCTTTTGGGACCTACTTTGGAATTCATTTTCATATGCTTATGTTTTCAATTTGATGTTTCATGCTGAGATTTCTATTAATCCTACATGTTATGTCTTGGAACTGTGTCTTTAATGAATATTTTTGCAGCTGAATAGGTTGTAGATTGTGAAAACTCTCTCTTTTCCTATTAATTTGAAGCTCTGATCTAATTTTATTACCTATCTATGAAACATTTTTATGTCGTTGCTTACTTACCAAAGTTGTGTTTTGGTATGCTCAGTTTTATTAGCTTCAATGTTATGTGTTGTTAAATCAAGATATCCTTATAATTTTGGTGTATCACCTTAGAAATTTTGAATACCCAGTTATTTTATTGTTCAAGTTTCTTTCCTATCCTTTTACCTTTCAAAAGTTTCAAGTTTTAAGTACTTTCAAGTGGTTATCCAAATAGGAGCCGGCCTAGAACCCGAAGGTTTCACTTCATTCCATGTGTCCCACATAGAAGTGAATCCCATGTTTTACCAGAATTGTTGAAGCTTGTTGAAATTCAGTATCGGGTGCAAATTTTGGTAACTAACAGTGTTGGCACGCCCAGTGGGACAGTCATAATTTATTTTTAAGTCTTGCTATTTTGATGTGCTGATAGTGAGCTAATAGCCTTTTTAGAGGTTGTGTTTTAGCATATCTGGCAAGTCTGCGTGGAGAAATAGATCGATGGTTTTGTTTATATGAGATGAATAGAAACTAGAAGCTCGAAGTCTATGGAGTTTCTGCATTTAGCTCCTCCACGAAGAAGAGGGAGAACTCTCAGAAGGACTGTTCCTTCCCCTAGAGTTCAGTCAACACCACTCGGTGTTGGTGATAGGGTACTATTTTCATATGAAAGAAGAAGAAGGAAAGACCCTCTTGTTAGGCATTCTGCATCACCTACTGTTAGAACAGAACCTTCCACCTTTTATTTTGGGACGTTGAATTTTTCAACAAGTGGTAATTCTGCTGCAGCAAGTTCAAGCTCTGCTTTAGCAAGCATATCAACACATTCTAGCTCATTGGAAGTACCAAGGGCCTTTGCCTTTGTTCCATTCGATCAGGTTAGTCCCCTTAATTTAGCACAACATAATGATATTCCTTTGGCAGCATTAAAGGGACTGCCATAATTCACTGGAGAGGGGAAAATAACACCATTTGAACATATAAGACATGTGGCAGTGTTGTGTAATGTGCATCACGTAACACAAGAGAATGTAGCTATGAGATTATTGGTTGCATCTTTCAAGAAGAAGGCGTTGGAATGGTTTAGAAGCTTGCCGGTGGCCTCTATTTCGACATGAGATGAGCTCGGTGACCAATTTACCAAATTTTTTGAAGAAAAATCTGATCACTTATCTTTGGTAGAGTAGTTAACAACTATAAAAAGAGCTCCTCAAGAGCAAATGATAGATTTCAACATTTGTTTTCAGAAGACGTGGAACAAGATACCTGCTACAGTAAGGCCTTCTGCTGATTATGCTTTCTTGTACTATTTGAAAAGTTTAAATAGTGATATCTCACTCATGATACAGTCCATGGGGGGTACTTCTTTACCTCAGGCTTATAGCATAGCCATTAGGGTAAAAAATAGTCTCATTCAAGCAGGTAAGATAGCACCTAGGCCACCTATGCCCTACTTTCTCAATATATAGTCAAACATGCCATTACAAATGCCACCCTTAGCTCCTTTACCTGTTGTTTCAGCATTACCTACTATTTTAGGTCATGGAGTGTCAGCTATAGGGCTATCAAGTGAGTTGCAGGAGATTATGTCTAGTCAGCAGAAAATAGAAACTATTTTGCAAACTATGGGAAATGAGTTAATTAGCATGAAAAAACAATACCAAGGGTCAAGGCCAACTTTTCAACAGCAGAACCAACATCAAGGTCAAACTATAAAATAGCGCTATCAAATCCAAGGATACCAGTATCAGCAAAATAGGCAACCCTATCAAGGTGGTTATCAGAGGGAAAATGATAACCAGAGACCATTCGTACCATATAACCCAGCTCCTCTTAATGTTGCCAGTCTAGTTAAGGATATAGTCCTAGTTCAAAATAACTTTGCAGCAGAATATGAATGGTGTTATTCATGCAATCAAGCACATAGCCAGGCCTTATGTTCAAATGGAGTGATTAATCAAGCGCTTATGGTTCAAAATGTTGTCAGTTCTTAGCTAGATCAACCTATTGGCATACCTAAACAACAACCAGATATACATTCTAAATTGGCAAGGTGAAGAATTATGTGGTGTGAATGGTGATTCAACAATTGCAGCTAATACATGATCCAAGAAAAGAGCTCTATATTTGGAGCAATCAGTTGATAAAAGTAAGGAGCCTGCAACTGCGGAAACATCATCCACACCTATTCCAAGTATATCAAAGAAAAATAATACTGTCTTACCAGTTAGTGGGCAGCCTCACAAGAACATGGAACTGGTTATTGCTAAAGTATACCAGAGGGTACCTTCAGTTGTGCCTTACAACATTGTGGAAAGTATGAAGAGGATGAACATGAATATGACCATGTGGGATTCCTTAAATATTCCTGGAGAGGCTGATTTTCTTAAAAAGGCATTGGCTGAAGATCCAAATCCTAAACAAGTTGTTGATTCCCCAAAGGTCATGATGACTAATGATGATCAAGGAAAGGAAGCTAGTCCCAGTGGCAAAGGAAAATCTACAACCCAAGGTAAGGACGTGAGACCTCCTCCGTTCTATGTTTCATTGATTAATGGGAATAATTTGGTGCATAATTGTATGGTACATAGTGGGGCTACTTGTTCTGTGATGCCCAAGCGAGTAGCTGATCAGTTAGGATTAAATTATGAGCCTTTAGATAAGGGAGTAGTCCAGTTGGATGGCTCATCTGTTAATACAATGGGTCTTATCAAAGATGCTAGCTTAACCCTACATGCTTGCCCCAATTTTTTGTTTCCCCAAGATATTTATGTAGCAGATTTGCCTCCGTATTTTGCGTTATGTCTATCAAGAGAATTCACAGCCAAAATAGGAGGATATTTTTCATCTGACTAGTCTCACATGCTGTTTCGTACTAGGTATGGAACCAAAGTAACCATTAAATCTAAGTTACTTGAAAAATACAACATAGAACCCTATATACCTAGTGCAATAAACGCCAATTGTTTAATTTTTGAACAAGATGAGCATGATGTTGTCCCTGATCCCCATACTGCTATTAATGATATCCCTGATATACTATTAGATGAGTGGGTAGAAAGTCGTACTCCTAATGTTGAGGGTGGCTCAATGCTAGATACAGGTATGGGTAATTACATGTTTCAAGAGGCTAGTTTAATAATGCCTAACTTGGTTAAGGGGTCAGAAAATGGTTGTGATCAGCAAAGCAAAGTTTGGGAAATGTACTTTAATGGCTCAAGGAGCAAGCATGGTGTTGGTGGGGGTGTAATGTTCGTTTCCCCAAGAGAAGAAAGATATTATGCAACTTTTAGATTTGGTTTTTCATGCACAAATAATATAGTAGAGTATGAGGGTCTCATTCAAGGGCTAGAATAGGCAAGAAAATATGGAATCAAGTGTCTAAAAGTGCATGGAGATAGTGAGTTGATAGTTAATGAAGTTAGAGGCTTGAATGCTATTAAAAATGATGTTCTTAAATTGTACAAGCATAGGGTTTGGGACCTTCTCAAGGATTTTGAAGATTTCAACATTATTGCCATTCCAATAAGTAAGAATCAACATGCTGACAGGTTAGTAGCTATGGGTGCTCAGTTTGACATTTCGAATAGCATAAAAAGGGGATGTGATCAGCAACATATCAAATTTATAATCAGACCTTCAGTGCCTAATAACAATGTTAAATGGCAGGTCTTTGAGAGTGATGAACAAATTCTGCAGTTTATGCTCGAAGAGGATGTGTTTGGAGCATCAAACCAGGAAAGAGTCAAACAATAGTATAGAGATCAAGTGTTGTAGTTAAAGAATAACAAGTTGCCTAAGGGATTGGTCACCTTAGAAAGTATTTTCAATTCAGATGATCAGGCGAAAAGTAACAAGGCTAATTTGTTGGTTCAGTAAGATCACTATGAAGACTTAGAGATTGCTCTCAAGACAAGCCTCAAGATAGGAAAAATAAACTTCGTTGCTGAAAAGCAATCCTTTCTGCATTTATTCCAAGAGTTTATTGACATATTTTCCTCAGAGCATGGGGATTTGAAGGGATTTGATCCGCATCTTGCGCAACATACAATAGATTTGGAGCCAGCAACCAAGCCCATAAGGTAGAAACATAGGCTAGTTAATCCCAAGTTGGAGACATTAATGCAGAAAGAAGTTTTCAGACTTATAGAAAGCGAGATTATTTTTCCTATTAAGAATACCAGTTGGGTTGCAAATCTAGTCCCTGTGAGGAAGAAAAATGGAGAGCTCAAGTTGTGTGTATATTTAAGAGATTTGAACAGAGCTTCTTTGAAAGATAGGCACCCTCTTCCATCTATGGAATAGATTCTTCAATGTGTGTCAGGTGCTGAGTGTTTTTCTTTATTGGATGGATATTCTGGTTATAACCAAATCTTGGTAAAAGAAGAGGATCAATTTAAGACTACATTCACCACAAAGTGGGGCACAATGGCATATAAGAGAATGCCTTTTGGCTTGTCAAATGCTGGAGCGACCTTCCAAAAGGCTATGGACATGGATTTCAGTAATTTAATGTATAAATTTTTTCTATTATATCTCGATGACATCATTGTCTACTCCAAGAAGGAAACATATCACATTGACCATTTGCGGCAGATTTTTGAACGTTGTCGGGAATTTGGTATATCACTGAATCCCAAGAAATGTGTTTTTTCTGTTTATGAAGGCAAGCTTCTTGGGTATGTAGTATCTAAGGATGGAATCACTGTGGATTCTGAGAGAGTTGCAGCAATCTTGGAGCTACCTCTACCCCAGCATAAGAAGGGACTTCTGATATAGTGGCCTTGCTAAGACCCCTTACAGCTATGTTAAAAAATAATACAGAGTTCAAATGGACCCGTGAAGCAAGGAACAACTTTCAACTGATTAAGGAGGCCTTAGCTTTGGCCCCAACATTAGTTAACCCATATTTTAGCAAGGATTTTACTTTGTATGCTTTTGGCACCCTCAATGTAATCTCTGTAATTTTGGTGCAGAAAAATATAAAGGGGTTGGAGCAACCCATTGCTTTTTTCAGCAAGGGTTTAGAGGACTATGAACAGAGGTATACTTTCATGGAAAAGCATGTGCTGGCTGTTGTGAAAAGTTTGAAGAAATTTTGAAATCTGGTATCCCATAACAAGATTCATCTGCAAGTGGCACATCCCAACGTGAAGGAGTTTTTACTCAGCAAGGATCTAGACGAAAAATAGGTTGGGTGGATCACGAGAGTTATGGAATATGATGTAGATGTTCAGGTCACCAAGTTGGTGAGGGGAAAAGGTTTGTGCCAACAGTTGGATGAGGAAGACATTTCAACAATAGAGGAGGGAAAAGAGTTAATTTTGGTTAATGCCGAGATAGTAGACAATGAAGCTACCAGCTGGTTGCAGGAGATGCCACATTTTTTTAGAACTAGAGAGTGTCCACCTAATCTAAGCAAAACTAAGAGGAGGTACTACAGACTTCAGTCCATCCATTTTTTCTTGATTGATGATGTCTTGTATAGGAAAGATCATAGTGGAGTACTGCTTAGGTGTGTTGATAAGGATCAAGTTGTTCAGATTTTACATGAATTCCATGATGGGCCTTCTGGAGGTCATTATGCTGCAAGGACCATAACATATAAGATTTTAAGAGCAGGTTATTATTAGCCTGATTTGTTTAAGGGCACACATACATATTATAGGAAATGTACCAGATGTACCATGTTTTCTGGCAAAGAAAAGCTTGCAACTTTTCCCTTACAACCAATTCAAATAGAGCAACCATTTATGAAGTGGGGAACTGACTTCATAGGGGCAATCAATCCACCCTCAAGTGTAGGTCATCAGTGGATTATAACATCAAAAGACTATTTTACACGATGGATGAAAGCTTTGCCTCTAAGGGAGGCTAATGAAACAACAATGCTGAATTTCTATGAGGATATCGTTTACAAATTTGGAGTACCAGACTCTATAATTTCTGACAATGCCCTGGCATTTTTTGGTTTGAAAGTTTCTAACTGGGCATTGAAGAATGGGATCTATTTGAATACAAGCTCTAACTATTATCCTTAGGGCAACGTACTTGTGGAGTCTATTAACAAGAATCTGATTAACATTATCAAAAGGACGCTTCAGAACAATCAAAGGGATTGGCATGCCAAATTGAAAACTTCTCTTTGGGCAGACAAAATTACCCCTAAGAAGGTAATTGGGAATTCACCCTATATGCTGGTGTATGGAAAAGAAGTAAAATTACCTATTTCTACTGAGTTCCCAGCCTTGGATATTGCCATTCAGCTAGTTTTGTTTGAGCAAACTGGTCCACTTGCTTTAAGATACAGTCAGCTGATGGAGTTGGAAGAAATCAAGAACAAGGCTATGAAAAACATGGAATATCAGCAGATCTTGACTAAGAGAATTTTTGACAAGAAAAATAGATCAAGGAATTTCATGGTGGGAGACCTTGTGCTGAAATGGGATGTACTAAAGAGCAGGTTGGGCCATCATACCAAGTTCGACAACATGTGGATGGGCCCATTCATTATCAAAGAGTGCAAAGAACACAATGCCTTTCAATTGGCTACAACTGAAGGTGAGATACTTCTTATCCCAGTAAATGGGATCCACCTCAAGCCTTGTTTTGGGGTTTGATGGTTAACCTTTGTACATACTCTAGGTTAGATTTTCATGTTTTCAATAAGTGTTGTTGCACTTTATTCTAGTTGTTGTTTCATTCCCTAAGTGCTATTTCAGCACAATAGGTAGTTTCATTTCAGTTTTTCTTGTTTTCAATAAGTCAAGTGAGCTACTGCCATGTGCAAAACTTCTCTAGGTCTGTCTCTGAGTTCTCCTAATGGCTTTGTGCCTAATGAACAAGTTTAAGCTACTAGTTTTATGTGTAGCAGGAAAACATCTAGTAGAGGTCGCAAGAAATGTTACCCATTTTTCACTTACAACTCAAATCAGGTCGAGCTTTTTGTTTTCTTAATATTTAACAAAAAAAAAGAGGTGCATTTCATCTTAGTCTTCCCTATATTGCATTTAGGTGTATAAACATAAGAGTCAAGAAGTTTTGATTTTCAGTAACGGATTGTTGCATTTATACAAATGTATACAATATTGAAAAGATTTACACAAAATTGCTGAAAAGAGGTCTTTCTTGATTCAAAATTAAAGTCTATCTCACACAAGCCGTGAGATTTAGCTTGTCTCATGTGCATAAAATGCAATATATACAAGAATGGATTGAAAGGAAATAAAAGATGCATATATAGGGAGGGAGGCCGGTTATTGCCTAATGGCTAGTTTGGGTCTACCATATTGCATGATCCTCAACTCCAGTTTGCTTGCTTTGTGTCCTCGGCAACTCTCAATCTTCATATCCCGCATCTGAAGGGATTGCAATGGTTAGAGCAGAGCTCTAAACACTAAACAGTCTCCAATCCTACATACATATCCACCCACTAATGTATAGACTGTATTTTACATGCATCAGGCAAGCTATAAGTCATTCCTATCAAGTGAAGAGAGAAAAAAAAATGATCATACATCTTGAAAATATTTTGTTTCTAATCTATTTGTTTCATGTGCAGCTATAGGTGCAGCTATAAATTGAATCAAAATGAGTTGGGTAGAATGAGGCTCCCATTAGGGTTGAGCCCAACTCATATTAAAATGTGCAACCAAATTTATCTTGAGTGAATGGATATATGTTATATCATTTCATATCAACAACTACAGTAAGAGTGTAATGTATTTCCAATCATAAGAATATTGTGACAAGCTCATGGTGTGGCAATAGACTTAATAAGAGTCATAAATACAACAATGCAATAAATATGAGATCATATAGGAGCTATCATTCTAAATGTTGCATTAGTAATGTCAATCAAGTGGAAGACTATATCTTGTGAACATATGGCCATGCCGATATAGGCAATGATACAAGCTCAATGAAATTATAGTGTCTTTGGAGATGACACAAGAATGATCATAAAGGCAACATGAGTATTTACAGACTTGAAAACATCAACAGTGCAACTGTGAAGTAAAGCAATGGTAAAACATTTGACTTAAGTGTTATTGTTATAAGCACTTAATTCAATTTGCTATTTCAAATGCAAAATGATGCAACATGCCTTGTATACAGTTAGGGAGATATATCTTTGGGTTTATGCTTTTGCAAGTATGTTGGAGAGGATATAGGCATGTTGACTCAGTTTTGAAACATTGAGAGGGTATCTAGGGATTGTTAGAGAGAATTCAGGGTTCAGATTTATCTTCTCTTAGGCAGTTTGGATGCTTCTATTTTTAGTTGGAGTGCTTTTGAGGTTATTTGACTGAGTTATAGGGTGGTTAATAATTTGGGAAGACTTTTTCCATGTTTTTGGCTTCTTTTGGAGAGTGGAGTGTGCTATTCTGTAGGCTATTTTTCTAGATCGGACCCATGGAGGTTGAGAGTTGTACTTATGAGTTTTGAAACTCATTTTCAATTAGTTCTACTGCATGATATGAATTTTTTTTTTGGAGTTCCAGTACCTGTTTTGCTCTTTTGCAGTTGTAACTCATGATATTTTGAGGAGATCCTTGCAGTCATTCTGATAATACAAGAGCTTTTGGGACCTACTTTGGAGTTCATTTTCGTATGCTTCTATTTTTAATTTGATGTTTCATGTTGATATTTCTATTAATCCTACATGTTATGTCTTGGAACTATGTCTTGAATGAATATTTTTGCAGCTAAATAGGTTGTAGATTGTGAAGATTTATCTAGTTCAGGCTTGGTTGTAGATTGTGAAAACTCTCTCTTTTCCTGCTAATTCGAAGCTCTGAACTAAGTTTATTACCTATCTATGAAACATTTTTATGCAGTTGCTTACTTGCCAAAGTTGTGTTTTAGTATGCTTGGTTTTATTAGCTTCACTGTTATGTGTTGTTAAATCAAGATATCCTTATAATTTGGTGTGTCACCTTAGAAATTTTGAATACCTAGTTATTTTATTGTTCAAGTTTCTTTCCTATCCTTTTACCTTTCAAAAATTTCAAGTTTTAAGTACTTTCAGGTGATTATTCAAATAGGAGCCGACCTAGAACCTGGAGGTTTCACTTCATTCCAAGTTTCCCACGTAGAAGTGAATCCCATGTTTTACCAGAATTGCTGAAGCTTGTTGAAATTCAGTATCGGGTGCAAATTTCGGTAACTAATAGGTTCATGTGAGGTCTTTGACTTAGGGAACACCGTGTCTAATGTTTCCAAAAGAAGACCCATCAAAGGATAGAAAATTCACAAATTAGGGGATGCAGTGCGTCACATCAGGCCACTAAGAGGAATGCAATATACTAAGATAAGTCACACTTATGAAAGACATTACACCCAATGTCATCCACAAGATGAGAAAACACATCATATGAAGTGATAAGGCTATGCGAGGAACCAAGGAAAGGAAAATGCAAAAAGAAATAGTGCTAGTGTAAGCCCCCACTTTAAAGGAATTGCTACACACCATTTTGTGAGAAATTCCTTTAAAGTAGAGAAAAAAAAGAATGCAAAAAGGACATGAGAGCCTACTTGGAAATCCCTATTTCAAGTGAGATGTTTCCAAGCACGGCTATGTCATGGAAAGGATATTATGTCACATGCGAGTTAACCTAAGACATTTCATCCACATCTCAAGCTTTCTCGTATATGTTCATGAGATGTTAACATCTAGTCAAAAGATGTAACAAGTGACAATAAAGGACAAGGCTAACAAACCCCTTGCCCCCACTTAGCGCAAGGAAAAGATGAGTTGAAGAGGATGAAGGTATGGATTAGGGAGAGGACTTAGGTTCCCCCATAGAAGGGAGAGCACCAAGCTCCTTGAGATGCTTGAAGTTTATTGTTGGAAGGAAAGGGAGAGGAGGGAGGTAACCCTAAATATTTCTTCAAAGAGTATGGTATGTCAGTTGGCATTATGTGGTCATTCCATCCATGTGTAGGAGGAATATTGTATCTAATAGCATAGAAATCTTCCAAGTTAAATGAAGGGGTTATGGGTTGTGAAGAAGGATTGGTTGTTGGACAAGCATACATATCCTTTTTAGTATTATGTGTTGCTCCTTCATGAGGGACTAGAGTTATATAGCCCTCATCACCATAATGGGGTAATGTTGTTGATGTAGAACCAAGTTGAGTATATAGAACATAGGGTGGTTTTGGTGTAGGTCATGAGGTTTCACACTCTCCTTTAAAGGAAGGCATAATACCCCAATCATTATTATAGCTTGTATCTAAAAAATAATTGTTTGTGTATGAATCTTTGGACTTAAAGGGTGATATTTTGGAAATGTTATTGAAAGGAGGTGTAGAATATAATGACCCCCAATGATCACGAAAGAGTTTTTTTGTAGGTGAAGGATTAGCATCAACTTGTGTAAGTTTGGAGCTAGAAATGAAAGGATTAGGGGAGTTGGAAATGTTGTGATTAGTTGATTCATAGCTTTGTGCATCTACATAAACCATGTATATCTTGTTATTGTACTCAAATTTCATTGTACGGTGAAGGGTAGATGGGATTCCTTTCATATCATGAATCCATGATCTCCCTAGGAGAATATTGTATGGAAGGGTTTTGTGCATGATATGTATAGACGTAGGCAACACAACAGGTCTGACCTTAATAGGTAAGGTGATCATCCCTAGTGGTATCCTATTAACATTATCGAAGCCACAAATATGAACATCATTAAGGTGAATGAGATTTTATTCCATGCCAAGTTTGTTGAGGAGGTCCATGCTACAAACATTAATTTCTGCTCCATTGTCCATGATAGTGTGCCTAACTAGAGTTTCATTAATGATCACCTTTATCATCAAGGCATCATTCTTGTTTTGAATCTCAAGTGAGGACAATTCATGTGTAGGGAATGTGATTACGGATTGTGCCACTTGCATGGGACAAAAGGAGGGTTTAAGATTGTTTGATTTTATGTAGGATGTAATCTCATCCAATTATATTTGTGTCATTTTGTGAAATATAATCTGACTCTAGGTGAAAGTTGAATAAGTTCCCATACACATTTATCAGTAGGAGCCTTTTTAAGGTCCTCAACTCGAGGAACTTTGTGAGGAAAGGGTAATGGTGTAGGAGGGATGTGTGATCCCCTAGATGTTTGAGTCACTAAGTTACAACTGAAAAACCTTTTTATAAGTAGATTGGATCATGGATTTCAAGATATCTCTTAGGTTTTTATGTGATTCACTAGTGGGAGGAGACTTAGGAGGCTCACTAATTAAAGGAGATCCAACTTGTGTCGTAATAACCTCAAGAATCTTGTATTTATGTTCATGACTAGCTAAGGAAGGGGATTTGAATGTCACTTGATTATCTTCTCCTAGGGAAGGTTGAGTGGTTGAAGGATAGGTGTTAGTTTTCACATGTTCTGGCACCATGATAGTCTCCTTAGGAGGAGAGTTTTCAGGAGAACTACAAATCAAATTTTCTTCACATTCAAAGGTTGGTTCTTCTAAAATAACTTCATCACAAGGATATTAATTATCAATGGTGGGATACTCTTGTTTAATAAGGGGTTCCCTAGGAGAAGGGGGATAACTAAGATACTCATGACTTTCATCGATTGTATCTTCTATCAAAAAAGTATCATTCTCAGACCTAGGAGAGATACTAGGAGAAGGACAAATGTTATTGTCATGATTTCTTATGGTAGTGTTGTCATGGTTTTTAAGAGAGGTAAGAGGAGAGCAACAACTAGGATTCTCAAAACTCTCATTAATTAGTTCTTCTGACAACAAAATATTTGCATCACCAAGAGGAGAGATATTAGGGGAAGAACTAATATGATTGTTTGGAATGTCCAAGGTTGTATTCTCTATCACTAAAATAGTCTCATAGGGAGGGAGGAGGGAAGTTTTCTTAGCATATGGATATTTGTATGATACTAGCATTGTTTTAACAAAAATGAAAAATACACATAATCATGTCATGCGCCATTTCAACAATATGAACAATGTGAATACAAATATACATAACATTTTCATCCAATGTATGCTAAGTTTGAAGAATGTAAACAATGCATATGACAAAATGATAAGTACTTTTAGTAAACTTATGCATAGTTTTATGAATGTAAACATTGTGTAAGAAAAATTAAATCAGTTTTATCAATGTTAAGCACATTTTTAGAAATGTAAGCATGTTGCAGATCTAATGATGAAGGTATATCAAAAATGGCCACCCTAAATTGATGATTTTGAGTGAAAAGAATAAAACCTATGTTCTTAGAACTATCCAAACTTATAGTATATGGTACTAGGAGGTATAACAAGCACAAAAATAAGGTTTATGATGCTATAATAGGCAGTTAAAAATATAAACAGGGACTAGGTCATCCATAATGGTTAACTAGTCCCAATTAGGGTTTTTGTCACTTTTTTTGAGTTGTTTGAGTGGTTTTGATGTGTTTGAGGCTGTATGATGTGGTCCTAACGTGTAAATGTAGAAATTTACAAATTTTCAATGAAAATATATGTGCAAAAATGCAAAGTAACATGAAATTTTCACTAATGCATGGTTTTATAAACCCTAGGATGCAAACAATGCAAAATCTAAATGGAATGCAAGCTTTTTCCTAAGATATAAATGTAAAATCAGAAGATTAACAAGTGTTGGATAGTCGGGTTCACCAAAATGAACCACCAAAAACATATACAAATAGGGAAAGCGGATTCCCTTTACTAGGCTCCTAGGGTTTTTCACCCTAGAAGCACTTGATTTAGGAATGGCTTTCTTTCACCTTGTAATATGGTCTTTCGATGATTGAATTCTAAGGGAGGGCTGATTGATGAAGCTTTGTGTTGTGTGTGAAAGGTGTGGCTGAATGAAACCAAGCTAACTAAATAATGTAAATGAAAGAAAATATAAAAACTATATGCAAGCTAACCCAAATTTGCTACATGTTTGCAAAACTATAAAAAAATAGGAAGTTCAGATATTGTGCACCTAGAAATGAAGAGTTGCAGATGGGGAGTCTCAGAAGGTTCTAAAATCAACCTGAAATGTGCAAAAGGACATTTAAACTAAGTTGGGTGACCTAGTTCTTCTATCGAGAAATTTTTTTGCAGCACTTGGGTTTCTGCCAAAAGGGTGTCCAAAAATGTGAGAATCCCCAAAAACAAGCTCAGAGGGACTAGGTCGCAATTATGGGTGACCTAGTCCTCTTTTGGGTTTTTGAGAATCTAAAAGTGGAGATTAGGTTGTGTAGCACTTTACTCCCTTTTTGAGATTACTATGGACACACAATTATCTAAAGTGTTTCAAAATGATGATTTATTTGATTTCATTAATGAAAATGTTTCTTATGTTGTAAATACCAACCTTTGTACTTTCATTTTTCCTATGATTGGATTAGTCACCAATTCTTGATGATCGATTTTTCGACCCTTGGTCATACTTGATTCACTTTTGGAATTGTCAACATTTCCTAACTTAGAGTTGAATTTGGTGTTTTTCCTCTTCTAAGGTTATTTTAATATCTTCTAGTGACTATTCCAAATTTTTGACATTGTTGATCCTTTATTTTGTTAAGTGTTGTAACCTATAAATTTCACCATGAACAATGATAAGATGTCAAGGGAGTAAATTGTGGAAAACATAATGATCTTGAATCTATATTATAGTTAAATTTTACCTTACCAATCATGAAGAGTGGGATGTATATTGCTACATATGATAATTGGAATGACATTCATTGTATGATATGCATCAAGAAGACTTAAATTTGTTAAGTGATTGATACTAATGTATTCTCTCCATCCATGCAAGATGTAATAAGGATTTACATCTTGAATATGCTTGAAATAATACAAAACTAATAGATAGACTTTAGCATATAGATGTATGACGCTAGTAGATGGTCTAGAAAGGAGGATACTTGTTGTTTATGCTTTCTAGGATAGGTTCCAAACATAGTACATTTTGCTTTCCCAAAATCTAGTTAAGTTGTATTTTATGCAGCAAGAGCTTGGACAAGCTATGTAGTCATTACATGGGATGGACTGATTTTATTTAATCTCTCCCTCTCTTTGCCGCTACCTAACATGGAGCTTGCATCTTGTAATAGTAGATAGAAATGCATATAGTTGGGTATGCATTGGTCCCCCTACCTCAAATTATTTTGAGATAGCTAGGTGCTTGTAGGCTCAGAAGAACTCCGGATAGGAAAATCTCTGTGGAAGTATAAACCTTATGAATTGGGTGGAAAAGCACCCAAAGCATGAAAGAAACTTTGACTAGTCAGTGTTGAATGATAGTCAGTGATGATCGACAACTAGTGATTAATCACATGAGGATTGATAGTTAGTGATGAATGACGAGCCAATTGAGGAACTGATAGTTGAAGACAACTGTTACGTAGAACATGATTGGATTGATAGTTAGTGATGATTGATAAACAATGACTAGTCATGAATGGATTAATAGTCAAAGACTTCATCGATCATGTTTCACATACATTACTTTTTTACTACTTGTAGGATGCACTATCACTGATAGGAGTGTTGTGCTCTATAAACACGCTAATATATGAATGATGCATTTTCACAGGTGAAGATATAACATGTATGCAGATTTTATTTATTGGTTCAGTTATTGTTACTTTTGACTCTTGTACATTGACGATCTTGGATCACAAAAGAATCTCTATATGACCGTGATTTTGTAGGGGTCACAATATACCTTGGATGATTGGAGAACATGTTTAGGTGGTTTGTGGATGCACAGGAGTATCATTTGTGAAAGAAGGTATGTGGATAAATGTTTTTACTTCTAGTTATATATGATCAAGATGTGATCTAGTGAATGATAATTATATTTTGGAATTGCAGTCTTTGCCTTACAATATTGACTATCCTATGAGGTCCTAATATTTGCATGAGCTAGAAGTAGCACATGTGTGTACAAGAACATTGAAGAAGAAACATGAACAACCTGGCCAACATAATGAACTACCAATGTATGGTAAGCATGGGTATATGTGTGTGAATATGAATATGAAAATATGCAATTGTACAAAAAATGTTTTTACTATTTAATTAGTGAGATAATTACATATTAATTGAATGAGAAGAAATGTTAAGAATAATTCTTGGTTTTGATTTTTATTTTGGGTACTAACATGGACTAAAGTGTTTAATGCTATTTCTATGAGTGTCATAGAAAGATCAACACCTTTGTGGGGGTGAGAATATTGTTGGAGAGAGGTAACCTCACTTTGTAAAATTGAAAGGTAGTAATGGAATATACACACTCGCTCAAAAAATGATGTATGAATGTTTTGTCAAATGAGTGTGCTTGTCTTGTCCTAAACGTGCACATTGTGTTACTAAAGGTGATTGTCAAATGAAAATTTGAGTGCATTTAGTGGATGAAAACACTTACCATGTTTTGTGTGAGTTTTCATGACCATGTTTTGGGTTTAATGATAAAATTTTACAAGACATCGAGACGATGTCTCTTCCTAGTGAGGAAGGATGTCATATCCCATTTTCCTTTTGAAGCTTAACTACTAAATTAATTGCATAAGTATTTTAAAAAGTTGAAGAGTGATTATTACTTTTAAAATTTAGATCATATTTAGTCTAACCTTGAATAATTTTATTTAAATATATACGATAATAAGGAATTATCTGTATAAATATTTAAAGTTGTTGAAATTGCAAAACGTTTAAAACTAAAATAGGATTGAATGAATAAAAAGAGAATCACATTTGGTGGAGGAAGGTCAGCGAATGAAAATTTCAGTGATTAAAATATAATTGAATGAAGGAGGGTTACTTAAAAGGTAATTGTTGCTAATGGATTTGCATGTAACTGATGGAAAGAAAGAAATAATTAAACTTGCAAGTGCGGAGGAAGGGACATTGAATAGCCCACTCAAGAGGGCATTATGCATGTCTACGGAGCAGTGTGGAGACACTATTATTAGCAAAAAGAATGAGCAGTTCAGAGTCCCTATCAACGGGGGAAAATTCATTCATGATGGAGAATGATTTGGAAATGGAATGGTAATGGGGATGCCATGTATCATTTTAAGGGGACTTTCCCTGGAGGTGGCATCGAGAATCATGCAGACAAGATAGAGGAAGGAGAATCTCATAACTGTTGATAGCTTGGGATGGCATCGAAAAGTTCATAGAGAGATTTGGACGTGTGAACAAGGAAGTGAAAGGTGATTGTCGAAGAAGGCTAGGTTAATGGTCTGGAAAAGTAACTAGGTATGCTTCAAGTGTTTACCTTCTACACTAATGACTAGTTTCTTAAAATAGAAACCCTCCTTTTCCACGTTTCCTTCAGTGAATAGCAAGTTCCAGTTTTACCTTGTAGTACCATACCCATTGAGAATTGGTATTAAGCTTGTTACACCTGTTGGAACATTCTAATTTCTAACAGATATTGTATAGCAGTCCCTTGAGACGTGACAATGTGTTGTATGCCAGTCAAAAGAAAAGGATAAAACAAAATGGAAACTGTTCTGTAATCTTCCTAAACTTCCCGTGATCTCCAAACTCCTCCATTTTCTGGAGAGTTTCAAAACCTCTATAAAAAGAGGATCAGTCTGCACTCCGAGTCTTAATAGGTGTCCGGTTCAGATTTTGCAAAGAAAGGGCTAAAAGAGGTCTCTAAGCTTCAACTAGGGCTTTATTGACTTGAATGGCTTTGATGGGTTTAAAACACCTTTCTAGCACCTTTCTTCTTGGAAAAATTTCATACAAAAACCTGTAAATCACACATGAAAAGAGGAGATAAGGATTAGGGTTAGAGAATAGGGGTTCGCCTTAGTCAAACCCCTTTAATGATAATCAAATCCAAATGAGAAACAAGGAAAGGAAATGATGATTGAATGACAAAACAAATACAAACACTTACCAAATCCTTTGTTGAAGATTTTTGCAACATGCAAGAATCAGCTCCAATGGAGATTTCTTGAGATGCCTTGTGCTTGATTGCTTGCTAGGGAAGCTTTAGGGAAAGAGTTCTTGTGAAGATTGAGTGAAGGTGAAAAATGAGACTTGTTAGGGTTCAAAATGAGGGAAAAACCCTTTATTTATACAACATATCCCCTAATTTTTTTGAAATGCAATATGATAGGTTGACACTAGGGTTTTAGAGGCAAGATTCCTCTTAGATTTTGTTTTAAATTTGAAATTTATGCCAAAAGGCACTAGGTCACCCAATGTGGTGACCTAGTCCACTTGGGAAATTTCAAATGGTGGTCGGGAATTAAGTAATGTTTAATGAAGTTTATCAGCTTTGCCTCCTGAAACACACTTAGGTCAAGACTAAAAGTACATTAAGGGGACAAATTAGCATAAGAAAAGGGTTAATTAGTGGATGATAAGCCTAGGAAAGTGTGAAAATTCCTTACAACACTTTACAACACCTTGGCACAAGGCTTGAAAATGGGTAAAAGAGTGATGTTTAGGTGAATTGTATTGAAAGGGTCTTAGAAAAGTGGGAAGATGTGTTACAACACTTCACAACGCCTTTGTAAAACACTATTAGATTATTGTTGAATTGCAAGCTTTCAAGACTACAAGGCCAAAATGAGTGAAAAAGTGCCTAAGACTACACTTTTTGGTGACACGGAGATTAAATGACAATTATCCTAAGAAGAGTATTGAACATTGTGATGCTCCTAATACTACACTATAGGTTGACTCACATGTGCATTACTAGTCTTGCTTTTCTTTTCTTTTTCATGTTATGTGTGTGATTGCATGTGTGTAATGTGATCTCCTCATACCATTTTGTTTGATGTATCTCTCTCTTCTTTGTTACATTCCTCTATATGTATCTACATTCTTCTATATGTCATAAAAATTTCTTTTCTTTGTATTGTGGTTCCTTTTTGGGATGATGCAAAGTGTCGAGACATATAGGTCTCTTACATGTTGTCCCAAAAAAAATTCTTTTTTTTTTCTCTCTTTCTGTCATTCTTCCTATTCGATGAGTATTTGGGGAATGATAATGTTTCTGAGCTCTATAATAACATTGTAGCAAGGACATACTGAATTTGAATCCATGGATCCCTTATGTGTTATTTTTTTTGGATTTCATTTTGGGGGCAACCCCTTTTCATGATGTAGCTTCATTTGGAAAATATGACTTGGAATAGGGCTTTCCAAATAAGCTCTCATGTCCTTTTTATTGTTAGTATTTATCATTTTCTACTTTAAAGTAATTTCTCACAACATGGTGTTTGGAAATTTCTTTAAAGTGGTGGCATACATTGGCATTATTCTTTTTCATTTTATAACTCATATTTCATTTTTTAGTCTTCTTACTTCATGTGATGTGTCTTTCTCTTTTTGGTGACATTAGGTGTGATTTCAGGACTTCAAGAGTGTGATCTCTCTTAGAATATTATATTCTTCTTAGTTGCTTAATATGATACATTGCATCCCCTAAGTTGTGAATCTTATATTCTTCAATTGGTTCTCTCTTGGAGACATTAGGCATGATGTTCCTAAAGTTAAGACCTTACATGAACTAAAAAGAACTCCTTTGAATGTACCTTGCACTATTTTTCATTTACAATAGTTGTTATATGGCCACCTTGTATAACACACTTTTCTTGCCTATGGAACCATCCTTTTTGTTCATGGGTGTTAGCATACAATGTTTTTCTTGCCTCATGAATCCTGTTGTTCATGTTGTGTGGCACCTTATCAAAGTTATTAGGAGGTATAGATTTGGTATTGTTAGCATATGGGATCCAAAATTAGGCATGAATTTCCCATAGCCACTTGATTTTTTGTGCGATTGCATATCGGTCGCATGCATATGTGTCCCCTAGGGCTCACCTAGTTGATAGCTTGAGGTTCCACTAGCCCTTGTTAGCATGTGTTTTGTTTGCATAGTGGACATCACATTCCACTTGCAAATGTTTCTTGTACAGATAGCTTAGATTTGATTCACATCGTCTTGGACAAACGGTCAAGGTTTGATCCACCCCTCTTTTTCATTTTATTTCTTTTTATGTCTTTGGCAATGTAAGCTTTTATCTTTTTTTTGCTTCATACATCATTCACATGTGTGCTGCTTTCTTCTTATGTTGGTTTGATGTAGGATCTTGGATCTTGGGGGCTTGCACAACTCCTTGATCTTTGTCATCCTATACCATCTGCATTGGTACACTTGGACCCCTCTTGATACTAATTTGTCTACTTTAGTGTAAGTTTAAAACAAGTTCATCCTCTCAGTAAAGTGAGGGCTAAATATACTATAGAAAAATGTATCCCTT
This sequence comes from Sequoiadendron giganteum, assembly GCA_007115665.2. NCBI lineage: Eukaryota > Viridiplantae > Streptophyta > Pinopsida > Cupressales > Cupressaceae > Sequoiadendron > Sequoiadendron giganteum. The sequence goes on along the minus strand of CM021108.1, from coordinate 129,330,948 downwards.
TTACATTTTCACACTTTTTTAGGGCCTCCTTACTAAAATTGGGCTTCTTTATACCTTATTTTGTCCTATTTTTCATCCACAAGCCTTATTTAATGCATCTTTCTTAGAATAATCCTGACATTTCATAAATGACAAATCATGATTCACTGTTTGAGGTTATGTGTTCAAGATTTGGTGATCTGGGACTCATACGTCACCTTGGGTGTATAGCTCCCACCTAGGTCTTGGGGCCTGATTTCAAATATTGCCTTGAACTTAAAATCTTTTGGAGTTTGTGTCCCACATTTAAGATATTGGAACTCATATGCCCCAACTAGCATATGAGTCCTACTTTAATAAGGACCTACTTCAAATCAAATCTTGGAGATATTTTTCTATCCTAGATGTGATGTCGACTTGTACTATTATAATTTTAGAAAATTTGGCATAAATAAGTATAAATAAAAGTTTATTTCACATAGTTTATCCTAGAAAATTCAAGTGATCTTATGAGCAATCAAGTGATCATTTTACAAGAGCTTTTAAGAGAATTCAATATTCAAGCATCATATCAAAGTCTTTATGCATCATGTGTATTTTTGAAATAACACTTTTATGTAGGTTTCATGATTCAAGCAAGCATTCACGATAATTATTTAAGCACTCAATCAAGAGTCAAGATCCATATTCATGCTAGCCATTTCACACTAGTTTCGAGCCTTTGTTTCAAGGGTTTGGTGAGTTGCAACATTGCATATTGTTCATTCATGATTCCTTCATTCTATTTCATTTCATTTCAAGGTTTGATTACCAAAATAGGGTTTGACCAAGGCAAACCCCTATTGCCTAACACAAAAACATTTTCCCCTCTTCATGCGTGATTGTAGATCTTGGTGATCCTTTAAAGACAAAGTTGCAAGATTGAAGAAAGTTGTCAAAGTTGTCAAAAAGTTGTCATCTTCATAGAAACTCACCTATAGATCAGAATTCATACTTTTCAGACCTAAAGATTGGACAAGATGAAAACTATAAGAGATCACTTGAGGCTACACAATTTTTAGTCAAACCCTAATATTGGGACTAAATCACCACCTTGGATGTATGAGTCTCAATATACCTATTTTCAACAATTTTTTTGTAGATCCTAATTTGCCATTAGAAGATTCTAGATTATGTTCATATTCCAGTAGCAAAACTAAATCACTCAATCTGGTGTATCAGTTCCAATGAGCTTCAAATAGTAGATTTTTAGAGTTGCAAACCTTTTTTTTGACATATTCATTCTTCCAAGTGATCCTTTGTTTATCCTCAGTCTCTCATTCTAATTTTAACTTTTATTTTCTAGGTCAAATAGCTAGATTTGCATATTTCTTGCATTTCCTTCTCTCTAAGAATTTACTTAGTGGTGAACCCCATTTTAATCACACCTAAGGAATCCCCCTAGTAGTTTTCCTTCCCTAAATTTAATTATTGGGTGGAAGTCTCTAGGGTTTCCTTTAATGAACTAAGAGTGAAATAGGTGCCCCTAGTTCCATCTCCTAAAAATATGGAACCCTATCTTCTCTAGTTCAAGAATTAATGTTTTTGACAATCAATTACTAGATTCAATTGGAAACATGGAATTATATCAAGGAAGACTAATTAATTTCACTAACAAAATTTATAACTTGATGTGTAATTGTGACATGTTCCTCATGCAAATTAAATTTAGTGCAAGATATTTATAGGATAATTTGAAACAATAGCTTATTACATCATTTGATTTGACATAAAGTGATTAAATCATTCATTTATTAGTAAGTATCCCGAGACTAGAATCCAACAAATACATCTCTTTTAACACAACCATAATGTACTACTATGACATTCCATTGAATTAAACAAACAAAAAGCATGACTCAATAATCATTTATCACTATAGGTTCCTTCCCATTACCATCACAATGTTTATATAGATTCACTGAGTTCGATTAACCTGAACCTACAAGAAACCTACAAAACTAGATATATGATCAATCTCTCCACCCAGATGAAATAATCATATTAATTTTTAAACAAGATATAGTGGAATAGAACCTAACGGCTTGACCTATGGTTTGAGAGATAATCTTAGCTGGCCTTTCGTACATAATGAGATGAGAGGCTTCATAGTTTTCCAAGAACATTTCACATCTTCTGATTGCAATGAAAAGGGGAATCATTTAAATGGTGATCACAAAAATGATACAATTTTTTTTTTTTAATTAAATATGTTTTGGAAAGGGAAAAGAATAAAGAAAAAATCTCTGAAATACTTTTTCATAAAACCTAACCAATCAAGAGCTTTTTTTCTGCAACTAAACTCGCTTGATTCCTATAACATGTTGATCTCAAGGCAACAAGGAAGAATTAAAACACAAATAAATATCTCATACTTTTCTCAATTTTTAAAAATTAATATTTAAGGGAAAGGGGAGAAATTGGTGAGGAAAACCTAGAAATAATTTTGCTACAATCCAAAACACATTCGTACATTTTTCTCTGCAACTCAACCCACTAGTTTACCCCAAAACAATAGTTGATAAGCAATAAATAAGCATGGATATATACTCTGAGGATTGGGGACTATAGACATGAAAAATATACAAGTTGATCCTACACACCTGATCCTGATTTTACTAACACTGCTTCATCTTGAATCATCTACTTTGCTAATTCATTTAATTGGATAGTCCTTATTCAATTAAATTCATCATATTTCATCCCTTAATTAAATAAATCATTATTTATCTAATTAAGTCATCATCTCATGTCAATTAAATAAATCAATTTTATTTAATTAGCTTCTATAGTCTCTATTTAATTAGATAATTCACTTTATTTAATTAAATCTCTAAATTCATTCTATTAAATTAAATAAATTAACATTTATTTGATCTAATCTAACATCATCCTCTTATTAATTAAATAAATCAAAATATTTATTTAATTAAAGTATAAATCATTTTCTTCTCAACTTTGATTTAAATAAATCATAAAATTAAAATCAAACATGTCACATCACCTAATCCCTCATTAAATTAATTATCCTTGATTAATTTAATCCCAATCCCCAAAATCCTCTATATTTTGCAACTTGCACAATAAATCAATTTATTTGATTTATTAATTCTTCCATTTCATTCAAAAAATGGCATCTCTTTGGAATATTCCATCAATTTCAAATCTCCCTCCTAAAATGAATTATCCTCCAGCTTGGCATTTATGATCTCTTACATGTCTCTTACACAAGTCAACTTGGCATTAACTCCATTCTTTCATCCCCCCTAAACATGTCATTTCATCAAATTAAAATTTCAAACTTGCACATTAAGCAAAATGTGCTCAAGCTTCCTCCATTCACATCTTGACAAGTGGCACTTGGCCATTGGATGCAATTTCTACACATAATTGGCACCAATTCCCCCATGGGATTGAGGATTTGCATGCTTAATTAGGATTTTATTTATCTTCCATGTTTTGTTCTTCATTTTCCAATTATTGACAATTGTAAATGATTTTCACGGGGAATCTTGATTCTCACTTGTATATGAACCTAACTATGTGTTTGTTTGATGTGTTTGTGCAGGTAATAGGATTGGGGTTCACATTTTGGCACTAAAACGAGGGCCATTGATTCGTTTCTGTCAAACAAGTGGAATAAGCCTATGTTCCTGACACACTTGTGATAGGAAGTTCAAAATATATGTATATGTTTCTGTCAAACAGGTGGAAGGAGCCTATGTTCCTGACGCACTTGCGACAGAAAGTTCAAAATATATCTATTTGTTTCTATCAAATAGGTGAAAGGAGCCTATGTTCCTGATGCACTTGCGACATAAAGTTTAAAATATATATGTATGTTCCTCACAAATAAGCGGAAGGAGCCTATGTTCCTGACACACTTGTGAGAGAAAGTTTGAAATATGTCTGTCTATTTTGTGATAGAACATTAGATTAAATTCTCTTTCTGTTGTTTTATTTTTCTTTTTTTTTAAAAACAAGTGGAAGGAGCCTATGTTCTTGACGCACTTGTGACAGGAAATTCGAAATATATCTATCTGTTCTTGAAAAATAGGTAGAAGGAGCATATGTTCCTAATGCACTTGCAATAGGAAATTTGAAATATGTTTGTCTGTTCCTAAAAAATAGGCGAAAGGATCCTATGTTTTTGACACACTTGTGACAGGAAGTTCAAGATATATCTATCTTTTTTGTGACAAAACATTAGATTAAATTTATTATGGTTGCTAACTATTTTTTCTAACCTCTGTTTTGCAGTTCTAATCAATTTTTGCATGTTGGTTTAATCAAGGTGAAGGAGGAAAACGAAGCATCATTCTCACATTAAACCAAGTGTTTTTGAACACTTTAGTGTTTGTTTAACACTCTTAGAGAATTCATAATCTCTCTTAAAAAAAAATTATCTTTCATGTGCTTAGGATATACTAAATTTATGTTGGGCTCTAAAAAGAACATTTCAATTTTGCTACAAAGGGCTTAAAAAGAACTTTAGGAAAAACTCACTAGATTTTGTTTGAGGATTAACAATTGAACAAGGAAAATTCCATATTTCATTTTGGTGCACTAAAAAGAATCAAATCATTGCTTTGTGGATTAAAATGAACATGTGCTTCTATGTTTTGTAATCACCTACCCAAAGAAATATCACTACAAGGGTGTATGCACTTCTCTCATGCTTTATAGTGATCTTGAGAATCAAAAGTTTTTTTGTGATCTTAAGTTCTGTAAGTGATTTCCTTCACATTTCATTTGGGATTAAAAATTGAACCAATCTTGTGAGTGTGGCATATTGTGAGTGTTCTCCCTTTGTTTTTCAACAAAGGTCGATTGAACTACGGGATATGCTTGATCACTTTTGTTTATCTTAGAGGGTCTTCCTTGTGGGAAAAAGTAATCACCCAAGGGAACAACCCAACTAGGAACACACTAAGGACAAGCGACTTCCAACTAGTATATAAGTGTGGATTCTCGAGGAAATTTTGAGAATCACGAGGATTATTCTGATGAGAAGGGCAACAATGGTCTCTCACTGCATGGATAGTCCCCCACGAATGAAATTCCTACATTAAAACCCTTGTTTAGAAAAGGCCAAAATCCTTAACTATTTGTTGGTGCAAAAGGTCATGTCCTTTGAATCCGCCCCACATATACATGCGATTATGTTATAGAGATGAAAAGTATGCCATGGGAGATTCATGGGTATTGATGCTTGGCTGACCTGAGAAGCAAGTGCACTATAAGGGGGAGCCTGTGTGGTAAAGCATCTAATCATTTGCACTGAATATGCACAACTAGATTTATCCAAGTGGGATCCCAACAAATATTGTCTCTTCATCCTAGGGTTTTACATGTTCTTGGAATTGAAAACACATTGCTTTGAGTGAAAATGTTGGAAAATCAACATTCCACAAGATCTTCAAAATTTCAAACCCTTTGGAGGAAGGAAATACCTTTGACAAATTCAAGTGCTCTTGCTTGCCCTAGGGATTTCATCCTTAGAGGCTTCTAAGTATTTGTACTTAATCACAATTTTCTCTCTCTAAAGTCAACCTAGGAAACTATGCTCTTGACACCATGATTTTCACATAATGGACCTTGTGAAATGAAAAGGAATTAAGACATAGACATTTAGTTTGAAATTTTAATCAAGAAATTGTTTGTGGTAAAACGAAATCATTAAGAAAAGAAAAGAGACAATTGAACCCCATACATGTGTTCTTTCAAATGATCTCCCAAAAAATCAAAATTTGGAAACCAAAGTTCAAAAGTCTTAATCCAAAATCTCGTGAGGAGCGTCTTGAAAGACTTCTTGAAGTAAGAGAAAGATTGGTTTAAAACTTCTACAAGAAAGTTGCAAGAAACAACCCTAGCTTGTATGAGTTTTATTATCAGAAAAATCCCAATCTCTTTCAAAGTTTTATTTTCTCACATAGGAAGTATGGCATGTTCTTCAAAACCAAGGTCTTGTAAGAAGGAGTTTTATCTAGGTCAAGTCTAGGATCAAAATCATCACTCGCACCCATCTCTCAAACATCAAAATCAAAAAATCACTTCACCAACAAACTCTTGGAAACTTTGAAAACATCACTCATGCTAAACTTCTAGGCAAAAATCAAAATCACTTTGTTTGACTTAACACACTTAGTTAAACTATCCTCTTGTGTACGAGTTTAATCTTGGATAACACAACTTCCTAGGGTTTAAAAGTTCATTATCCAAAATCACTTTGTTTGAATTAACACACTTAGTCAAACTATCCTCTCCTATATGAGTTTACTCTAGGATAACACAACTTCCTAGATTTTACAAGTGCATTATCACTTTTTTTGACTTAACACACTTAATCAAACTATCCTCAATCAAAATAAAATAAAATCAATCCCTAAAGTTTAGCATTTCCCCAAGGTTCCTCAAGATTTTTCATCATCTATATCATCCATCTTTCATTTTCATCATCACTTTGATCCTTAATCTATCCTAGTTATTCTCTTTTTGTACCTAAGGAAAGATCAATTGATCTCTATTCTATGGTGCAAAGAAGATCTCAACACAAGCAGAATATGGAAATCACCAAGGAAAAATCAATTTCAAGTGATCTAAGTCAAACTTCTCTTGAAATGAATCTCGTTGGATCAAATAGTCCACCAAATAATTTTCCTCTATCATCACAAGATCCTCCAAAAGATGGTCATGTAGAGGATATCACCAAAAATGAGATGACACAAGAGGAAATCCTAGAAATGGTACAAAACCCTGAGAACCACTGAATTGTCAGTGCCATGATGAGGCTATATCCCTCCCAATACATGCTTGAGTTAGCAAAGGAAGGGGCTAAACTCCCTTCTGACTATGATGTGAGTACTATTATGGAAAAGCCTCATGGGATCATACCCTCAAATTCATCCATTCTTCCGCTTCAAAGAGTCACTCAGGTGATCCCACAAATCATAACATCAATTGCTTCAACCCCACCGATTACCAACAAGGGAAGTGACATGCTTCACGAACTCCAAAAGCATCACCTTGTGGCTAACCAAGAATTGAATACAAAAACCACACCAGATCAATTTGTCCCTGTAAATCCATTACACCCATATGTCCCTCTCACATTCCATCATACCACTAATCCAACCTCTTATCATGCAACTCTAGTCTACCCTCTAGACACACAAACCTCTCTCCCTATCTTACAAGGAGAGGGTGACTTTTTTGGAGTAGGGGGAATCTTGGATCCATCATTATCACTTCAAGGGATTGCACCACCCATCTTTCCACCATTTCCACCCCTACCACTTGCATCCGCATCACCCCTTGGGTTGGGTCTTCCCCCTCTACCCACCATCAATCAATCAAATCAGAACACTCTAAAAAATCCTCCAATTGTGCCATCTATATCACAACAATAGATGACAACCATCCAAATTCAACCATCAACACATCCATCATTCCTCAAAACATGGTTTCTTAGGGACCAAACTCCTTGATCGCACCATCCATAACTCAAACCCCAATCATTAACATGACCATTCCACTCATCATAATGGTCGATGTCCTTCCCACTCCACTGCCTTTACCACCAAAGCACAACATGGAAAATTCATTTAGCATCACATTGCAATCTTCTCAACAAGTTGCTCAGCAAAAAGTGCTCCAAAACCAACAAGCTACACAATTAGTTGCTCAAAAAGCACAAGATAAATTGGTAGCACAACAAGCGAAACAAGCACAATAGGCTACACAAGCCAAAGCCTTATTACAACAACAACAAGCCACATGAGCTACCCAAGATGCACAAGCAACTCAATGCACCCAAACCACCCAAGTCACACAAGTTGCACAAGCTACTCAAATTGCACAAGCAATCCAACAAGCACACGCTTAGGAACGAGCCCAATTTCAAGCTCAACAAGCACAGTATCAAGAAAAATTGCATGAAAAAAAAGAAGTGTATCAACAAGCCTTGCAAGACTATCAAGTACAACAGAAATACAACCAACAAAAAGCATTGTTGGCATGACAACAACATGACCAACAACAAGTGTTGTTGGCACAACAACAACATGACCAACAACAAGAATTTTTTGGTCAGCAGCAAACACAAACATCACTTACTCAAAAAAGATTGCAACAAACACCCACCAACATCCCACCCATCAATCAAACACGACAAAACATATTCACCCCACCTCTTGATCCACAAGGTGATGTGATGGCACAAATCAAATAGCTCTCGCAGCAAGTGTTAGATCTTCAATTAGGAAAGACAATCAAAACACCCAACAATTTATGTCCCTATTTATTTGACAAAAACTTGGTAATGGTACCATTCCCGAAGGGATTCAAAATCCCCAAATTTGACAAATATCATGGTATAGGAAACCTTGAAGATCACATCAGGGATTTTAAGGTACATTGTATGGAAGTCACATACAACAACACATATCTAATGTGGTTGTTCCCTTGAAGCTTGGCTGGTGACGGTATGGAATGGTTTTCTTGTCTACCTACTAGCATCAAAACATTTCAAGAAATCAAAGACGCATTCCTTCAAAATTATGCATTCAACATTTACGTGGATGTTAGTTTGGAAGAATGTTCAACACTCAAACAAGGAAAGGGGGAATCATTCACCGCCTTTCTCCAATGATGGCAAGCCAAGGCAAATTGAAGCAAGTGGGCCATGCCAGAGGAACAACAAGTTTGTACCATCATTGCCAATATAGACAAGACCTTGGAATTCTATCTGAAGATGCAATGCATCACCACATACGATCAATTGATCCCCAAGGCGCTTAATATTGAATAGGCTCTTGTTACACATGGGGGCATGGCTACTTATCCTGAACATTAGGATAGTCACCCATCTACTAGCTACAATGATAAACCTCGCACATGGGAAAAGAAGAGGAATTTCACCAATGATGGAGTGGTGGATGCCAAGGTCATCCTTAGTGCTCCTAAGAAAAATAATAAAACACATCAACATCAACTACAAAATATTAACTAGAATAACACATAAAAAAGTGTGGTAAACCAATAACTACCCCAAAATCAGATCAATAATCTCAATAATCAAGGAGGACCACCTTCACGAAAAAGGTATCCCGCCAAACAGAAATTCATAGCCCTTGGGGAGTCAGTTGAGTCCATCATGAAAAAGTTGGTTAATGAGAGTCTCATCAAGGTCCCCACCCATGATAATTACAGTGAACCCTAGATAAAGCTGCCTTGGTACAATGAAAATCTCCTTTACGATTTTCATAAGCTCAAGGGACACATAACAACCAACTATATGAAGTTGAAGAAAATCATCCAATATCTCATTGATGACAAAATTATAAATGTTCAGCAATTGGTCAGTAATCAACATCTGAAGATATACATGAATCTGATGCCCAACCACAATCAAGGAAACAATAAAGGTAAGCAAAATTATGGCAAAGTGAACCATGTATATGGAGTCATCGCATGCCTTGACGAATTGGTCACTGTTGTCAACATCAAGGGAGCCAATGCTAATTGTGGAGTCACCACATGCGACATAAAAGTTATTATTGTCGGGGCATCGTAACCATCTAAGACCCCTACCTTGAAATCCATCCCTAATGGTTACAATGTCCTTGACCAATTAAAGAGAACCCCTGCTTAGATCTCCATTATGGAGTTACTAAAAATCTTAACTGCCCATAGGGAAATACTTGAGCAAGCATTAGCTTCATCTACTGCCTCTCGCAACCTTGATACATAGAAGTTTCAAGCTATGGTCAGTAACATCATCACTCAAAATCTCCTCACCTTCTCCAATTAGGACTTTCCTACCTAGCCATCTCACAACCGTGCACTCCACCTTGAGGTCCTGGTCCACAAGAAAAAGGTCAAAAGGTTCTTGGTGGATGGAGGGGCAGGCCTCAACATTTTCTCACTAAAGCTCATAAAGAATCCAAGAATCTCTAAAGATTCCATTGAGAAAGACAAAGGTGTTACAATTAGAGCATATGATGACGAGGAAAGAGTGTCTCAAGGCACTATCAAACTCCAAATCCAAGTAGGGCCAGCTACTATGGAAACCACATGTCAGATCCTTGACTTGGATTTTCCATACAATATCCTCCTCGGATGTCCATAGATCCATGGGATGAAGGCGATTGCCTCAACATTCCACCAATGCATCAAACTTTCATACCAAAATGAAGAGGTCACAATTCATGGTGATCCTGAACCCTTCGCCTATTGCAAGAATCTAGAAGCTAAGTTCTATAAAGTTCCGCAAGTCCCAAAGAATGATAAAGGCCCATCCACTCCATACATTGACCCAACCAATATAGCCTCCACTTCTGGGATAAAGACACATTCCATGTCCAACATATCTAGCATCAAGCTCACGATCCAAGACAATCGGTGTGGGGAATACAGGATGAAGAATAATTTTTTTTCATAGGAGAGTTACCTCAATCTCCTAGGTCATATGGGCAACCCCAACTGGTTGAAACACCTTCTCACACTTTCAAGGCTGACCCTTATAGATTCTAATGTTGGGGGGATCTAAGTCAGGAGGACATGGATGAAAGAGAAATTTCAAGCTCACTATACTAAGATGAAATTCCCGCACCTAATCTTCCCATCGACGAACGAAGCAAGAGGCTATAAATGATGCTTGGTATGGGCTACAATAGAAATGTAAGCCTCAGAAGGAATAGCAATGGCTAACTTGAACTCATCATTATTGAGAGATGAATGAATAATATTGGCCTTGGGTGTACCCCTCTGATTATAACCATATGTGGTCGAGGTCCTCTAGTTAACGTAGTTAGGACTCCCCCTCAATTATCAGCAGTTGCCCTACGGTTACCAGTATCCACAAGTCTACCCCTAGACAACTTCACCTTTGATATAACTAATGTCTATAGTAGTAGTGATGATGAGGATACCATAACTAGCTTACCCATTATTTTTGAAGACTCATCCCTACTCATGATTAGTACCTTATCCTTTGAGTCAGACCACCAAACTCACAAAATAAATTTGGTTTACCCCCAACTTATCGATTATGACCAACGAGGGCCACCAATTCTAAACACCTTCAAAAATGATGAGGCACTCTCAAAATTCATGGGACTAATGGATACGATACCATATGGAGATCATAAGGTGGGATTTGACATCACACTAGACACACAGGCCTATTATAGGGAGATGATTGAGTCCTTCAGTCGCAAAAGAGAACAATTGAGAATAATCTCAAGGTCATTGAGTGAAAACCGCACTGTGGCACTCTCTAACCATAAAATAGTAAAAATAAAGGATGCATCTGATGGTGAAAACCTCTTTGAGGTGTCAGAGGATGAAGGATTCAATCTTCCCCTCATTGTACTTCATCAGGAAAAATCGGTTGTCCTAGCAGAATAGTGTAACCCCATCAATCTAGGAACAAAGGAGCTACCACACATCACCTTCTACATTGAGTCACTTCTCATGGAGGAACAAGAACTTTTGGCTATATTCTTAAAATAAATAAAGGTGAACTTAACATGGACCTATGCTAACATGTCGGGTCTCAATCCGGAAGTCATGGTTCATCACTTAGTTGTCTATCTAGGGGAAAAACAAGTAAGACAAAAGTTGAGAAAGATGCACCCCCAGATAGCCTTGTTAGTCAAAATGGAATTACAAAAGCTCTTGGATGCAAGATTCATAAGGCCAATTGATTATATTGAATGGGTGTCAAATATTGTATCTATCTCAAAGCCAATTGGGGGCATCCACATCTACGCTGACTTTAGAGACTTCAATAAAGCATGTCCTAAGGATGACTTTCCGCTACCAAATATCGACATGATAGTGGATATGATAGCCGAACATGAAATGCTATAACTAATGGATGGGTTTTTCAAATATAATTAGATCATGATAGAAAAAGAGGGTCAACACAAGACAACATTCACATGTTCATGGGGGACCTATTGCTGGAACATGGTGCCTTTCAGGTTAAAGAATGCTAGTGCAACATACCAAAGAGCCATGACACTGATATTTCATGACATGATTCATAATACTATGGAAGACTGTGTAGATGAAATATTAGAAAAATCCAGAAAAGGATAGGACCACATAGCAACCTTCAGCTCTATTTTTGATAGATTGGAAAAATATAAGGTCCATCTCAATCTAAAGAAATGCATCTTTGGGGTGCAATCAAGTAAGCTCTTGGGATATGTAGTGTCAATGAGAGGAATAGAGGTGGATCCCACCAAAGTCAAGGCAATCCTTGATATGGAAGCACCAAGACACAAAAGCAACTAAGAGGTCTACAAGGCAAGCTCCAGTCCATCTGCAGATTCATAGTGCAACTAATAGATAAATAGATCCCATACTCTCATCTACTTCACAAGGGGGTAGCATACAAATGGGATGAAAAATACGACTAGACATTTAACAAAATCAGAGAATGTACTTACTCACACCACTAGTTTTAATGCCACCAATTCTAGGAAAGCCACTAATCCTATACATTTCAGCAACCATGGTAGCTCTTAGTGTTCTATTAGCTCAACACAATGAAAAGGGAAGAGAGAGAGAAATATACTATATCAGCAGAACTATGGTGGGACATGAGCTAAAATATACTCCTATTGAAAAAGCTTGTTTGGAAGTTGTATTTGTAGCCCAAAACTTTAGACATTACATGTTGGCTCATCAAATCAAGCTAATTGCAAAGATAGATCCACTCAATTACCTACTTTCTAAATCCACTCTCATAGGACAAACAACCAATTGGGTCATGATATTGATAGAACATGACATTGAATATGTGGAGCGCAAGCCCACGAAGGGACAAGCAATTGCAGATCAACTAGCAGAGGTTCCTATATATGCAGAAAAACCACTCATTTCAGAATTCCCTGATGAATCAATTTTCAACCTAAGTGTTGCAGACCATTGGAAGATGTACTTTGATGGATCTTACATGCAACATGGGTCAGGAGTAGAAATTTTCTTCATAACTCCTCAAGGAGATTGCATACCCAAATATTACAAATTGTCATTCCCATGCACGAATAACATAATAGAGTATGAGGCTCTCGTCTTAGGCTTAAGGATTGCAGTACAATGGTAGATCATGGCTCTAAAATTATATGGGGACTCTCAGCTCATAATCAATCAAGTAAACAATGAATATTAGACAAAGGATAATAAACTGACTACATACAAGAAGTTGGTCGAGAGCCTCAAAGAGTCATTCATTGATATCACATTTGAACAACTACCTAGAGCAAACAACAAAGTAGTAGATGCAATGGCTACAATTGGATCACTCTTGGAAATCCCACACAACGTCCCAAAGCAAATATTCCTTGTAGAGAAGCTTCTCGTACAAGCATTCAAGGTACTAGAGTCTGAATTTGTGTGTGAACTCATTGGTCCCGGTGATCCCTGGTATCATGACGTTTACACCTACTTAAGAATAGGAGTCTTGCCCACCGATATAACCCCAAACCTTAAATGAGCCTTCGTCAAGAATTCAACGTTCTTTGTCATCCTAGGAGAAACCCTTTATCATAGAAGAATTGAAGGAACCCTGTTGCGTTTCCTAAATACTAAGGAAGCCCTAACTGCATTAACTGAGGTACACAATGATATTTGTGGATCACACTCGAGTGGTATGACCTTGGCTAAGAATTTGTTGAGAACTGAATACTACTGGCCAACAATGGACAAAGACGCACATGACTTTTTTAGAAGATGTTTGTAGTGTCAGTAGCATGGGGACCTTAACCATGCACTAGCTCAAGAGATTCATCCTGTTGTTAGACTTTGGCCCTTTTGACAATGGGGGCTCAATCTCATCAGAAAAATCATCCCCACCTCATCCAATAGCCAAAAATTCATCATCACTACCATAGAGTACTTTACAAAGTGGGTCAAAGCCATTCCCATGACCTACATAATAGGAAATCAGATACCCAAGTTCATCCTACACTACCTCATTTATGGATACGGTGTCACTCAAGCCATTATCTCAAATAATGGGACACCTTTCAAAAACTAGGATGTCCATGACTTATGCAAAAAATTCAATATCTAACATTGCTTTTCCACTCTGTACTATCCCCAAGGCAATGGCCAACCAGAAGCTACCAACAAAACCATCTTGAAAATCCTTAAGAAGATAGTCAATGAGACTGGTCATGACTGTCATCTACAACTAAATCATGTCTTATGGGCCTATCGTACTAGCATCCACACACCAATAGGTGCCACCCCATTCTCCCTAGTCTACGGATTAGAAGCCATCTTACCTATTGAGATCGAGCACCCATCCCTGAGGATATCACTGCAAAATCTCATCACAAACGAAGAATACAAGGTCTCACAACTAAATGAGTTGGATTTGTTGGATAAGTAGTGTATGAATGCCCTAAACCATCTATAGGTGTATCAGAACTAACTTAGGCGGAGTTATAACAAGAAGATGAGGAGGTGAACCTTCCAAGTTGGTGAACTTGTGCTGAAGGACAACCAAAAGAATGTGCCAAACCTAGAAAGCAAAGGAAAATTTGAGCCCAACTAGTTGGGACCTTTCTTCATCACAAGAAGCTATAAATCAAGGGAATATTAGTTGTCAATACAAGAAGGTAGACCTCTGTAGGAGCCCATGAACAACTCCCATCTCAAAAAGTTTTATACCTAAAATCTTGTAAGGTATAGAACCAAAAATACAAAAAAAATTAGAAAATGTCCTAAAAAAATGGTCACCTTGATGAAAACTTGGTAAATAGGCGTCTTGGTGATAACAAAAAAATACAAAAATACAAAAATAAAAAAAAATAAAAAAAAGGATTGAAAATAGTAAAGAAAAAAAATCGTCCTCTAGTGAAAACCACTTGGGTGGTGCTTTCTACAAGTACCTTGGTGAAAACCTAGTAAACAAAAACCAAGCGTAAATAGAGCACTCTCCATCCACGAGGATGTTCATGACTTGTTGCACGCATTCACTTATCCATTACATCTTACCATTCATCCATCATTAATCTTCCACCATCCATTCACATCCGTACCATAGCTTGACCTTGTGTTTGTGTCACGTTCCACCCTAGTACTACTTGGCATATTCCCAAGGTCAGTTTGTCCTGTCTATATCGAAGTAGTCTATCACATCACACTGGGGGCATGTTCCTGTACCTGCATCAGATCAGATTCATGTATATTCTTGTAGTCTTCCTTAACATCAAAAATCCAAAAACATTCAAAAAATCATATCAAAATCCAAAAAAATTCAAAAAACATCAAAAAAGCCTTCAAAAATCCAAAAAACATCCAAATCATATCAAAATCCAAAACATGTCAAAAACTTGAAAAATTAAAAAATCAAGTCAATCAAGTCATCCAACCAAACTACGTCGTCTCTGAGCTTGAATGTAGGTAAGGTTGATCTTTGATCATCCCCTGAGACATTTTAGGTCAGTCCTTTAGACGTTTGTCGCAATGGCAATCTGTTTGCCCATCTATCTCATTAGTAATCAGGTATGCATCAATCGAACTACGTGGTTTCTACATGTATAACGTAGGCAAATATAATCTATTGATCAGCTCCCAAGACCCTTAGGATAGGTCTTTAGGTTAGTCTCTTGGTCAAAATATTAGAAAATACCAAAAAAATTGGAAAATCTCAAAATCCCCAAAATAGCCTCAAAACATCAAAAACATCCAAATATTTGAAAAAACCCAAAATGGTGCATTCATCTCATCTCACTTTCACCCGCAATAATCATCATTCATAATAAATCAATCGTCACCTTCATCCTTTGGTAAGTCAGTTGGAAGCAAGTCTAGTAGGTTCAAAAGTGAACACCTAATCGTCAAAGTCTCAAGTCTAGGTTAGTAAGTTAGCACGCTAGTCAACTCAAAGTATCAATAGCTTATCATCCAGTCAAATCTCATCATCACCTAATCACAACATGTCGTAGGATGCATCCTTCCTATGATGGACATCAACATCAGGCATCACCATAGTTTAGTCTTGGCTAGTGGTACGAAGAACATTAGCTTGTTTGTTTACTTTATCTTGGTCTTTTTTTTACTTATCTTATTTTGCACTCACTTCAAGGACCTCTCAATGATGCCTAATCAAAATGTTTAGAGAGAAAGGAATGGGGCAATGATCAATATATTTTTATTTGTTGTGCTTGTTGGATATTCTTGTAAAATAACTTTGTCATGCGTGCTTTGTTTGGTTTGTAGGGAGGGTGTTATAGATGTCTTGTTTACCACATAGGAAGGCTTTCTTTCTTATGTTTTGGCCCGAGATGTTTAGAATATCTAAACTACATCCTGAATAAGGTTCTGTGTGTCAAGTGTGAACAAGAATACTTCTATTTGATTGTCGAGTCAAAGTCCATCACACTAGGTACAACACCATCCTAGTTCTTTATACCTTGATGCATCGTACCTATGTGTATTATCAAACATAAAGTAATTGGCCCTTTTAAAATCCGAACTCCTGGTAAGAAAATCATCATCATCATCATCCTTAATAATGTAAGCTTGTGAATCCTCCTTTCATCATCTTATTCTTCTATCTTTACTAACATTTCTATCCAAAATTGGTGTGTTGTATTAAAATATACATGAGGCTACCCATGGTCGATGACTGTCTATACATCATCAAGATTGTCTACATCAAAGAATTATCTTTCATCCTCTTATCAATAGAACCACTCTCACATTTTATCGTGGTCTCGATTGGAAAATTAGCATTTCCACCCAATCTCTCGAGGGGGCAATATACCAACATAATCCTTATTGTTGGGGTAGCATTGGGGCATCTGAAAAATAAATCAAGAATTTTTTTTTTATCACAACAATTTATTTTTTGAACCAACGCAACAAGTAAATTACTTCAAAGAGGGGCAAAATGTAGACATGAAAAATATATAAGTTGATCCTACACACCTGATCCTAATTTTACTAACACTGCTTTGTCCTAAATCATCTACTTTGCTAAGTTATTTAATTGGATAATCCTTATTCAATTAAATTCATCACATTTCATCCCTTAATTAAATAAATCATTATTTATCTAATTAATTCATCATCTCTTGTTAATTAAATAAATCAATTTTATTTAATTAGCTTCTATAGTCTCTATTTAATTAAATAATTCACTTTATTTAATTAAATCTCTAAATTCATTCTATTAAATTAAATAAATTAACATTTATTTGATTTAATCTAACATCGTCCTCTTTTTAATTACATAAATCAAAATATTTATTTAATTAAAGTATAAATCATTTTCTTCTCAACTTTGATTTAAATAAATCATAAAATCTCAATCAACTTGTCACATCACCTAATCCTTGATTAATTTAATCCCAATCCCCAAAATCCTCTAGATTTTGCAACTTACACAATAAATCAATTTATTTGATTTATTAATTCTTGTATTTCATTCAAAAAATGGCATCTCTTTGGAATATTCCATCAATTTCAAATCTCCCTCCTAAAAAAACTTGTCCTCCAGCTTGGCATTTATGAGCTCTTACATGTCTCTTACACAAGTCAACTTAGCATTAACTCTCTTTTTTCATCCCCCCTAAACATGTCATTTCATCAAATTCAAATTTCAAACTTGCACATTAATCAATATGTGCTCAAGCTTCCTCCATTCACATCTTGACAAGTGGCACTTGGCCATTGGATGTGGAATGATCCCACATTAATCAATATTTCTCATTCTTCCATTTTCAAAACAATAAATAAGAGAGTTCTTCTCCTTGTTTGATCATCCACAATTTGAGTAAACTTATTATACTCAATTTCATCCTCAAAAATATCCATTTTCACCTATTTTTATCAATTTCTTATCTAGGTTATGCATGAATTCAACCAAAGTGGATCAATATTCATCAAGCTTACAAAGCAGTTGAGAAAGGGCCAATTTCTGCACATAATTGACACCAATTCCCCCATGGGATTGAGGATTTGCATGCTTAATTAGGATTTTATTTATCTTTCATGTTTTGTTCTTCATTTTCCTATTATTGAGCATTGCAAATGAATTTCATGGGGAATCTTCATTCTCACTTGCATATGAACCCAACTATGTGTTTGTTTGATGTATTTTTGCAAGTAATAGGATTGGGGTTCACAAGGACAAGTAAGAATAAACACAATATATATGATGACAAGAAAAAGAGCATTATGAGGATCATAAATAACACCCTTTTTTCATATTATACTTTAACTAGACACTAGTATAATCTTCTAAAGATAGAGCTTCTAGAAAACCTTTAGCAACCAATCTTGACAATATTACAAGCATATGTTTCTTGTACTTCAAAATCTTTACAATATACATAAAAATGTGATATTTGCATCTAACACAACTTACCAATGGTGGAGGTTCTTTAAGCTTTCCTGTTCGGTGTTCAATTATTGGAGCTATGACATGTTTTGCAATGGTTCCAAGTAGGCTATTATATTTTTTGCACCATCTCAGGTTCTAGTGTTCACTTGGCAATGGCATCATGGAGGTTCATTATGATTTCATGTTCTATGTTCTGAGTATTGTAGTTGTGACATGTTTTTCAATGGTATCAAGGAGGTTATTTGAATGTCTGCAACATCTAAAGTTCTAGTATTTTAGCCAATACAACTTACAAATGGCATCATGAAGGTTATTTTAGGTTTCTTGTTCCATGTTCAAGTATTGTAGTTGTGACATGTTTTGTCAAAAAAATTAAATGCACAAAACAAACACAAAGCTACTGCTCCATTTTCTAGTCAAGCTGGAAATACCCAAATTAAAGAATAACAAAAATGAACTCAGTGGAGACACACATAATTGGGCATGCAATATTTTCTTTTTCTATTCAACGATTGAAAATGACAATACAAAAAACATTAAACTTAAAACTCAGAAAATAAACTCTAACTACATATTACAACTTTCTGGGAGCGATCAAAAGTTGTTCAGCTAGATTGGTAATATTCAAAAGCTAATAGGAGCTCACCAACAGGAGCAATCACTTCTCAAACATAAACAAAACACATAGCTGCTACTATTCAAGACCTACGAGGAGCTCATACGTATCCAACCTAGTTGCAGTCAACTACATCAAACTTCCAACCAGACTTTTATACATGGTTGGATCCACATTGTTGTTGCAATCTTCCTTGCTCAACTTTAGACCTATGGTTGTTGGTGTTGGGGTAGGATTTCTTTCAAGCATCCTAAATCTCTTCAAGATCTCATTTGCATATTTTTCTTGAGAGATAAATATACCATCATGCATTTGTTTTACTTCTATGCTTAGAAAATATCTTAAGAGACCTAAATATGTCATCTCAAACTCTCTTTTCATGGCCTCTTTAAAATCAACATTGAGGAAATCATTATCCCTAGTAAAAGCTAAATCATCAACATACAAGACAACAATCAAAATATTACCATTTGTTGCCTTGATGTAAAGAGTGGGCTCGCCATCACTTTTTCTAAAGCCATTTCTCATCAAGTATGAGTCGATCCTACTGTACCATGCTCATGGAGCTTGCTTTAGCCCATAAAGAGCTCTTTTCAGCCTATACACCTTGTGTTCTTGGCCTAGAACTTCATATCCAAATGACTGCTCCACATAAACTTCCTCTTTCAACACTCCATTAAGGAAGGCAGAATTCACATCCATTTGAAACATCTTCCATTTGTGTTGGGCTGCAATTTCTATGATTGCCTACATAGTATCCATCCTTGCAACAAGGGCATACGTCTCATCATAATCTCTCCCAAACTGTTGTTTGTACCCCTTGACAACCAAATGTGTCTTATGTCAATCTATGCTTCCTTCGACATTGCACTTGGTCTTGTAGACCCATTTCACCCCAATAACTTACTTGTTGGGAGGAAAATCAATTAGCTCCCATGTTTCATTTCTCTCTATTGCATCTATCTCCTCATCCATGGCCTCACACCATTTCTCCTCTTTCAAAAATTCTTCAAAATAAATCAGATCACTATGAGAATACAATGCAAAATTCATGTTCTCATCAAAATCTTCATCATACCTTTCTTCATGGTAATTTTCTCTTAGACTCTTGGTATTCTTTGGCATTAGAGAGGTGATAGTGGTGTTTGAACTTTCCCTATTATTGTTGCTTTGTTGAACAGGTTGCTTCAAGAGTTGTCTGGAGTTGTCGAGAGTGGTAAAGATCCAATTCTCTAGTTGTCTATGGTTGCTTTCCTTTCTATCTGCTCACATCAGCAGCTGTTAGGAGCCGTCAAGAGCTATCGGGAGCGATTAGGAGCTGTCGGGAGCTATCGGGAGCTATCGGGAGTCGACTATTTCTTCTACTACAAGATCTTGTTGATCTTCATTTTCATCTTCTTTATCACCTTGAACTATTGAGAGCTATCAAGAGCTATCAGGATCTATCGTGCCATCCCATGACTCATCCTCTAAGAACTCCACATCTCTACTAATGACGATTTTCTTGGTGACCGAGTTGTACAACGTATAGGCTTTGGACTCTTCACTATAGCCCGTAAAAATGCACTTTTCACCCTTTTCATCTAATTTCTCTCTTTTCTTTGGGCACGCGAGCATATGCTACACAATCGAACACTCTTAAGTGCTCAACCGTCCATCTATGTTTTGTCCATGCCTCTTGTAGGACTTTGTCACATACCGCCATTGTTAGACTTCTATTTATTAGATCTACAGTTGTTGCTACAAACTCTCCTCAATATTTAGTTGGGAGTCCCTTTGATTTCATTGAGCTCCTGTCCATCTCCATAATGGTCCTATTCTTTCTCTCAACCACTCCATTTTTTTGTGGAGTATAGCTGGCTATAAGCTCCTTTTTGATGTTATTTTTCGTGCAAAAAATTACAAAACGATTGGAGGTATACTCTCCTCCTCGATCTGACCTTAGGACCTTGATGAAATTTCCACTCTCCTTTTCAGCCAGACCCTTAAACAATAAAAAATTATCAAAATCTTCAAAGTTATGCTATAAAAAATAAACCCATGTCTCATAGCTAAAATCATCAATGAAGGTCATAAAAAAATAAATTTTACCAATATATGTGATTTGCATAGGGCCTACCAAATCCATGTGCATGAGCTCCAATGGTGCTCTTTCCCTTGTAGAGTTGCCTGATTGAAAGGGTTGCCTATGTTTCTTGCCCAAAATGCAAGCCTCACATCTAACATTAGGCTCTACTATTCTTGTCAAACAATCAACCATATTGTTCTCGAACAAAAGACTCAAGCCAACATAGCCTAAGTGTCCATACCTGAAATGACACAACTTGGAGGGGTCTTGAATGGTACTCTTAAGGGCTATATAATGTACTGCTATACATTTTCCATTCCTAATAGGTGTGACAATGGACTAAGATGAAAAGTAGGTCTCAATCTTCAATAGAAACATCTGGTTCTTTTTCATTGCAACTGCTGCAAACAACTTTGTCCTCTCATTCTTGTCATAAATGATGCATTGGAGCTTCCCTATGAACACTTTGTATCCATTTTGGATTATTTTTCCAACACTCATGAGGTTATGCTTTAACTCTAGAGCAAAAAATACATTTTCAAACTTTTTTTCACCTTGCTTGGTGTGGATCATGATAAATCCTTTTCCCTTGACTGGAACTATTCCATTGTTCCCCATTCTAATTTCAGTTTTAACATTTTTATAAATGAAAGAAAATAGACTTTCATTACCACTCATGGGGTTGTTGCAACCGTTGTACAAATACCAGACTTTGGGGCTTCCTTCTTCACTAATGTTGCACATGATGAAGGTTGTGGAATTATTACCTTTAGCCACATTTGCATTTTGTTTTGACTCATTATTGTGCTTTTTCTAGCACTCACTTGCATAATGACTAGATTTATGACAATAATAGCACTCAATGTTGCTCTTGTCATTTCTTTGATTCAAACTAATATTCTTCATGCCTCTTTCAAAGTTGTTCTGAGAGCTGCTTGCTCCCTCTTGGCTGCTTTCTCATCGTGAGATTTCTCCTCCAACATTTCCTTGTCTGGATCTACCTCTTCCAAAGTTTTTCTGAGAACTACTTGCTCCCTCTTGGCTGCTTTCTCATTGTGAGCTTTCTCCTCTAGCATTTCCTTTTTTGGATCTGCCTCTACCACGTCAAAATCCATTTCTACCTTGCACCCTTCCTCTTGCATTTGACTAAGCTTTAAAATCTTTATCTTGGGAAGAAGTAGCATACCTATTTAAGCACTACTCATGGGTTTGAAGAGAACCCATCAACTCATCCATCGTTAAATTATAGAGGTCTTTTACCTCTTCAATATCAATGATGAGTGCATCATACCTCATGGGTAGACACCTGCATATTTTTTCAATAATCTTCTACTCCTCCATTATTTCTCCATTTGTTCTCAACTGATTTATCAAACCAGCGAACCTTGTGTGAAAGTCTTAAATAGACTCACTTTCCTTCATTTCAATAATCTTGAACTCTCTTCGAAGTAACTGGAGCTTCATCGATCTAACTTTTTCAGTCCCTTTGTAGCTGGTTTGGAGGATTTCCCAAGCTTCCTTTGCATACTCAGCTACTACTATTCTAGGAAAAATGGCCTCTGTCAAGGTTGCTTCTATCAAACTCAATGCCTTAACATTCTTTTTCCTCTACTCCTTCAACTTGGTCTTCTAGTTGTTTGTGAGAGTTGCATATTGAGCTGGGTCAGTGACATCCACAAATCCATTTATCAAAAAATCCCACAAATCATTGGCAATCATAATAGTCTTCATCTTCTTGGCACATACATCATAGTTCTATCCATTAAATGGCGGTGGATTTTTCCAACTCTTCCCTTCATCTCTAGCCAAGTCTCCTATAGAAAAAACTTAATACCCAAGGAAAAAAAAAATCCCTAACTCATGAAGAAATAGGGCCTATAGCTCTAATACAAAACAAACAAAACAAAACAAACAAGCAGCTTCCCAGGTGCATTTAAAAATGGAAAAGAGTCTGAGTCGACCTTAAATTTAACTTTTTAAAGATTTATGAGCTTGTTTCAAGCACATTCAGCTTCCCAGGTGCACCTTTTTACTTTTCTAGTTTGTTGTTTTGTTCTACATTCATTTCTAGGTCATTTATTTAAGGTTTTCACAACATTAGGTTTTCTCATTATATCTTGCATGTTACTTGTATTTTCAATCCCTAGCTTGGTGGTGAGTCCCTCTTTAGTCTTTGATCATACCCTAGGACATCCTTGTTGCAGATCTCTTTGACCTTTCAATCCTTGGATTAAGATCTCTAGGGTTTCCTTGAATGATATTTGCAAAAAAGTGTTGATCTATTTCCCAAACATAGAGCGATTTTTTTTGACAAATCACTTTCAAATATGAGCAATCCACTTGAACCTAATTCAAAAAGCCAAGTATAGCTTAAAACAAGTCAATTCATGAAAGGTAGTGATAGAAACATTTGCAAGTTATTTTGGCTTCCTCCACACATTAAAAAGAGAAATCCACATGCCCTGTCTATACTTCCAAATTTTGCATAAAGAGTTCGGGTGCTCAGTGGATATTTTCCACATTCTTGCATACAAATCAAGGAGTGCAAGAGTGGGGTTGTGAGAGAGAAGGGTGGTAGGTGTGATTTTTTTCTTGCAGGTACAACCAATGAGGATGCTTGGAGGGAGTGGAATGAGGCGTTACACCTACCAATTACATTTGTGTTTGAGTGACTCGTCTTTGCTAGAATAAGGTACCTATGTGTATGCTCTAAACCTTTTCAAAAAAAGAAGACAATTTCTATAGGAGAAAACTAAAAGAAGCCAGTGAAATCAGAAATCACCCCACCAACCTCAATTGGTATGAAGGGTGAAGTTTAAGCCTCTCTTGGCATCTTGTTTTGTCAAACCTTAGGAGACACCTTTTTTCTCATCCTTGACCTTCCCCTCCTCCACTCCTTCCTCCCTTCTTTTGTTGTTTTCCCCCATCTTCTTTGTGGATTTTTCTTTCCCACCCCCCTTCGTGCGGGGTTTCTTCCACCCCTTTCTCTTTTTGTCCCTTTGTTTCTCTTCCTTCTTTTTCTTTTTTCTTTCCTTTTTTGGTGCAATTTACTTTGCATGTTTGTCCTTATTTATGTGTTTATATTTTTATATATAGGCATATATGCATGTATCTCTAGGTATGTTTATATTTGTTTGGTTTATTTTTTTTGTGTCTTGGTTGGTTGTTTCATTATGTTTCTTTTGGCACTGGTTAGTTGTTATTCTCTGGTTTGTATGGTTGTTTGCAAGTTTTATTTTTGTTTATTTATTCGATTTGCATCGTTGGTTCTTTTGTATCCTTTTATATTTATTTATGTTTGTTTGTCTTTTATGTGTACATGCATGTATTTATTATGTATGCATGATGGTTTGGTTGTTTGTATATTCAATTTTTCTTGTATGTATATATATGTGTGTATGTATGCATATTTGGTTAGAGTAATACATTTTTTAGATACATACATACATATATATAGATAGGAATCTATTTATTTTGATATGCATGTAGGTATATAGATATGCATGCTTGTTTTTGTTTTTTGTTTTTGTTTGTTTAGGGTATGTGTAGGATCATGATGGGCCAAAAAGTGGCGATATGTAAGTGATATGATGGCCCATGTGGCTGATGAATTTTTTTTTACCCAAAATTGATAAAATGAAAAGGGTTTTTAAAGGAGATTCTCAGGTTTCCACCAATATAAATTATGTTTTACTTTGAATTTAATAAATAATTATTATTCATTTTCTATTTGAATTACGACTAAAGTCTTGATTGATAGGCTGATTGAAAAAAATCTATAGCTTTCAAATGGTATCAAATCTTTTGAATCCAAAATATTTTACACATTCTATGTTTCACATACTATAGGATTAAAAATTTTAAAAATGAATTTCATCAAGTTTTGACCAAGTTAAGGTGGTTAGACATACGAGTTTTTATATTTTTTAAAAGTTGTAATAAAAAAATCATAAATAATAATTTACTTGGAAAAATTTTACAAAAAATATGCATCACATCAGAACATGAGTCCTCTACTTATATCTAAAATCTTATAAAAAAAATTATCATTTTATTGTGGTTAGGGTGGTCAGACAAACACCTACTTCTTATTTTTTCCCTGAAATTTAAGTACTACTGCATTGAAATTTTAAATTTTCACCAAATAGATTGTATTTATTTTTAAATAAACCTAGTAGTTTAGAAACTAAATTCAATTTTCTATAGATTCTATTCTTACATATTTTTGAAATAATATAGATAACTTATTCAAATTTTTACGTCATGTTGCCTAACTCTGATTTTTTGAATTTTCATTGTCACTTAATTTCCTATTTTTTTCATGATGATCCTTCACATACCCTTTATATGGATAGGCCTTTATAGTTTTTAATATGGTTAATGTTCGTATGTTTTTGTATGCACGTTGTCAGTTTTTATTTTGTGATGTTCATTTGTTTTTATATTTTGTTTCTATGTAGATTTTTGTATATATATATAAATATTCTCCTTTTATTTAGCTATATGTATAATAAACTATGTACGTAGGCCTTTATTTCTTTTGCAGTGTAGGCATTATTTTTTCTTTTGTGGTGTTTGTATGCATGTAATGGTTGTATTGTATGCATCTTTGCATCTATATTTATTTATTTCATTTGGTTGTTATGTATGTGTGTATACATACTTATGTGTTTGTTCGTGTCATGATTTTTATAATCATTTGTATATGTGCATGCATGTCTCCTTATTGCATATTTATATTCTTATGTATTTTTTATTTCTCTTCTATTTTTTTTGTGTTGTTTTTGGGTGCTTGTTTGTGTGGTTGTATTTTTAATGCATGGTTGTTTCTATAATTGTTCCTATATGTATCTATGCATGTCTCCTTAATTTTATTTTGATTGTCCTATGCATATATTTATTTCTTGTGTATTGCATGTATGTTGTTTTATATGTTTATATTCTTTGTTTGTATATAATGTATCATGCTTGTCTCCTCTTTTGTATATTTATTTACCTATGTATACATTTATCTCTCTTCTATATATGCATTGTATGTATATATTTGTATATGAAATTATATTTATATATGGGTTGTATCTATATATTTATACATTTATACACCTATGCATATATTTATTTCTTATCTTTATATGTGTTGTATTTATTTCTTGTGTAATGCATGTATGTATCTTTATTTGTATGTATTCATTATATGTATATAATCTATCATGCATGTCTCCACCTTTATGCTTCTCATCTATTTGTGTGGTGTATGGGTGTGTATGTAGGTGCATTTGTATTTTACTTGTTGTTTGTTTTTTTAATTGTATGTCTATGTATTGTATGTATGTACACTTTGCTTCCTTTGTATTTATATATTTATGTATGTATTGTATGTACATATATATTGTACAAATATACATACATATTTAATGAATTTTTTAGAGAACCATATTTTATATGGTTTTTATTTTCTTAATGTGTATATTATTTGGTTTTTTATTTTCTATTGTGTATTTTTTGTATATTTCTATTAATGTGTATGTATTGTATGTATGCACACATTGCTTCATATGCATATATTTATTTATCATTTTTATATGTGTTGTATTTTTATAATTGTACTCATTGCTTCCTTGTTTGTTTGTTTCTATATTATCTCCTTATGTTTTTTTTTGTGTGTGTAGGTATTTGTATATATGCATCTTATTCTTGCATTATAAGAGAACACAAGAAATTATCCTTGTTTATATTTTATTAGTCTTAGGTCAATGTTCCTATTCATTATCCTTGTTTGTTTAATTAATTTATTTTCTTTTGGCTTTTTAAATTATTTACCTCTTTCTTAAGTGTAATATCTTAGCTTGTAATTAGTTTTCCCTTTAATTTCCTTTATGTTTTTTGATTTTTTCATTTCTTATTCAATTATTTCCTTATGCTTAATTGTTGCTAATTTTTTGGTTTTTCTTTTCCTTTTTGGTAAAATTTGTCTTTTTAATTTGAGAAATGTGTTTCATGTTCTCCACACCCTCTCCCCACCCTCTCTTCTTCTTTTTAAGATAGCTTGGTCTACAACAAACCATTTTTACATCTCCTTGAGCTCTATATCCTGATGATGGATCACAAAGTGTGATTTGAAACGTTGATTCAAAAATTGGCACACAATCAAATCCAAAAGCATAAAGATTATTGATAATATGGATTGTGGAAATGTAATAGCATTGATTTTTAATGTTGTAAAAAATAGTTTTATGGCTGATATGGGACTGGGACTGATTCTCCCATAGAGGAATATGAGTCCCAATCAAGACTTTTCAAGGTTTCAAACAATGAATAATAGTCACTACAAAATACCTAGAAACTAGGAAAAACAACCTACACTAGGACTAAATTTCCCAGAGGGGCATATGAGTCCTAGATTAGGGTTTTTACACAAATTTCAGAAAATTATGAGTGAAATTCAAGGCTTTAAGTTTGTATGATGTGTACACTAAGTGAAATTATATATTTCAGATGAAATTCAGTGATGGAAGATGCAAAAATGCAACCTATATGCACTTTCATTGATGCAAGATTTAGAAATCCTATATGCAAACTAACTAATGCAGAACCTAATGAAAAATCAATGCAAAATATATCTAGGATTATGATGCACTCCAAATTAGAAATATGATTTTCTAAAGACTAGGTTCACCAAAATGATTTGTCAAAAAATGTCGCTTTATGTTTGGGAAATAGATCAACACTAGATATCTTAATCTAAGGATGGAAAGGGGAAAGACATTTACAATAGGGATATCCTAGGGTATGATTAGAGACTAAAGATGGGTTCACAACCAAGCTCTAAGGGCTTGGAAAGACAAGTAACATGCAAGATCTAATGATAACACCTAATAATATCCAAACCTTAAATAAATAATCTAGAAATGAATGTAAAATGGAATAAAAAAATGGAAGAGTAAAGAGGTACACTTGAGAAGCTGAATGTGCTCAAAACAAGCTCTAAAATCCTATAAAATTTAAATTTAAGGTTGATTGGGACTCATATGCAACGCTAGGCCTATCAATCTCAGATTAGGGTTTTTTGGTGGGAATATGAATCAGGAACTGTTGAATCACTATCTATAGAAAATACCTAAAAATTGGTATACTAGGACTCATATGCCACAAGTGGCATATCAGTCCCGTTTTGTCATGAAGTGTCCTACGAGCATAATTCTAAAGAATTTTTTTTTGAGTCTTTTAAGATATATCATATAATCATTTCCCCATTTATTTCATGTAGATAGGTTGGATATCTTGCTCTAGATCTAAGTTTTTGTGAGCCTTGACAACTTTACATGACAACTTTTACAACTTTTATAACTTTACAATCTTGATACTTTTGAAGTCTTCAAATCCACTATTTCTTCAATCTATAAACCTACAATCAAAAAAAGAGAGATAAAAAGTGATATTTGCTAGGGAATAGGGATTTTCCTTCATCAAACCTCGTTTAGGCAATTAAACGAAATGATGAAACAATTAAATAAGGACATGAAACATGAAATGATGATACCCTGGAATACAAATCTGCAATGTAACATGAAGTGGTCATGAAGAATGTAGATCTTGATCTCAAATTGGATGTGAAACAATTCTTGAAAATGAATCTTCAATGCTACATCAACAACCTTAGCTCAACAACATGCTTGATGCACTATGATGATGGATCTTAAATTACTACAACAAAGAGTGAAGAAATCTGCCTTTGAATGCTTTAAAGATGCTCTTAGATGTCCTTGAATAATCTTATGAGGTCTTGTAATCACAAAATTGATATTAGGAATGCTCTCTTGAAAGTCTTAGGTGAAAATGAGTCAAATAACGTTGTATTTATACTTGTTTATGTTAAATTACTCAAAATTACAACACTACAAGATGACATCAGATCTGGGAGAATAAAATCCCACCAAGAATTTGAATTTAATTTAGGTTTAATCCACACATGACTCATAGGCTAGTTGTCACATATGAGTCCCATTAGGCTAGACTTTGGGACACATTTTTCAATGTGAAATCCAGACCAGGACTTTGAAACTTACGCGAGACTCATACACCCAAGGTGGTGTATGAGTCCCAGATCACTAAATCTAGGCCATACAATCCAAAAACATTAATTTATGATTGGTCATTGCATATGTGTCAAAATTATCCTTGGAAAGATGCATTAATTAAGGCTTGTGGATGCAAAATAAGGCCAAATAGGACACAAAGAAGCCCAATTTATTAATGAAGCTCTAGATTATTGTGAAAGTGTAAAGGTACACTTTACAACAACCTAAATAAGGTATTTAAATAAGTTCATTTAGTTTACAAGGGCCCAAAACTTAATGTGAAGGTGTAAATGAATACACTTTACAACACCAAGTTAAGGAAAAATTAGGCTAGTTTACCTTAAAAGGGCCCTAAGCCTAATGTGAATGTGTAAAACACATTAAAACACTAGATCAACACAAAACTAGGTCCATTTTAATGTTAATAATTCCCAAATTATGTGTGAAAATTTAAAGGGATACATTTTTCTACACTACAAAAGGGAAGTTTGTAACCATGAAATTAAACAGGATGCCTTAGATAACTTCATGCTATGACATTCTTTTCAGTGATGATATTTCTTTCCAAATTTAGTGCTAAGCTCGTCCATAGGACTAATTACGTTTAGTAGTATTATGGACACAATTTTTTTATTGTTAATTATTTGCGGTAGGTTTTATGATGAGTTAAATATCCTTTAAATATTAATGTTATAGGTCTCTTAGATCTTAGAAAGATTCTCACCTTCTCTAGTTGCTTAACATTGTAGGCACTTGGTGCAGGAGCACCTAATCAGTTTCATGCCTCCATGAGGTCATTTTGTAAAATTTTATTTTTTGGGTGTTTTAATCATGTAATAAGGTATATGAGACCATTTTATTTGTGTTTTATTCCATTATTAGGTGGTTAGGGGGTTTATGAGTTCAATTTGCAAGAGTTTTCAAATTTCCAAAATGTTGTCATTTGTTGCAAAATGCTAAATCATGGAATATGAAGGGTCAAAAGGTAAAAATAATGTTAGAAGTCACTTTCTTTTAGTTGATTGATTATAATTATCTAGTTGAACAAGTAGAAAGGAATGTTGTTGTTGAGGTTGATGAAAAGGTTGCTGATAAAGTTGGTATTAATACTCAAGTTGTAGTTGATAATGAAATTGCTAGTAAGGGTGTTGTCAATTTGTTTGCTAATGAGGTATATGAAAGTTTTCAAGAGTATGATGTAGGTTATACTAATTGTTAATATTTTGTCATGTGGTGTTCCAATGATGTGGATAAAGACAAAGATGAAGCTACTGAGGTATATGCACAAGAAATGGAGTTTTGGAACCTAGAAGTTGAGAGAATGTTGGATAGAAGATGGTATAAGAAGAAGAAGAGGAAGAAGGACCCAGGAAGAGTTACAAAGGGGAAGGAAAAGTTGAAAAAGAATTGGAAGACCAAAAAGAAGGAGCAGACCAACATTCAATGGGACTTGATTTTTTTTTTCTCTGAGAGTATGGTGCAGGAGCACCTAGTCAATTCCATGCCTCCATGAGGCCATTTTGTAAAAATTATTTTTTTGGGGTATTTTAATCATGTAATAAGGTCTATAAGACCATTTTATTTGTGTTTGAGTCCATTATTAGGTGTTTAGGGGGTTTGTGAGTTCAATTTGCAAGAGTTTTCAAATTTCCAAAATGTTGTCATTAATGCCAAATATGGATATGAAGGGTCAAAAGGTATGATAGAATTCAGTTGAGTTGGAAAGGCTTGGGTGCTTTGTAAGGTTGAACACAAGGGGAGATAGGTGGTTGGAGACATTTTTTCTTGAAGGAAGATGAATGGACACCTCAATTTTGCGTGCCTTTTCTCAT
Source organism: Sequoiadendron giganteum (assembly GCA_007115665.2). Taxonomy (NCBI): domain Eukaryota; kingdom Viridiplantae; phylum Streptophyta; class Pinopsida; order Cupressales; family Cupressaceae; genus Sequoiadendron; species Sequoiadendron giganteum. The sequence goes on along the minus strand of CM021108.1, from coordinate 129,299,966 downwards.
TCTTACATGTTTCAGGATGAAATTGTGCATTGTACATCTTGGTATGGCCTCATATAAATTAATATAATATATGGATGGAAATATGTTTATTTATAGTTTGCAATTTTTTTTTCTAATTTAATTTTATTGAGTTTTGTGGGAGTTATGATCATTTTGGTTAGAGTGCCCCATTCCAAAAATATCTGCTAGAAATTACAGTCTGAAAAATATTATGGTACAGATTGTACGGCCCATATTGTGATCTGAAACCAATTGTATTTTTGTTCCATGTGAATCTAATTTCATTTACTTCAAGTATCATTAAATTCCATTAATATTTGAATAAGTTATGACCATTTTTGTGAGGGCAGGTCTGAACCCTGCCTAGGGTTTGCAGTTTTGGGGAAAATACAATAACTTTATTTTCCACCATTGGATCTTCATAAAAATTAGAATTAAAGTCTGTAATTATGTTATAGTTTGTTGCATTTAATTGTGGGTTGCCATGGAAATGTTTCCAATGTGATCTAGAATGCACTTAATCATTGTTTGAGATGAATAATTTTAAGGGAGTTTCCAAGTGAAGATGCCTCTACATCAGAACTAGGATAAAATTTGGAGATATGTGGAAACGAGTATTATTTTTCATCATAATGTAATCGATTAGGTTTTTTTTGGCTATTATGTATCTTATAGACTCCATGTTATTAAGTTTAGTAGTTTAGTAATAATGGTTCCAATTATTATCCCTTAAAAAAGATAAAATAAAAGTTGTCTTTCCTTCTCTTTTTAAACAATCATTAGTTAACATTCAAATTTTATAATAATTGTAATGATTAAAAATAAATTTTTGATGTATTTTTTTATTTACTATTCTCTTGAGGTTAGAGTAATGTCTTGATTTTATTGTTATAAATGGTACACTATTATTCATGTATTTGGGCTTACAAACCTATCTATTTTTGTGCTTACCTTGTTGCTCAACACTTTTCTTATGTGAACATTGTCCATATCTAATTTTGACCATTAATCATATCTTTATTTGAATTAGAATCATATTCAAAATTAGTATTAGAATTCATAATTGAATCATATTAGACATTGATCCAACTTAGCTATTTAACATAGGTTATCTCCAGGATCAATAGATCGTCCATAGGAACTAGATAAGATAAGATAGTTAGCTAAATCCATGTATTCTCTTTTGTATCTAACCATTGGTCAAAACCCTATATAAACACATCCTTTTTCATATGAATCTTGTTTCCACATTTTTTATTCTTTCAAGTTTAGTCTTTGTTCACACTCAATTATAATCATTAGTAAAACATAGTAAATATTGTTAAAGCTCAACATGAACTAACTTATAACACATCATAATAAAACTAGATCACCTTATCCATAATTTCATATAGGGTACACTTCTCATGTCATATAATTTTAATTTCGATTTAAAATTTACTATTTTCATATAATTTTGATTTAAGTGTGTAGGAATTCATAAGGTCAATTTATTTACTTAAATTAATTAATCATATAAACACAAGAAATTATCATCCTTTCATTAACTATTTATGGTATTATAGTAGTTCACATTATAATAATGATCACATATTTAAATATTTTTATCTTCACACTCATTATAATGTCAAACAAATGAATGTATCATTAGGACCAATCAGAACTTAATCTAAATATGTGATTTGTAGAAATATTCTTTACACTTTTCCCCAAGTATCATGTGATAAGACCTATTCTCACTCTAGGGTGTGTTCTCTTTCACTTGAGAGACATGAGAGGCTAGTAGAATGCTCTCCTAGGTCTCCTATGTATATTATACAATTATATTTCTTATATATATGTGTGTATGTGAGTATGTTTCTTTATTGTTTCATAAATTATGATGTTAAAAATACAATGTTGTGTGAATATAAAATATAAGGAAATAAATAAGATTATTATAATACCTATAATCAAATGGTAAGTAATTTAATGTAAAACATGGATAACTACCAAAAAATTGGATATGATATTAATTTATAATTATATAAAGAAGGATTCAAGCTTGATAACAATATAGTAGCATCAAAATAATGTGTATGAAAATTACAATGTATTATATTCATAAGAGAAATAGATTCCCAAATATATATAATAGAGGAATCATAACATTTTTGCATCATAGTAATTGCAAAATTTATACATGCACTTATCATACCCCTACAACTTGATTATTGATCATGTTTCTAGGAATTGTTCACAAAGTACTTGACATGGTCCTTAGTTCTAAACACACATCAAATTCTTGCACTAATATTAGCTCATTAATAAAATTAAGTACCTCATAAAAATAATAACAATGGATCTTTTCAATAATCAAATATTATTATACAAAAGAAATCACATTAAGAATTCAAATAATTCACTCTTAGAGTCAAATAGATTAAAGTACCATTAAACTCAATTGTCCATTTATAATATCTTTTGACAACATTACTAGTCACAAATAGGAAATATGCTTCATTTGTTTCATGAAAATATGAAATTTTTTCTCACTTAGAACAATGTTATAATCTACTACATGATCCCAAAATGAGATATAGGAATTCGCCTAGCTGGCCTTACACATGCTGAAAAGTAGATCATGGATTTACCTAATAAATTTCTCTCTTCAAATAAGGAAGTGATGAAACCATCCATATGTGTTGACTTGTTCACCTTGTCACCATGGGTATTGATGGGACTGTTAATTTTCTAAGTGGTATGAGCTGGAGTTTTGGGGTTTCAAAGTTACCCATGGTGATTTTAATTACCGAATTATGAAACCCTCTTGTTATGTTTCAATGGTTACTTACTACCAAGGGTAACCAGTTGTTTAAGTGAGGTTTTATCCCCCTCGGGTTGCATCTTCACTGGCCCCTTTCACCTAACCGACCGATCTTTCTACCAAGATGGCTTAAATTTTTGTACCACCAAGGGTTTCATGGGCTGGTCCCACCTGAATGCTTTATCTGAAGTCTAGCTAGCCGCCCAATTGCAGGTTTTGATCTGGGTTGTTTCTCGCCAACCTCGCAGGTTTTCCTACTGATGTCACCAAGGAGTGTGAGGTTTATGAGATGTCGCCATCTGGCAGGAGCGGTTATGTGGGGTTCTTCCTGAGGTATTGGCGGTGATGTATAGCCATCTCTTCACTGGCTACGGTCTTTATTAACGGGATTAATTATCACCTCTCACACACCTCGCATGATCAAAGTAAATATTTCCAAATTACTGTGAGGTTTGTGAGGGGGTGACACGTGGTCTTTCTCCTTTGGCCAATGCGGCTATGTGGGCCCCACTATCTGGTTCAGCCTCCTATTTTCTTGGGTTTTGATTGGACGTGCTCTCCCAGGCACTAAGGTGGATTATCAATACTCATTGACTTGATCTCTACCCTCCGATTCGCCAGATGTATTCCACATCCGATGGTTTAAATTCAAAGGAGGGGTGTGCGATTCGTCTACGTGGCATATACCTCTTGGCTGTTACTTGTTCATTCATGGCATGGTTTTTCCAGAGGATCTCCTCCTGATTTTCTTCGGCGTGCGAACAGTGCCATCCTATTGAAAGCATTCATGGTTATATTTGCAACTAATTGTTCAAGTGCTTGAATTGCTTTCAAGCAATTATATCCTGCACACTAGGCCATTCTATAAATGCTGACCAAGTTACTTGTGATTAGCATTGCATTTTATTATATTTTTGGTGTAGGAAATGTTTCTTCTTTGGTGTGTTGCAGAGCCATTCTTTCTCTATGGATAAATCAAATGAACATAGGAGTGCAAGGTTAGGAGCCCAAAGATCACCGGTCATGAAGAAGCCGGTTACTCCCATGGTCCCCGGGGATGCTACTGGGAGTATGGGAAGGAAGCCTGTATGCTACTCGCCCCCTGTTCTCATTTTTGATGATAGCAGGACTGACACCGATATAGACTACTGGTGTTACTTGGCCACCTCGACAGAGCTCATGGGAGTTGATGAGGAGGTCCTAGCAATTGAGCCTATAACTGCTTTGGCACCGGGTCTAGTTATTCGAGGTTGTGCTAACAAGGCTGGTGGTGGGAAGATGGCTTCGTCATTGTCTCAGGCACGGACTTGAAGCAGTCACCTGTACCAAGGCCGTTTGTGTTCTTAATGGTTACTGGTGGGGGTGTGTTGAAATGATTTTTCCTATAGTTTCAACATGTGGATGTGGACGTACACGTGCTTTGCACAATTTTTTGTTCTCTGACTGGTTACTGTGTAACCGTTTTTTATTCCTTTGATCATGTACGATGTTATCAAATGATTAGGCATGTAAATTTGAACTTCACTTTGGGTTGAAATTCAATTTTGATGCTGAAAATGTAGCCTAATGCTTGTTGCTCTCCTATTATATAAAGGAGATTTCACGGCTCATTGTAGAGTCAGTAGTTTTGGATCTGAAACTTGAAAGTCTATACAGTTAGCTTTAATGTTGAAATTTTGTTAACATTGTTCAGGAAGTCATCTCGGGTGGGAATTTGTATAGAGTTAGTATGCTATACATTTTAATTACTAATATCAAAACAAATCTACAAAATTTAAGATAGTTTCTCTCCTATGTGTGTATGCCATGGATTATGAATAGAATTATTAAGAGTTTCTCTCTTCAATTTCAATGGTTAATTGAAAGTGTAATTTGTATTCTTGCTTTAACTTAATGAGTTAATCAAATGCTTGAAAAGTTGAATTACATGTTCATGGTTGTATATACTCAGGATTCACTAAGAAGTGCTATTTTAATATACAAAAATATCTCATGGTAGTAAGGCTACATGAAGATAAGTTCACAGTATCAGAATTATACTTTGTATGACTCCGCTGTCCAAGGGATGAGGCACTGGATAATGTTTACGACCTCTCCCTTGGGTATAAAACTGTAGTTCTAAGCATGATGATCCAAGTGCTGAACATAACCACATATGAAACCAAGTCTTCCTACGGGAAGTAATTATTTTGTTAAATTTGTCAACCCCATTACTCTTTGGTGCCTGTAATTATTCGTCGGTCTGCCACTACCAAGAATAATGACTATTCCCTTGAGTGTGTTGGGATTGTAATTTGTATATAGGAAGTGTTCTTACTAGTCATGGGGAATTCTTATGAACACATTTAGGTTTACCCACCTTGGTCCTATAGAGCCAAAATTTTAGGAGAGTTTAGTCCATAACTGACTCTCGTTAGTTGGCCACTAGCCTTTGCAGTCATCTATAATAGGGGTTGGCTACCTCTTAGAGAGCTACAATCTCTATGTGGGAAAAAAACCAACAGAATGGTGACTCTGTTGGGGATGAACTCTGTAGTTTTGGTTGCACACGATGGTGGTATAGAGTCATATTAAATAAAATTTTGTTCTAAATCTACATAGTGAATGTTATCAACCCTAGAGGAGGGAGGTTGTTTCAAATTAATCATGACAATATTGTGGTCTAATGTTTCCTGTAAGAAAAAGGATACAAGGGTTCTAGAGTTATTCATTGAGGGATAATTTTATTGGGGAGAACTTTAGAGAAATTTAAAAAGAGAGAGAGAAAGAAGATAAAGGATCCATAGGAGTTGGAGGTGCTTATCCAGAACTTATTGTTTGAAGTGAAGATAAGTGTTAGAATTCGATGGTAATGGATTATGATTGTGAAGGATATTACTAGTGGTATGATGCGACTTTGTAATGGGTAGTGAAACCCAGAATCTAGCAGAACTCAAAGAAAAAAATGTCAAAGTTCTTTTAAATACTGTCCTTTGTTGATGAGGTGGTGACTCTGTCTGAAGAACTAGTGAATGAAAGAAGGAATAGTCCTAGATCTGTGCTATTTACAATTTGGAAAAGAGATTCATACATGTTGCAAACAACTACCAGGTATTTCATCAAAACTAAATAGTTCACTATTTCCAATAATAATGGGTGTTTGTAATTAAGGATAAAAGTGGTTCTAAATTAGATGTCGAGCATCAAAAAAGGGAACAATGATTAGTTTTACCATACTTCTAATAGTGCAGTATGTGAAAGGATTTATGAACCATGTTTGTATTGCATAATATCTTTGAAAGCAAGGAATACTATTGTTAGTCATTAATAAACTCCTGATTGAGATAATAAGTGATGTGCCTGATAATTAAATACTGCTAAATAGTCTCCCATGTGCAAAGTTAGACATAAATATGCAGAAATAACACGTTGTATTAAACCCTTTGGGGTGTTTTGTAACTCAAAGGTATATGCCTTTTATATTTAGTGGTATCAATGATTACCCTAATTCAATTCCTAAGAAAATTAGGAAGTATTTTCCTAAATATATAGGGCAAGTTATAGAATCGACTTCTAAGCATTTACAACATTTTGTAGATGTAGTGGGTGATTATGAAATCAATCATGAAGATGTTGTCATGAAACTATTTGTGCAATCCTTAAAAGGTGATGCTAGGGATTGGTTCTCTTATTTACCTGCCTTTTCTGTTAATTCCTGGAACCAGTTGCTGATGGCTTTTATGGAGCAATTTGGTGAAAGAATCAATCCCAACACTTAAGAAAAGAATTTATGGGAATTCACATACAAGAGGAGGAATTAGTCCCGTATTTTAATCTCAGGTTTTCAAGAGATTTAAGGGAAATCCCAGAGAGCGTAAGGCCAAATGATGTTGAATGTTTGGTCATATACCTAGGAGCATTTGACAAGAGGATAGGTTTTTTATTAAGGGATAAAGAGCCTATTACTTTGCACCAAGAATATCAACTGGCTATGGAAATTGAAAATAATATGAAATATTCAATGATGAAGGGGTATTTAGCTGCAAGTATTGATTCCCCTAGCTTAACCAGTACTAATAGAATGTCAGAACCAGCTACTCAAAAAACTAATGATGATAGAATTCTTGCTAGGACTATTATAAACCCATCAATGTAGTTTGATGATAATGAGACCCAAATTGAAACCCAGTCCAATTTATGTGATGATGATCAAGTTTCTTTTGTATCAGAACTTTATGATATGAAAAGGCAAGAGAAGGAATCACCATATGAGTTTTTCTTAAGATTTCTGGGAATCTTAATACAAATTCCTGTAGCTCAAAGACTTAATGATTATGAATGCATTGATTTATTTTGTGAACTATATGAACCAGGACTGAGTTCCTTACCAGAAGAATTGAAACCTGCTAATTTGGCTCAAGTGATTCAATGGATAGAGATTGAAGAATCAGCCAAGAATGCATCTACACATAATAAAGATAATGCTCATTCAATACAAATTTTTTGCATGCATATTGAAGAAATTGAGAGGAAAAGTGATATATGATTGTATGAGACACCTATTGTATTTCCTAATCCTGACTGTGATGTTCATATCATTGAGATTCTATTGCAAGCTAGTGATTGTGATTTTAAAGATAATAATTGCAGTATTGAGAATGCAGCGGAGTTTTTATTAGAGTTGTGTGGGAATGAATAATCCCATGTGTATTTCCAAGTGAAGGGACAATTGTCAGATGATGTATATCTAGAATATGCCCAAGGTATATTAGCAATGGAACAGGGAAGATGCATAAATGTTGAGCAATCTAAGGATCATGATGTGTGTGATCACAAGAATACAATTGGAGGTAGCCATTATATTGATGAACATATTGGTACTATGGTCTTTCCTGATTATCTATGTGAAATGGAGATGGATGTGTTATTACCTTTTGGCATTGATGTGGTCGGTAAAGGGTTTTCAGACTGTGCTGAAACATTTACATGTAAATCAACATATTTAGCAGGTGGTGCTAAGTACAGGGAGGCTAGTACATATTGTTTTGTCTTTTTTGATCACGGTGAAATTGATGCTTTTAAATCTATCTCTAAGGGTTACCATATAGAAATGAATGAAGAGATATAGGAAGGAATGTATATTGACTAGCCAAAGATGAATATATTTTTGCATTCCCTGAAGAATGATGTAGCCAATACTGCTAACTTCTGTAGTACCCTGGCTTATTCCCAATTGACAAATTTCATAAGGCAGCAACCAAACTTGAGTGGGCAATTCCAGGAGGGGAATTCAGGGAGCTATGTATAATCTTTGTTAGGTAATGGAAGTGAAGATACCATGCACACCGTTCTATATGACAACTTTTAGTTCAGTGTGCAAACTGATGATAACATAATGGACAATCTTATGGACCATACAAGTTATGATAGTTTTCATTTCCTGGTATAGTTGAGCCAGTACCCTATAAAGTATGACCAGGAACAGGATAAGGTGAATTATTATTATGGTCATATATTGCTTTTAAAATGGTGGGGAAAAGCATTGATTAAATCAATACAAGGACAAAATATAGGTAGCCACCATAGCATTCTCAAAGGTATTGGCTACCCTATGAACTTCGAAACATCAAATAGTGAATGCGGTAAGCTATTTTTACATAAGAAAATAGAGAGTTTTGTTTTTGATAGAAGTAGACTTTGATTTCTCTTGTTTGGTGGCCAGGGGCCACCATGTTTGTACACACAGGTCTAGTTAACAGAAAAAGGTGATATGTTTGTGAGAGGACTGGTGTAATTCAATAATCTGGTCTGCGAAACCAGAGATTCTCGATTCTTGCTATGCCCACAGGGGGCATACATCCCCAGTCGAAGCCACTGATGGGACTATTAATTTTCTAAGTGGTATGAGCTGGAGTTTTGGGGTTTCAAAGTTACCCATGGTGATTTTAATTATCGAATTATGAATCCCTCTTGTTATGTTTCAATGGTGACTTACTACCGAGGGTAACTAGTTGTTTAAGTGACATTTTATCGCCCTCAGGTTGCGTCTTCACCGACCCCTTTCACCTAACCAGCCAGTCTTTCTGCTAGGATGGCTTAATATTTTATACTACCAAGGGTTTCATGGGCTGGTCCCACCTGAATGCTTTATCTGAAGTCTGGCTAGTCGCCCGATCGCAGGTTTTGATCTGGGCTGTTTCAAGCCAACCTCGCAGGTTTTTATGCTGACATCACCAAGGAGTGCGAGGTTTGAGAGATGTCACCATCAGGCAGGAGTGGTTATGTGGGGTTCTTCCCAAGGTATTAGCGGTGACGTATAGCTGTCTCTTCACTAGCAACGGTCTTTAATAACGGGATTAATTATGACCTCTCACAAACCTCACATGATTAGAGTAAATATTTCCAAAGTACTACGAGGTCTGCGAGGGGGTGACATGTGGTCTTTCTCCTTTGATCAGTGGGGATATGTGGGTCCCACTGTTTGGTTCGGGCCTCCTATTTTTGTGGGTTTTGATTGGACGTGCTCTCCCAGGCGCTGAGGTGGCTTGTTAATACTCATTGACTTGATCTCTACCCTCCGATTCGCCAGACGTATTTCACATCCGATGGTTTAAATTCAAAGGAGGGGTGTACGATTCGTCTGCGTGGCATATACCTCCTAGCTGTTACTTGTTCATTCATGGCATGGTTTTTCTAGAGGATCTCCTCCTGATTTTCTCCAACATGCGAACAGTGCCATCTTGCTGAAAGCATTCATGGCTTTATTTGCAACTAGTTGTTCGAGTGCTTGAATTGCTTTCAAGTAGTTATATCCTACACACTAGGCCATTCTATAAATGTTGACCAAGTTACTTGTGATTAGCATTGCATTTTCTTATGTTTTTGGTGCAGGAAATTTTTCTTCTTCGGTGTGTTGCAGAGCCATTCTTTCTCTATGGATAAATCAAATGAACGTAGGAGTACGAGGTTGGGAGCCCGAAGATCACTGGTCATGAAGAAGCTGGTTACTCCCATGGCCCCCGAGGATGCTACTAGGAGTATAGGAAGGAAGCCTGTATGCTGCTCGTCCCCTGTTCTCATTTCTGATGATAGCGGGTCTGACACCGATTCAAACTACCAGTGTTACTTGGCCACCTTGTGGAGCTCATGGGAGTTGATGAGGAGGTCCTAGCAATTGAGCCTATAACTGCTTTGGCACCGGGTCCATTTATTCGGGGTTGTACTGACAAGGCTAGTGGTGGGAGGGTGGCTCCATCGCTATCTCAGGCGCGGACTCGAAGTGGTCGCCTGTACCAGGGCCGTCTTTGTTCTTAATGGTTACTAGTGGGGGTGTGTTGAACTTCTTTTTCCTACATTTTCATTGTGTCGATGTGGACGTGTGCGTGCTTTGCACGATTTTTTTTTCTCTGAATGGTTACTTTGTAACCGTTTTTGATTCCTTAGATCATATACGATGTTATCAAATGATTAAGCATGTGAATTTGAATTTCACTTTGGGTAGAAATTCAATTTTGATGCTGACAATGTAGCCTAATGCTTGTTGCTCTCCTGTTATATAAAGGAGATTTCATGGCTTATTGTAGGGTCATTAGTTTTGGATCCAAAACTTGAAAGTCTGTACAATTAGCTTTAATGTTGAAATTTTGTAAACATTGTTCAGGAATTCATCCCGAGTGGGAATTTGTATAGAGTTAGTATGCTATACTTTTTAATTACTAATATCGAAACAAATCTACAAAAATTAAGATAGTTTCTCTCCTATGTGTGTATGCCATGTATTATGAATAGAATTATCAAGGGTTTCTCTCTTCAGTTTCAATGGTTAATTGAAAGTGTAGTTTGTATTCTTGCTTTAACTTAATGAGTTAATCAAATGCTTGAAAATATGAATTACATGTTCATGGTTGTATATACTCAGGATTCGCTAAGAAGTGCTATTTTAATATACAAAAATATCTCACGGTAGTAAGACTACATGAAGATAAGTTCACAGTATCAGAAATATACTTTGTATGACTTCGCTGCCCAAGGAATGAGGCATTGGATAATGTTTACAACCTTTCTCTTGGGTATAAAATGGTAGTTCTAAGCGTGATGATCTAAGTGCTGAACATAACCACATATTAAACCAAGTCTTTGTACGGGAAGTAATTCTTTTGTTAAATTGGTCAACCCCATTATTATTTGTTGCCTGTAATTATTCTTCGGTCTACCACTACCAAGAATAATGACTATTCCCTTGAGTGTGTTGGGATTGTAATCTGTATACAAGAAGTGTTCTTACCAGTCATGGGGCATTCTTATGAACACATTTAGGTTTACCCACCTTGGACCTACAGAGCCAAAAGTGTAGGAGATTCCAGCCCATAACTGACTCTCGTTAGTTGGCCACTAGCCTTTGTAGTCATCTATAATAGGGGTTGGCTACCTCTTAGAGAGTTTCAATCTCTATGTGGGAAAAAACACCAATAGGTATGAAAGTGTAGACATTTAAATTTGACCACTTATATTTGACCAAATTTACCTTTTTCATCTAAATATCCTTTTATCCACATTAGTTAAATAGTGTTACTATTATTTAATTAATACCTATAAATTCTTCTAAATCCCTAAGGTATCTAGTTAAATAATTAAATACCTTACCCCTTTATCCTTTTCTTCCAAGGAATTCAATAAATAACCCACTTATTTAATTTCCTTTATGTCCTATCCACAATTAATCTTAATTCATCTCCTAATCTAATCATTAGGGATGTGACACATCCCTAATCCATGATTAGGATGTGTCACATCCTCCAACTTTTGCAATTTGGCTCATAATCGTCATTAGCCACCTAACTCTCTTCTAATCCTTCATTAACTAGTCTAATTAGTCATTTAGTCAACTCTTATCACATCCCAATGGAATTTTTAATTCCATTTTGTTCTCCCAACAACCTTAATAGAATTTTTAATTCCATTTACAATCCCCATGTCCTCTTCAACATGTGAATTTAAAATTTTCATTTATTCATCCAATGCATTTCTCTTCCCCAAGAAATTCTAAATCCTCTCATGAGTCACACCAGTCACATGGGAAAAGGACCTCCTTTATGAGGAGCTTGTCTTACCCCCAAGATACTCCCCAATGATGTGAATTTAAAATTCACACTTATTCCCCCAACAACTTCTCTCTTCCCCATGTGATAAGATATGACTTTCTAAAATTACTCACTTGTCACCAGCATCTTCATATGGGGACAAGAACTTCATTTTTGAGGAAATCCTCTCCTAATCCCAAGGTACTTGCAAGTACCTCCACCTCACATGTCCTCTCTCCACCTCACATATCTTCTTTCCATATCACCTATCATTTCACACCTCATCTTCCACATGGCAAGATCTGAGGGCTTGTGAGTCCTCAACTTACCACAACCCTCCATCTTGCCCATGTTGGCTAAATCCTAGCCATTGCATTCTCTAGAGACTCTTCCCTTAAAAGAGAAGATTTGGTCTCATTTTCATTTATTCATTTCAACACTTTTTCATTATTCAACACATCCAAGCATTCAAGAAACTCAAATTTCAACTTAGCACTTGAATCCTCCATTGTTGCAGCCTTGAACCTTTCATTGCATCCACATACAACACCCATCCAAATACCCATTTGCATCATTGCATTCCTCACAACTTCTATTCTATTTTTCATCAATTTTAGGTCATTTTCCATTGAAGGAGAGCACAATCAAGCATAAAAAAGTGCCAACCAAACTCATCAATTCAAACAAGGTAAAAGGTTTCATTTTCTTTGTATTTTGTTTGGATTCATCATAGGTGAATCTTGAGTGTTTGTTAGTGTTTTCCTTTTTTCATTTCGTTTTGTCTTTCATTTTAGGATAGGAAAAATCACTTGCACACATTTCTAGCAAGCCTAGTGGGGCATCCTAATCCCTAATTTTCATATTCACTCCCATCATCTTTTTGCCTAGTCACTCCTTGAATGATTGGGGCATCTTCCTTAATCTAAAAATCTTCTCCTAGGTGCTATGTTTTAATTTTCTTTGAAATGATGCTACTTTGTAACATCTCAAAGAGGGGAAAAATTTAGACATCTAAATTTGACCACTTATATTTGGCCAAATTTACCTTTTTCATCTAAATATCCTTTTATTCAGATTAGTTAAATAATTTTACTATTATTTAATTAATACCACTTAAGTTTTCTAAATCCCTAAGGTATTTAGTTAAATAATTAGTTAAATAATTAAATACCTTACCCCTTTATCCCTTTCTTTCAAAGAATTAAATAAATAACCCACTTATTAATTATTTTTATGTCTTATCCACACTTAATCCTAATTCATCTCCTAATCCTATCATTAGGGATGTGACACATCCCTAATCCATGATTAGGATGTGTCACATCCTCCAACTTTTGCATGTTGGCTCATAATCGTCACTAGCCACCTAACTCTCTTCTAATTCTTTATTAACTAGTCTAATTAGTCCTTTAGTCAACTCTTCCCACATCACAATAGCATTTTTAATTCCATTTTATTCTCCCAACAACCTTAATGGAATTTTTAATTCCATTTACAATCCCCATGTCTTCTTCCCCATGTGAATTTAAAATTCACATTTATTCATCCAATGCATTTTTCTTCCCCATGAAATTCTAAATCTCCTCATGGGTCACATCAGTTGCATGAGACAAGGACCTCATTTATGAGGAACTTGTCTTATCCCCAAGGTACTTCCCAATCATGAGAATTTTAAATTCACATTTATTCCCCCAACTTCTCTATTCCCCATGATGATAAGAGAGAACTTTCTAAAATTCCTCACTTGTCACCATCATCCTCATATGGGGATAAGAAAGTTTTTGAGGAAATCCTCCCCTAATCCCAAGGTACCTGCAAGTACCTCCACCTCACATGTCCTCTCTCCACCTCACACATCCTCTTTCATATCACTAGTCCTTTTCACACCTCATTTTTCACATGGTGAGATGTGAAGGCTTGTGAGTCCTCAACTTACCACAACCCTCAATCTTGCCCATGTTGGCTAAATCCTAGCCATTGAATTCTCTACAGACTCTTTCGTTAAAAGAGAATATTTGGTTTTTTTTTTCATTCATTTATTTCAACACTTTTTCATTATTCAACACATCTAAGCATTCAAGAAACTCAACTTTCAACTTAGCACTCTCAAGCACTTGCATCCTCCATTGTTGCAGCCTCGAAGCATTCATTGCATCCACATACAACACCCATCCAAATACACATTTGCATCATTGCATTCCTCATCACTTCTACTCTATTTTGTATCCATTTTAAGTCATTTTCCATTGAAGGAGCACACAATCAAGCATCAAAAAGGGCCAACCAAACTCATCAATTCAAGAAAAGTAAAAGGTTTCATTTTCTTGTTATTTTTTTTGGATTCATCTTAGGCCAATCTTGAGTGTTTGTTAGTGTTTTCCTTTTCACATTTCAATTTGTCTTACATTTCAAGATAAGAAAAATCACTTGCACACATTTTTGGCACGCCCGATGGGACACACAAATGAGTCTATCTCTTCCACGTTCGTTGTTATTTGATGTTTTGTAGGTTCATATTACACAGAGGTGGCCTTTCTTTGAATATAGATGACTTTTCCCTAAATAGGGGCATTTGGCCCTAACAATGGTGACCTACTCCTAAATAGGGGTGACCTGGCCTTGAACAGAGGTGATTCTACCCTAGACAGAGGCAATTGAGTTGTTTCACATTTGTTGAAGACCAAAGGCTAAAAATTCTAACATGTTTGTTGTAGGAGGAGTGGGCCAAATACATTAGTTAGATTGATTTTTACCACTTTCATATTAGTTAGGCACATAGATCTAAATAGGGGGAGTCAAAATAATTGTTTCTCATGCTTGTAAAGTGGGCTATTGATGTACCCAATCCCCTTGCACCATTTGGAAATCTTGGCTGAAGAGAAATTGTAGTCTACTTAGTCTTTTGTCTTACCTAGGAGGCACTAGATCATTGAATATTTTTCCTTGCACTTTGTGTGAGCCTGGGGACTAGTCGAAAACGTTTAGTGTCTTCTTTTAGCAGGACTTGATTAGGGATTTCATCACCCTAAGGGATGATTTCAACCACTCGTTACTAACAAAGTATATAAAGGGGGAGAGTGAAAAATATACTTCAATCCAGTTACGTTGTGTTTGGCGAAGTGTCGAAGCTAGGGTGATACCTAGATAAGATGTGAAGAGTTGGTCTGAGTTTTCAATACCTCATTGGTTGATCTCGACTCACACCTAAAGATGGGTTGGTGTTC
Organism: Sequoiadendron giganteum; assembly: GCA_007115665.2. NCBI lineage: Eukaryota > Viridiplantae > Streptophyta > Pinopsida > Cupressales > Cupressaceae > Sequoiadendron > Sequoiadendron giganteum. The sequence continues at coordinate 129,284,877 of CM021108.1, read as the reverse complement.
ATGATTGTGCCCCATGTACCATGCATATATCGAGGACTCCCTAGTTTTCCTTGTTCAACCTAGTTAGAGTACCGTGTTGGCCATACCCTTCATACTAATCTTAGGACTGTGTTGTTTGAACTATCTTTTTGTGTGAAACTAGTGCATGTCTATTTAGTCAAGTTAGTCTTTGCCTTATGCTTGTTGTTTGTTGTGTTTTTTGTCCTTTTTTATAGGTATTTTTATCCAAGTTAAGTCTAGGTCAACTAATAGGGGTGACTTGGCCATAACAGGGGCAATCTGACCCCGAGCGCTATGAGCAGAAGGGTGAATCTACCTTTTTATTCTTCATCTAGGGCCCTATTTAGGTTTGTTTTGGTGTCTATTTGGTCATTTTCAAACCTATTCTTCATCCTCATTGACTTGGGAAACCTTACCCTTGACTTTGGAAACCTGACCCTAAATTGGGTGACTTGGCCCTCAATAGGGGTGAATCTTCCTTTTCTGCTTCATTCAAGAACCCATTCGGGTCCGTTTTGGTGTTCGTTCGATCGGTTTTTATCCCATTATTCATCTGAGTCCTCATTTTGATCCCTTTAGACAAATCCATTTCTCCATTGGTGGTTCTATTCTCCATATGAATCTCCATCCAAGTCTATTTAGTCGAGTCCATTCATCTGTTTTTTCATCTCATTCCTCACTTAGGACCCCATTCAGGTTCATTCTGACTTGGGTGACCTTTCCCTTGACTTGCGTGACTTGGCCCTAAGTTGGTCGACCTAGCCCTAAGTTGGGTTTGTTTTTGTGTCCATTCGGCTATTTTCAAACCTGTTCTTCATCCCCCTTGACTTGGGTGACCTTTCCCTTGACTTGGGTGACCTGGCCCTAAGTTGGGTGACCTAGCCCTCAACAGGGGTGAATCTGCCTTTTCTGCTTCATTTCGGACCCCGTTTGGGTCCATTTTGGTGTCTATTCGACCATTTTTTTGAACCCGTTCTTCATCTGAGTCTGCATTCCAATCTATTTGGGGCATATCCGATTGTCTGTAGGTGGTCTTATCCTTTGTCTAAGTCTCTATCCAAATCCGTCTAGGCGAATCCAATTTTTTTGTCTACTATCTCATTCGTTGTTCAGGACCCTGTTCGGGCCCATTTTGGTGTTTGTTTAGCTATTTTTTGTCTCATTCTTCATTCATATTCGTTTAAGTGATTTCAATTATTTGTTGATAGTCCTATCCTCTGTTTGAGTCTTTGTCTAGATCCGTTTACATGAATTCATTCATTTTTGTCTACTATCCCATTCTTTGTTTGGGGCCCTGTTCAGGTCCATTTCGGTGTCCTTTGGCCGTTTCCCATCTAAAGTTTAGTCTAGGTCCCCGTTCAAATCCATTTAAGCTAAATTTTAATCCTATTAGGAAAATCCGCAAAGTCACACTTGTCCATTCTTCAGTCACCCTCGTCCAGTCTTCAGTCGTATATGCCTATCCTTTAGTGTCTTCAACTATTTAGGTGAACTTGTCAGTTGTTTGGGTGAACTTGAATATTATCATCATCTATCTTTCTATAATCATCATTCTTGTCCATCTGTATTTTCCATCGATCATTGTTCCATCAATCAAATCATCTTTAGATTGCATATCCATCATCGGTTTGTCAATTCAAATCCCCTAGACTTCCTTTCTAAGGTTTCTATCCAAGTTGGCTTAAGTGTCGAATCCTGATCATTGTCATCAATGACAATTACTTAAGATTTTTATCCATTCTAAGTTAGTATCATTACAGTCCAATCAAACTACTTCTCTCTTGAGGTAGGTTCAATCTCGTAACTATCCCATTCACAACCAATTCGTTGGCACCTTGCATCATTTAAGTTAGATCTCTAAACTAGGTCTAGAATTTGTTCCCATCTTCCTATTTTATCAATCATGCAAAATTGTCTCACCAATCCTATCACATCCCATCACATCCTCTGATCATCCTAATATGAGCTTTAATCCAATCCCAACCTAAGCTTAATCTAAATCCCAACTTGAGCTTTTGTCCACCTATATCCTCTTCCATCTTCTTCTAGTCCATCCAATTTATCTCTTCATCATCTATTCTTCCCTTCTCATCATATATTCCCATCTTTTCCATCTGCATTTGTTCCATCTAATATCATGAATCCTTATCCTCCTCTTGCTTAACAAATAATAGTAGTCAAAGGGAATCCCAACTATGTCGATGACAATAATGAAAGTCTTGTTGATCAAGATGAGTACAACATAGATCCCCTTGATGCTATCATTGCTAGCAAGCTTCTTTTGACCACTTCCCAAAATCCAATCATTCCTCCAAGCTATCCCACCATACCTTCATTCGCATCTAATAATAGTCCTTACACTACCCTTGACAAGGGATATCCAGTACCCTCACCATCCACATATCCATCATGTCCTCCCTCTACATCTCTCCCCTATCCAACATCCACATCCTCCTATAGTAATCCACCACCCCCATACTCCTATATTTATCATCATCAACAATCCCAATACCTCTACTTAATCCCACATCCAAATCTTCCCATCCTAATCCAACACCCACGCCTTCCTATCATAATCCACCATCCCAATATTCCTCTTATCCTAATCCACCATCTCAATCTTCTTATCCTAATCCTTCACCTATATCCTCCTACTCAAATCCATCACTCATATCCTCCTACGAAAATCCATCACCCATATCCTCCTATGCCAATCCACCATCCATGTCCACCTATGCTAATCCACTAGCTCAATCTTCCCATCCTAATCCAACATCCACACCTTCCTATCATAATCCACCATTCCAATATCCCTACCTTAATTTTGCATCTACGTCTTCCCACCTCAATCTAGATTCCACATATTGCTACCCTAATCCTCCATCCATGTACTATTATGCGAATCCACCACACACTTCCTCTTATCCTAATCCATCATCTCAGTCTTCCCATCCTAATCCAACTTCCACATAATCATATCATAATTCAACATCCTTACCCTCCTACGCAAAACCACCATCCACATCCTCTTGTATCACTCCCCCCTCCATTCCATTATATTTAAATACTCTTGCCAATTCACCCTACCTCAATCCTCCATCTAATCATGATCCACCCACCAAGCTTAATTCTCCACCTAATCCTAGTCCTCCATCCAATTCCATCCACTTATCTAATCCTAATCCACCAACCCTTTATCCTAGCTGTCCACCTACTCCTAGTCCTCCATCCAATCCCATCCACTTATCTAATCCTAATCCACCAATTCCTAATCTGAGTCCTCCACCTACTCCTAGTCCTCCATCTACTCTTAGTCCTCCATACAATCCCATCCCCTCATCTAATCCTAATCCACCAATCCCTAATCCTAATCCACCAATCCCTAATCCTAGTCCTCCATCCATTCTCATCACGCAACCTAAACCTACAATGCCCAAAGATCTCATTCCAAATGTCATCCAAGGACTCATGACAAAAGAGACATCCCCAAATCCACATATTGATGTTGTGGAACTATTCCCTCTCGCTCTATCATGTTCAATCACTAGTGATGAGTCCATCATCCATTCAACACCTATCACTCCCATTACAATTCCTAACACCACAACCATTGAATCCATCAAACCCAACGAGGCCACTAAATCCCCATCTTCTACTCGTAGATCCACCCAATCTATTGGAAACATCAAAAACCAATCCAATCCTCCTGGTCTTTGTATCACCATAGTCCAATCCCAAGACCTTTGTGAATCCTCCATCCTCCCATCTTCCCCAATTGAGGAGTCCCTCCATCACTCCTCCCTTGTCTTTCCTCTCACACAAGATGAGTCATGCCAAGCACGTGATCCAAACCATACCAACATATCCCCTCCTCTAAATCAAGATCCTACCATCCTATCTACTCCATCTCAATATTATAGTTCCCCATCCATTACATATCACGATCCTTATTCTTAATCAAGTCATGATTTTACCATCCCATCCATCCCATATCAAGATCACACTAGCTCATCCGCTCCATCCCATGATCCCCTTTTCATTCAATATCTAATCGCTCCATCTCCTGATCCCTTATCACCCACTACCACAAATCCAAATCCTATCATACCACCTAATCCCTCTCCTGATCCCTTGTCACTCATTCCTCTTGACTGGGATGCTACTATCCCCTCATCTCCATCTCATGACCCTTCATCACTGCCTAGCCCTACCATCCCATCACCACTTTTATATCACCTTGTTAAAATTACACTCATCCATGGTGGTCTTCTTGTAGAAGAAAAACAAAGCATATGCACCACCCTTTCTCCTCTACCTGCTAATGGACTTGCATCATGCTTCCAAAAGAATAAGCATCCTACCATAGATCACATGCTCGAGAACATGAACTACCAAGAAAAAGGTTCAGGCCTTCACGAGCAAGGTACTTTAGAGCCCATCCAAGTCAAAGAACATACAGGTACACAAGGTCTTGGATATATCTCCCAAAAATCACAATCCAAAAGTGTTGGTACAACCTCCATACATCCTAAATGAGCCTCTTCCAAAGGAATGAGAGGCACTTCCCATCGCTCTACCAAACCGTTTGTCACCATCCCCCCTCCTCCATCATATTACCTCAAAAAAAATACCCATCTTCCTCCTCCCTTCTCCAAGTCTGTTTTGGGTCCTTATATCCCTCCATCTACTACATCTATTTTGGGTCCTTATGTCCCTCCATCCACCATAATACATCCTCCATATACAATTTCTATTTTGGGCCCTTATATCCCAAAATCACCTCCACAATATTATCCTCTGCATCCTCTCATCCATCCATCACCTATCCCTAGCATGCATCATAAAAATACTAACCTCATAATCCCTAATCAGGATCAACAAAGGAACCCCTCCATACATGCTATCTCACATCATTGTCAAAATCCTACCTCCATCACCCTATCCACATCTCTTCCACATCATCCATCGCTTTGTATCCATCTCATTGTTATTAAAATAACTTTAGATGCCAAAGTAAAAATGCATAAATACAAACATTCACATGAATCTAAATCTCCTTATGTCCCCTTAAAACCACATGTTGAAGAAAATAAAAATCAAATCCAAAAGCCAAATCAAACCCATAGGCCATCAAGGCCCACTAAAGAAAAAAGAGGCAATGCCTTCAAACAAAAAATTCATAACAACATCCAATGTTTCTAATCCAACAAAGCACCACTCACATCCTCCATCTCCTAAATCTATTTTGGGTCCTTATGTCCCAAAATTCACTATCCCAACTCCTCCATTATTGCCACATTCTCCATCCATCAATCCTCCTATCATTTCACATCCACCACATGTTCCATTGTTGGTCCTGAACACCTCCCCCCATCACACATCCACTCCATCATTCCATCCACACACTTTCTAACAACCCATCCACTATCCCCCATATCTCTCCCATCAAATCCCTTTAATCCATCCTCTTGCATAATCCATCCATTCTAATAAGGTTGTAACAACATCCAATAGTTGCCTTACACATGGGCTCTCATTACCTCATACAAAAATTGATGCTTAATTTATTTTTCCATATCCCTATCAACTATCCTATAAATCCATATATTCACATCCCTATCCTTATCCATCTCCATCTGTATTTCTGTCCAAAAATTTCAAAAAATACAAAATAAAAGTCAAAAAAGTAAAAAATCCAAAAAATAGTAAAGAGAAATAATTTATCCAATGGTGAAAACTTGGTAAACAAGCACCTTGGATAAGTACCATGATTAAAACCTAGAAAATAGGTGTCATGCGTAAATCCCCCATCCAATTTACTTCCACAATTGGGGGTAACTTCCGTCTACCTATCTTTCACATCCTACCCATCATATCCCATTTGTATCCAATCCCTCCATCTTCCTTACGATATTGACCTAGATAGGGGTAAACATATATACACTTTGAAAACCTTGGAATACATTCCCCTCATCTATACACTATGATATTCATATGCCTATCCCCTTCCATCCACCTTCCTTATCCATGCATCTTATCCACATCCATCCTCCTTATCCTTGCATCCTATCCACATCTATTTGTCTTCTATTGGCCATCATCCTATTATCCGCCATCTGTCTTGCCTCATCACACATGAAATATCTAGAGTAGGGGCATCTCCTTCTTTATGACGTAATCCTTGGCGACACCATCCATCCATCCCTCTAGGTAATTCCCTCCATATTCCAAATCCTTATCTCCCTATGCACCCATCCACTAGTCCTTTTCCATCTTTTCATCCTTATCTCCTCATCCATTTATCCATCCATAATCCATTCCATCTATCCCAATCCTTATCCCTCTATCCATCCATCCTAGCATCTTTCCATCTCCCTATCTTTATCTATCCATCTCTCTCTCTCTATTTTCATTCCATCTCATAATCCCTTGTCATTGGTATCTAGCTATAGGCTACCCTCATGCAATCCAATGCAATTCATCTCACTATCATCACTCCTACCTATTTCCCACATTCGTCTCACACCCTATCAATATTCATCATTCAGCTATCCATCATGTCATTCTCCCCATTCATCTTTTGATGATTTGGATAACTATCCCATCCCTGAGCTTCAGATTAATCCACATATTCCACATATTTGTACTCCTATCCACCAGGTCCTTCTTGTGTCATTGTATCAACTCCATCATTGTATCTCCATCATTTTCATCTCCTCCTTCGTTGTCCATCATCTATCTTTGGCCTTGTGTCAAACTATGTTTCCTGTGTGCTTTCATGTAGGCAAGGTTGATCCTTTGATTCACCCTCCAGGGAATTTATCCATCTAGTATTTTTCATCCATCATGGTCTCCATTGTCCGCTTTCCACTTTTATCCATGGCCTTTTATCAAACTACGAGGGCTATGTGCTTTCCTATAGGCAAGGTTGATCTTTGATCAACCCCCGAGCCCATAGCTCTTTAGGGTGTGTTAGTCTTGTGTCCCCTAAGTCCATAGGGTGTGTCGGTCTTGTGCCCCCTAGGTCTTTAGGATGTGTCTATTTTTTCACCTTGTCATTTTTTCATCTTATGTCTCGTCATCTTGTCGTCTCATCAAGTTTGTCTCTATCCTAGCTGGTGCTTTCAAAATAAAGGTCACTAGTATCACAAGATCTAATCAATTTTGAGTATCTTGAGTCATGTCGATCTTTTAGTTTCGTATCCATCTTTGGTCTCAATAGTATGTATCCTTCGTAACAGACCTCATCAACTCCATCCATCCTCTTGATGCTATGCCAAAGGATGTTTTGAAATTGATTACAACCTTTTGATACTTTTGGCTTCTATTTATTATTTGAGCTCCCAATCATCACTTATAAAGGCCACCATGATCTATTATATTATGGTGTGTTTTGGTTGGTTAACATAGGGGCATATCTTGATCTTTTTTTGTTTTTGTCTTCTTGGTTGTCCCACATAGTATCTACCAAGACCCCTGAGGTCTTGTGTTATGCTATGGCATCATTTTATGCTTGTGGTTATCCCAATACTTGGCTCAACCAATGTCATCGTAACTTTGGGGTGTTGGGATAGCCTCCTTTTTTGTTGTATTTTAGTATGCATTAGAAACTAATCCACCTTGGTTTCACATACCATGGTACCTAGTGTCTTATGCTATAGAAAAAATTAGTGCTCCAAAAATGGAAAATTGCATTAGGATTGCATTTCATTTTCTCTTCCATTGCATTGCCTCTTTACCTCCATCATCTTCATTCATTTTAACCATCTCACATCTCCATCCAATCATAATCCATTCAATCTAGCACAAGTCATCTAATCATATCTTTGGTCTTGTTCCCAGCCTTGCTACAAGACTTGACCCAATCATCATCATCATCATCGAGATATATCATTCCCTATCCTTTTGTGTTTTTTTGGGATGTATCCTTCCCTTATCAACAACACTTTCGTCATCATCTTTGGGATGTCTCCTTCCCTTATCCTTGTGTTGTTTCGGGATATATCATTTCCTCATCAACAACCCTCCATCGACCATCAGTCCATCTTGGTTTGTAGCTTGACTGGAGCAACATCATATTTTTCCTTGAATCCATTTGTTCTTGCCTTTATCTCTTCATCTTACCATCATCTATTCCATCCATAATTTTGTATCATCTTCCCCATCTACTCTTCCCTCATCTCATACATTTCAAAAGCACACCCATGTTCTCTTGAACCTGTCTGTCTTATCGAGGGGGGATCCTAATCCCTAATTTTCATCTTCCCTCCTAGTCACTCCTCAAATGACTTGGAAATCTTCCTTAATCTAACCATATTCTTCTAGGTACTATTTTTTAATTTTCTTTGAAATGATGCTACTTCATAACACCATCTCAAAGAGGGACAAAATGTAGACATCTAAATTTGACCACTTATATTTGGCCAAATTTACCCTTTTCGTCTAAATATCCTTTTATCCACATTAGTTAAATAGTGTTACTATTATTTAATTAATACCACTAAAGTCTTTTAAATACCTTACGCCTTTATCCCTTTCTTCCAAGGAATTAAATAAATAACCCAATTATTTAATTCCCTTTATGTCCCATCCACACTTAATCCCAATTCATCTCTTAATCCCATAATTAGGGATGTGACACATCCCTAATCCACGATTAGGATGTGTCACATCCTCCAAATTTTTCAAGTTGGCTCCTAATCATCATTAGCCACCTAACTCTCTTCTAATTCTTCATTAACTAGTCTAATCAGTCCTTTAGTCAACTCTTCCCACATCCCAATAAAAATTTAAATTTCATTTTATTCGACCAAAAATATTAATGGAATTTTTAATTCCATTTACAATCCCCATGTCCTCTTCCCCATGTGAATTTAAAATTCACATTTATTCATCCAATTCATTTCACTTCACATGAAATTCTAAATCCCCTCATGGGTCACATCAGTCACATGGGACAAATACCTCCTTTATGAGGACCTTGTATTATCCCCAAGGTACTCCCCAATCATGTGAATTTAAAATTCACATTTATTCCCCCAACAACTTCTCTTCCCCATGATGATAATAGATGACTTTCTAAAATTCCTCACTTGTCACCATCATCCTTATATGGGGACAAAAACTTCTTTTTTGAGGAAATCCTCTCCTAATCCCAAGGTACTTGCAAGTACCTCCACCTCACATGTCCTCTCTCCACCTCACATGTCATCTTTCCATATCACCTATCATTTTCACATCTCATCTTCCACATGACGAGATGTGAGGGCTTGTGAGTCCTCAACTTACCAGAGCCCTCCATCTTGCCCATGTTGGCTAAATCCTAGCCATTTAATTCTCTAGAGACTCTTCCCTTAAAAGAGAAGATTTGGTCTCAATTTCATTTATTCATTTCAACACTTTTTCATTATTCAACACATTCAAGCATTCAAAAAACTCAAATTTCAACTTAGCACTCTCAAGTACTTGCATCCTCAATTGTTGCAGCCTTGAATCTTTCATTGCATCCACATACAAAACCCATCCATATACACATTTGTATCATTGCATTCCTCATCACTTCGACTCCATTTTGCATCCATTTTAGGTCATTTTTCATTGAAGGAGCACACAATCAAACATCAAAAAGGGCCAACCAAACTCATCAATTCAAGCAAGGTAAAAGGTTCCATTTTCTTGGTATTTTGTATGGATTCATCTTAGGCCAATCTTGAGTGTTTGTTAGTGTATTCCTTTTTTCATTTCATTTTGTCTTGCATTTTAGGATAGGAAAAATCACTTGCACACATTTCTGGCAAATCCAGTGGGGCATCCTAATCCCTAATTTTCATATTCACTCCCATCATCTTTTTGCCTAGTCACTCCTTGAATGATTGGGGCATCTTCCTTAATCTAACAATCTTCTCCTAGGTGCTATGTTTTAATTTTCTTTGAAATGATGCTACTTTGTAACATCTCAAAGAGGGAAAAAATGTAGACATCTAAATTTGACCACTTATATTTGGCCAAATTTACCTTTTTCATCTAAATATCCTTTTATTCAGATTAGTTAAATAATTTTACTATTATTTAATTAATACCACTTAAGTTTTCTAAATCCATAAGGTATTTAGTTAAATAATTAAATAAGCTACCCCTTTATCCCTTTCTTTCAAAGAATTAAATAAATAACCCACTTATTTAATTATTTTTATGTCTTATCCACACTTAATCCTATTGCACATAGAAAGATCCAATGTAATTTTAAAGTGTTTAAGTGCACTTTCATTTTGTGCATTTTAATATTCTTATTTGTGTTGTCACACTTCTAGATGTGTTAAAGACAAGTCATTTGATAGCCTTTATTCCTTTCTGAGATTATTTATTTCTCTTGATATTCTATCATTTTAATTAATTTTCTAAATGAATTTTATTTATTTATTTTATTTAATCATTTGGTCAATTCCTATATAATATGAAATTATGACAATCATATGCCCATAAAGTAAAATGTAATGATCTTTTTGTATTATGATTTTAAATCCTTGGCATTAGTTTGAAGTTTAGTTTTTTTTAAGTTGATTTAGTAAAGCTTTCAAGATTGCATTTATTTATTTATTTTTAATTTTTATTCAATTATTAATATTTTTAACTTTAAAAATAAAATGATTTTTTTTCTAATTCTTGTTAGTTTGAGCTGTTTTAAAATGAATTTTGCTAGTGTTATTTTAGATGTTTTCTAAAAATTAGTATGAAGTTTTTTTTTATAAATAAAGAAAAGAAAATAATTAAAGAAGGGAGTGGGATTTAGGGTAAAAGATAAAAAATAAAGAAAATAAAGGAGAGGTTAAAAGATAAAAATAAGAAGTGTTGGTCATCATAGTAAAAGAGGGTGTTTTTAAGGTTTTTGGGCATGCTAGAGGTGTCAAAATAGGATAATATTTTAGGGTTTATAATATATTATTGGACCCTCACCTTTTAAATATTCTTGGTACTTTTATTGATGCATTTGTGTGAGATTATTTGGCTACAAATTATTTTTGTAAATTCTATTGAACTCCATATGGACTTCCACATTGGCTATATTGAGCTTTCTTTTCAATAGTCTATTGAAATCAAGAGAAAGATATTCTTTCCAATTATTTTATTTTTTAATTTATTTTTTATTATATTTTGAAATAAATATATATATGTAAACTCCATTAATGGAGTATAAATCCTAGTAAATATTTATTTTTGGATAATGTCTTCTTAGAGTTTTTGAAACCTCATATTTAATGGATATTGAGTTAGTTTATTAATTAGATTTTAAAAAATTATGTTGCACCCATATGTATGCATATTTTATTTGTATTATATTTCCTACTATAGCCTAAAACTGTGGTAATTATTTTTTATTTGAATAAGTTTATTTTAGTTATTTTTTGTTAGAAAAGGACGGTTAAAAACTTTTGTTAATAATTAAATAATTTCCAACCTTTTCTTGATTTATTGTTGCTTTGAAAAATATAATTACTTCTTATTTGGAAGTGGATCCAAGTGTTGTAAATAAAAACATAGGTCTTACTTTAAATTTTGATGTTTATTGATTCTTTTATTTATATTTTGATTATGGTAATATGTGGAGTACTCATTAGTTTTTGTATGTGCAAGTATTTCAAATTTTATTACTATATATTAGAAACTTGATGGCATTTGTGTATTGAACTATAAGTGTATTTAGGGAATACATTGTGTTGTAAGATGATATCCCTACAAGAGAAGTTTATTGTTTTGTCAACCATGACTTCCTGTAAAATATATGTGGTCATGTGTTAGATTTTTATTGAAATTGGAAGGTTGTTTAAACACTTCTTCAACCTTTATGAGCTTGTGTAATAATTGTGACCCTTATTGTATGAAGCTTATGCATGCCTTCATTGTATCATCACAAAAACTTCCAAATATTCTATAAATATCTGCATCAAGAGATTTCTCACTTGATATTTCACCAATATATCAACCAAACCAGCTTGTACATGGACTAGTATGCTAAATAAATTAGTATCTCATCTTTGGTAGGGGTTTTAGATAGTTTTCTATTAAAACTCCCCTTGAGCCAATGCTTTCTATCTAGTTTCTAGAGGAAACATCTGCACCAAAATTTGGAATAGATACATTTTTCACATCATTCTCTTCATTTCCCTTCCATATCCTATTCATCTCCATATTTAGCTGAATTGGATCAATCTTATTTTTTGGACCAAAAGGTTTCACATTCTTTCCTCTACAAAACTTAGCTATGTGTCTTTTCTTATTGTATTTATAGCATGTGAAACTTTATTGTGAAGAAAACTTACCTCTTACTAGTTTATATTTTCATTCAAAATCCTTATTCCCAAACCTACTACATGTGTAACAGTAACTAGGGAATGATTGAAACATCATACCATTATTGTAGCCATTCATCATCTCTCTTCTACATTCACTAGTCTTATAAACAAATATATTGCATACATAACATTGACTAAAAAATTGATTGAAGATTTTGATTCAGCTTGCTTCTACATTCTATAGCTCTATGTCCAAATTTATTGCAAAAATAGTAGTGACCTTTAATAAATCAATACATTTATGAAAGTGGTTGTCTGATAGTAGGTCTCTTGAAATATTTCTTCTAGTTCTGGATATATTTGACATTACTCTTCTTATCTGTAGTATTCAATTTTTCATTGTTCTCCATTTCAAGATTGTTTGGAGTTTGATTTCCCTTTGACATTTCTCCTTTTTTAAACCCTAATCCTTCTTTGTCCTTTGAATATTTTTGACAAGCAAGTATATCATAAAAAAATGTAGGGCTATTTTTGAATTATTCCTATTGAATATTACTTGCTCAAGATCTTTCCTCAAAGACACAACTTCTTCTTGAATTTCTAAGAATTTTATAGACTTTCCTTTCAATTTTGCATTCAAGCAATCTTCAACTCTTTTTCCTTCTTCAACTTGCACTATTAGATTAGTGATTTTCTCATTTGATTTCTTAAGTTACTCATTTGTCTCCTTGAGTTTCTATTTAAATTTCTTAAGTTACATTCATCTATTTCCTTAAGGGATTATTTTATATCTCTATTCTCACATTCTACTTTATGTAGGTCATTAAGAGCAGATTTGAGATCTCCTTCCATATCAACTTCATAGTCTTCTTCAATAAAACTTTCCATTATAATTTCTTTGAAGGGGATAGGATACTTCCTAGTTTCCATGTGTTCAACCTCCAAGAGCCACCTCAATGGTTAAGCCAGTTGAAGGAAGGAAGCTCTGATACCAATTTTTGAACACCCAAAATACTGAGAGAGGGGGAGTGAATAATAATTCCATGAAATTTATTCACTTAAAAGTGTATTCAAAGAATCTCATTAAACTTTCATGAATGGAAAGGAAAAATTAAAGAATGAATCACAAAAATCAACACAAGAACATGAGTTTTATTTGGAAAATCCTTGAAAGGGAAAAACTACATAATAAGGATTAGCTCACAATATATCATAACTAGTTACAATACATTGCAGGAGGCTCCCTACAAGAAGAGCTCACTCCCCGAAGGATTCACTAACCAAAAAATAGGAGGTCTCATTGACTAAGGAAGATCACTTCTTCCAAAATTACAAAAGATATAGAAAAGAGTGGTTCACTTCTATATATTGAATTGCTAATGATGCATCTACAATATGTTGAAGAAATATTTCTAGTTAGGCTCAGTAAACTAATTTTACACACTTCATTCTTCACCAATAACACCTTTCAAAATTCAAACTTGTTGGCATATGGATTTTAGTGTTATCATTGATGGCAACCTAAGTCATTCATCTGGTCCACAGTTTAGTATTGGTCCATACCAGTAGATAGAATAAAGAACTAGCTTGTATCAGAAGTAAGAATGAAGAATAGGGTATCCAATTAAAATTAACATTGTCGATTTGTATACTTCACCAAATTATTATTTTGAGTTGTGGATCTTAAAGAAATGTATGTTGATTTTTGTACTATCTTATTCAAGAATTATTGAGGTTCACATTCACTGGTGTATGATCTAGGAGATCTAATGCATTGATGTTTTGGTTATCTGTGCTAGAAGGCCAACTTGGTGGATATAGCCATTGTGAATGTTTAAGGAGTAATTGGTTAATTTTTTTTGTGTTTGAACATGTTTATTTGGGTCCTAACTATGCTATGACTGACTATGGGTGGTGTGCATAAATAATTAGTTGTGGATTTAGCTGACAGTTGGAAAGTATTTTATGTTCTATAAAAGCCGACATATGAATGATCAAATCTTTGATAGTGAATATATATATGAGATTGGTTGTATCATTTTGCAGAAGAAAATGTATGAGATGGGAAGTATGTTAGTTTGTGATATGAATTCAGAAGGATAGTGGTGCGAGTTTATCTATGTATGGATTTGTGATGCGAAGAGTAGAATTAGACAAAAGGTCCAAAATCTGATCTATGAGCCTAACCAAAACTGTAACCTAGTATAATTAGATGCTATTACTTTAGTTCAATCCTTTATATGGTTTTAATCTAAAAATTTTATAAGGAAGTGAGCCTTCCTACTTTGAGCAGTGAGCTCTAGGTAGTGAGCCTAAATGCAAGTGCATTCCCTTTTGTAAAACTTATATTTGAGTACTCAAATTGTGGATTGACCTCCACTGTGGTTTTCCCCTAACAAGGTTTCCATGTAAAAATACTTGTGTTATGGTGTTGTGGATGATTACTTTGTGTGTTTGCATCTTTCCTTTAGTTTAATTTTGAAATTAAATATCAGTTTAATAAAGTTTAGATTTGAAGAAAATTGATTCACCCCCCCTCTCAGTGTTCCCTTGAGTCCAACAATTGGTATCAGAGCCTAGTTCCTCTGAAGAAGTTTGGAAACTTGAGGTGGATCTTGGAGTGTAATGGACTTTGGTAGTCTTCAAAAACATCTTTTGGTGGCACTTGATGACCTTGATTAGTCTAAAAAAAAATTCCAGGAATTGAAAGCAAATCTTAAGGATGCCAAAAAATTCATTTAGACATTGAAGGATCAAATTGTTAAATCCAAGGAAAAGAGGAAGGATCTCTATGACTAGATTAATAAAAAAGAGATTGAAAACATGGATGATGCTCACTTGAATCAAACCTTGAAGGAAATAACTCAAGAATTTGAAAAGCTAGCTAGAGACAAAGCTACCCTAAAGCATGAGATGGAATCTATGGTAATGAAGTTGACTAAAGAAATTGAAGAAAGGAAGAAGAATGAGGAGAATCTTGATCAATCCTTAAAAGAAAGATCTGATGAATGCAAAAGAATAAATGGAGAATTCATTCAGTCAAAAAATGAATTGCAACAATCCAGAAACAATGTAGAAGAACTTGAAAAGAAAATTATTATTCTCGGGGATGAACTTACTACTACAAATGAATACAAGGAGAAGTTTAAGATTATTTATGTTAAGCTTGATGAGATGACTCAAGGAAAAAATAATGTTAAAGACAAGCGAGGTCTTGGATATGAGAAAGGAGAAAGATTTTGATCTGGACAAAGAAATTTTAGGCAAGGAAATCAAATGAACAAAGATGGAAGGTATCCAATAAGACAACCTAATACTCAAAATTTTAATGGATATTTTTTTTCTTGCAATAAATTCGGTCATATGGATGCTCAGTGTAGAAGTAAAATTAAATGAAACAAAACATCATTCTCTGGTTAGTGTTTCAATTGCAAAAAGTTTCGTCATAAATCAATTGAATGCAAAAATGTGTCAAAATACTCTGTCAGTAGAAGGAATGTTGAATATTATACCTATGGAAGAATTTTGCATATTGCTAATCAATGCAAATGAAGAAGAAATCAATGGAACGATTTTTCTAGACAAGTAAATACTGTGTGCTACAATTGCAACAGATATAGTCACATTACAAGATTCTTTGGAAACAAAAATGTGGATAGAAGAGATCCGGTATACAAAGATAGAAATAAATAAAAAAATGATAAAGAAAAAGGAAAAATGATTGTGGATGAAATAAGAGATCAGACGAAGAAGAAATGGGTAAGGAAGAATGAATCTAATGTTGGAAATGGTTCTGCACCAGAATCTGCTTTTGGTAATTCCTCTTGAAATTGATCTCATGCCATTGGCCTAGGGGGAGTTTCTCAAGAAAATCCTTTTTCCCCTATTCGTAAGCTGGTACCAGATCAAAAAATGATTTTCAAAAGGTGTATTAATGATCTACAAAGGCTTTTGAAAACACTCACAAGGAAACCCAAAGAAATTCTCTCTCGCTAGCTGAGAAAATAGAGTATCCAGAATATCTAGGGAAAAGGCATTTATTACAAGTGTGAGGTATATAAGGCAAGTTGTAACCCTCATTTATCACTTTTCATTGAATAAGAGAATGAGGAAAGTGCTCTGCAATAGAATTTTGAAGGAGTGAAGAAACATTTGATGGTGAATCTTGAAATCCATCAGGCATTTTAGTTGTTTTTGAATTTCCATATAATTTGGCATGCAGTTGTACGAAAGGAAAAATGGAATAGATCAAAGGGTCAATCAATTTAGATGAATATAACAAAGAGAATATTAGATTTGTCAGAAATATGTTGTCACCTGATGAATTGAAATGGGTGAGAGAAGCCAAACAAAAGAATTTGGACATTTGGAATGAGTTTCCCTATTTTGAGAATGCGAAAAATCATTAAATTCATTTTCAGAAGATTGAATAATGACACTTTGATTCTAGACAAACTCTACATCATTTCGAAAGAAGTAATTGAAAATTTAACTAGATTATGCAAAGTTAGGGATATAACGAGAAAGAAATCCATCCAGAATAATGAACTTGAAACCCTAACCGGAGTTATTGGAGATCAAAGGGCACTGATAATCTTGACAATCGAAAAACCTATGACAAGGTACATTGCACATGAAGTATCATATAAAATCTTTTTAAAAAAAAGAGAAGGATATACTTCGGTAGCTGCACTCTATATCTCACACAAAATGATAATGGAAGGTTAGGACTTTGACCTATGCAAACTGCCAAAGGATCAACTGATCAAGAATGTGCAATTAACAAAAGAGATAGATTACCCTTTCAGTTTGGTACTTTGATCATATGTCTAGTAATTTACTTTCTAAATTGCTTACCAATGAACAACAATGTGGTATGGAAATTAAATGAACCAATGTGAAAAAAAAACTACACACACTCTAAGAGTTTGGCAAACTGTGATCAAGAATTCAAAAAATTTCTTTAAGAGTTTGCTAGAAAAGTTTGGCTCAATTGATATTTCTCTTCTGGTAAAAGCACTTGAAGTTGGTTCCTCTTCCGGTGGTATGGAGAGGAGGAAGAAAAGAGAGAAAGAATTTGTAGTATGTACTCCTTCATAATGCAAGATTCTGAAAATGGAAGGGAAAGGAAAGGAATAGGAGATTGTGGATATACGAGATGTGAAATTCGATGAGGAAACTGAGGAAAAAAATGGAAAATAACAAGATTCAGCCCAACCAAAACAAGAAAAGGAAATTTCAGAAGCAAGTGAAGAAGAAGACGACTTGACCAAAGCGAAACTACAACAACTTATTCACAAGGAAAGTGGAATGCATAAAATTGCTAAATTATGGTCCATCAGACCCTCATATGATCGGGATATGATCTTAAGTGTACTAAGTGCTCATTTTGTGCATAGTTAGATCAAACTTGAGAGTTTTCAAAATAGTTTACCCAAAGAAATGATTGAATGCATTAAGGAAACTATGGACTCTAGGTCTCAAAACAAAGAAGAAGGAGAAGTAATCTTATATTTGAAGGAGCAGTTCAGACTATCACTTACCAAGTTGAAAAAGAAAATGAATGAGCTAAGGCAATGCATAAGTGTAGAAAATAACATCTATAACTATTGCATTTGTTGGCCTCATGCAGTTGGGAAATACAAAGAGAACTTGGAGAAAATTGAAATAGAATTGAATGGGATTTGAAAAAGTTTATATATGTTTCAATATTGGGATGGTACAATCAAGAAAAGAATTCAAGAGCTACAGTCTGAGCACACAAAATTTTAGTTCACTAAAAACACACTCGTGGACACTTTTTGGAAAGTGAAGGACCTAACTGAATGCAGACTAGAACAAATGGTTGAGATACTTAGGAAAGGTGAAAAATTAGAGGATGTGATCACAATCCTGGAATCCCTCACCGAGATTGTCAAAAAGACATCTAAGAATAACAACATGATCATAATCATTGGGATTGTAATAGAAGCTTGGAAGAAATTTCTTCCGGAGATGAAAGAAAATCACAAGATAATTTTCTAACTCAAGTAGCAGTTGTTATTTCTCAATTTTGAAAACAAGTTTTTTTTTATCATATTTCAAAAGGGGAGATTGAACACATGTTTTTTCAATTGTTGGCATATGGCTTCTAGTTTTGTCATTGATGTCAAAGGGGGAGAGAAAGCAATGAAAAATTCCTCATCAATCTCAGGGGGAGCTATGTCATTTTGCACTAAGTGTTGCCATCAATGCCAAAGGGGGAGATTGTTGGAATATGGCTTTTAGTGTTGTCATTGATGGCGAACCACAAAATTTGATGCTTTGTGTGGGGGTAAAATAATGGGTCCTTTATAACTTTCTAGGGTTTCACCTAGAAGGAAGAGTATTTTCCTTCACCTCTAGTGGGCACCAAATCTTTTGATTCATTCAATACTTGGGATTGAATGTGTAAGTGGGATGTGAAAAGGTGTTGAAATGTAATATATAAACCTAACTACTTAACCAAAACTAATAGAATCTATGATGCTAGAAAACACATGATGTATTGTAACAATGCTAAAATGAAAGCAATATGAGAAAATTAACCTAACAGATCAAACAAGTGCAACTGGAAACCAAAGAGGGCTAAAGAAAATATTGTGGAAGTCCCTGGAAATCTAGAAAATTAGGATTTTGAGTCACTTGGGACACTTACGACAACTGGGGCGACCTACTCCCTTTTGGAGAAAACTACTTCAGAAACCATTTTTGTCAATTGGGTCTCCGAATCTACAACTTTTAGTGTCAGAAACCTTTAGTGGGACTAGGTCACCATTATGGGTGACCTTGTCCCTTTCAACTTTTTTGAGAAACCAAAAGTGGACACGAAGGCCTCTCGCCTATATTTTGCTTCTTCATAGGAATCAGGATCCAAATCTACAAAATAATCTATAAAATAGAAGATATTTGGGTTTCTAATGTGGGGTTTTCCTTGGTCAAACCCCTAGTTTGTATTCAAACTTGTAATGGAATAGAAAATATACATAAACCCTATCCCTAAGTGTATCTAGAAGTCGGAAAACCTAAATTAAAGAAAAACCATATTCTATTGTGCTAAAATAAGATGCAAGTAGTAGATTTGAAATGATGCAAGACTCTAACCTTAGAAACCCTACACCATTGCAAATGAATGTAACAAGGAATGCAAATGGGATGCAAACCTCAAATATGCAAAAGAGTTGGAAGTAGAAGTGATTTGGTGGCTAGTTGTACCTCCTCAACCTAGATTTCTCCATGAATCTCCATAGGTATCTATCTCCAACCTTTATCAATGAGTGATCTTGGATGTGAAGTGAGCTTGAAGACTTGCAAAAATCCCTGGTTTGTTGTCCAAAAGCTTCAAATTTTTATGTGTGAGAGATGAATCCTCTTGAGGAAGATGTTTTGCACTTGGTTTTTGGAGTTGGATGTGAAAAATGACTAAGAGAGAGTGGAAAAATGACCTTAAATATATATATATATAAGCAAAAAGACCTAATTGTTGGGAATTTTGACCTAAGAATCCAACACTCATCGAGAATTTATGATAAAATATTCATTTTCCCACTTGAAACTTCAAAAATCCTCAAAAAGGATTAGGTTACCAACTTGGGAGACCTAGTCCCACTAAGGGATTTTGAAGTGGGAACCATACTTTTTAAAAGGTTTTGATATTGCTTGTCAGTGGTTGAATGATCCATTGGGTATAATAGGCCTTTGAGTCAAAATTAACAACCTTAGGGGCCTATAAATGTTTTTTTAGGTTGATAATTGATGAAATGGGACCAAAAGTAGGACCAAAATGGGCACAAAATTGTCCTTTTCTTTTAAGGTATACAATTTTTGATAACACATTTAGCCCCCACTTTAGCGTCCATATGGATATGCATGCATATGCAAGCTAAAGGAATATAAAATAAACAATGCACATTCATTTTCATAAAAGGATACTCATTTAAGAGGTAGGAGAATAAAGCCCCCAATGTAGTTATCTGCAAAACAATAATGTTAGGAATGGCATCCTGCAACACAAATTCATTAGAAGTCCCAGAAATCCTCTTATCTAATTCCTAAAGATAAAATTCAATGGTAGATGTATGCCCCTTGATTTTTCTTGCTTTACGAAGTTGGAATCAAGGTATCCATCTACCCACGTCAAATGAGGACACTCATATCGAAGGGTATTTCCAAGTACCATGCCTCATAGTGATAGGTGAGTGATGATATAGGGAATGGAAACACGATTTTGACACAACAAATGACATAAAAAATGGAGATCACTAGCACCTAGAATGTTAATTTGAATGAAAAAGCACTCTGAAAAGGTTAACAAAGTGAAAAGGTACAATGCACACATATGTGTAAAAGTGAGATAGTGAAAAATAAATGAAAAAGAGTAAACGTGCACTTAGTTTCTCTTTTACATTTTGTAGCATTGAAGAGTGATGAGGAGAGAGTGAAAGAATGTCAAGAACATGTGATTTCACCCCCATGAGATTGGAAGTATTGCGTGATTAGGCGGCAAGCGACAACCGCCAATAGGAGGTTAGCTGATTATGAAGTCGTCGCTTTTTGATTTTTCAATTATAGGATGAATTTAATGCTTATTTAGAGTATATTAGGACCCTGGAAAAAAAGTTTGAAAAGTGTCCCTTATATTCGTAAAGTGTCCCTTTTGTTCGTAAAGTGTCCCAAAAAGGTTCTAAAGTGTCTAGGGCCATAGGAAAAGCACACTAGAACAACATTAGCACACTTTCCTAATGAATTAGAGTAAAATTGGAGAAATTAGATGATTTAGATAACATATTGTGATAATTTGTACAGGTACCCACTCATTCACAGCAACGTTTAGGTGGGAGACAATTGAGTTTCCTCAGAGACTTGGCTCTAAACCTATTAGCAGCGGAGACAGAGCATTTGCAGGCAGTGGGTATCTATTGGGCATATCTTATGCCACCCATGAGATATCATGAGCTATGCTAATGGAATTATGTGAGAGGTGGAATGTCGATACATGCACGTTTCACCTACCCACAAGCGAGATGACCATTACATTAGAGGACATCCATCAAATTCTCTAAGTCCCTATTCAGGGGGAGCGAGTGTAGCTATAGAGGGGATGGTCCTTACGAGAGCAGTGGGAAGACATGCATTATTGCCTTGGCAGTCCCGTTCATGATGACAAAGTCACAAGATAGATAAATTTGGTGATGTTAGTCTATTCACGAGCATGAGTGGTGAGATGTATCATGATGCATACAGTGGCTTTGTTCCTCTCGCCAGATGGGAGAACAATGCATGTGGAGGGTGGAATGGTACATATAGTATGGGGCATAGCAGAGAATTGGATAGTTTACGCTTGGGGCCGATGCATTCTAGCACATTTATACTATGACCTTGGTCGATTTTTTTTCTAAGAGATGGATAGTATGGTACACTGCACACTCTTACATGTATGGTGCTTAGAGCATATCACATGCATACGACCAATGGGCTTCCCATATCCGACAGTGGTGGGCTATCCTTGAGCATTCAACTATCCATTGCAATGATTATAGTAGTACGATGATCTGCACTTTTGGAGAGTATGATTCGACCGATTAGATGAGGAGGATATCATGTGGAGGCCGTACCAGCTCATTCTCCAGTGGCCAGATTATACTAGATAGTTGAGGAGGTTACAAATGACTAGGTTCCTGGTAGAATGACACGATAGGTTCCTAGTAGAATGACATGATCACATAGTGCGACCATTCTACTATGATCATGTCATGAGGTAGTTTGGATAGGTACAGTTACCACCATGGCCATGATCATCATTCAGGAGGTCCATTCGGAGTGCTCGAAGACCAGGGGATATGGCATGATTTACATTGGATGATTTCATCGAGAGTTTCTCAGATGATTCGGATCATGACCAACCACCTATGGATGATGTCAATGATATTGGTACCACATGGAACCATGAGGATTCATGGAGAGAATTGTGACCAGAGACAATATTCTCGATGCATGAGCTAGTTGGAGAGGCACAAACTATGCCAAATGAGGGGGAGGAGAGAGAGAGAGGACAAAGCTAAGGAGATAAGTTACAGGGATTTTGACATATTCACTGATATTATTGATGAGGAGTATGATGAGGATGCAAACCCTAATTATGATGGATAGGAGGGAGATGATGAGGATGAGGAGGAGGAGGAGGAGAGAGTAGAGAAACCGCCCCTGAGTGAGGATGATGATTCCACAATTGGGGACCGATACGAGCAGGGAGACATCTCACTTATACATAGGACTAGATCTTGGATAGTAGCAGCAATACGAGCCAAGACTTATAGCTGAGGGGAGGCAAGCACATCTTCTATGCCCCCTATACAAGATGAGGTGGACATTCCACCTTCTACCAGAGATATAGGTGATGATAGTTAATTTTGATAGATATATTTGATGTGTGATTTAATGCATATATATTTATATGATGATACTCTTGTTTGATTTTGTAGGGCCTGCAGAGGGATGGAAAGAGTTCCTACATTAGGTAGCTGCAGAGATAGTGCCAGTGACCCTTGATGAAGAGGAGATGGATATTGACTACATTACCCCACCGATCGTGGAGCAAGAGACAAAGACCCTGAGACCCTTCATGAGATTTCAGACATCCTACGAGGGCCTAAGGAGGTAGGTTTACTAAGTGAGAGCTATACCACATTCACAACCATCACGACCTCCAACAAAGGTGGAGAGACTAGAGAGAGAGGTGGCACAGTTATGGGTAGAGAGGGACCAGATAATAGGTGAGCGTCAATTGGCACTTGCATAGATGGGAGGGTCAGAGTAAGCACTCAAAGTCGGTGGATCACGGTCATGATCGTGCACGATTGTTACCCGACACCCTACTACCGATGTAGTGTGAGTACTAGATCCTGAGGGATCTGGTAATCACAATCCTCAGTAACACTTTGTATTATTATGATATGTATAAAATATTTTTGATATATGTATATATATGCATTTGTATTTTATATGGTGTAATTTAATTGTGCGGATGTTAAATGATAATGTGATTGATTAAATAGCCCTTGTTAGAGTATTTAATTAATGGCAACATGATTTAACATAATGTATGTGATCTAATTAAAACATGTTTAGAATGTATGTTAGATTAGACATTAAGATGAAATATATTACACACTTATGATTTTAAGGTAACATAACACACAAGAAGGAAAATTGAATAGTATAAAATCTAAAATAATTAAAAAAATGAATTAAATAATCACTTTAGTGTTCAAGCCACATGCATAATGATTTGTCAAGAACGAAGCAATGAGAAATCCAATTGGATAGAATCCCATATCTTTAACAACACTACTCTATAATTCATACCATTCAAAAGGGGATTAGACATAATACCTACGTAAATGTGTAGCATTAATGAGATCTCAAAGGGGATCACCATCGTTCTTGGTTAGGGTATAAGCACCAGATCCATAATTGGAATCAACCACATAGGGGCCAAGCCAATTAGGATTGAATTTACCTCTGTCGGTGTAATTGATGGTGGTGTTGTGTTGGTTTTCACATAAAACAAAATCACCTTTGTTAAAGGATCAAGGAATGACACCAACATCATGTTTGCATTGCAACTATTTAGTGTAATCTTGAAGATGCTCGAGAGCATTGATGTGTTGTTCATCAAGCATTTAAAGTTGGTGTAGATGTTGTTCCGCATAAGTGACATTATCAACAAGACTTTGGAGAACAATCCTCAATGTGGGGATTTCTAACTCTAAAGGGAGGATAGCCTTGGTACCATAGACAAGGTTAAAAAGGGTATTTCCTGTAGAAGAATGAACACTCGTGCGATATGCCCATAGTGCATAGTGCAATTGTGTATGCCAATCTTTTTGGTTTTGATTGACATTCTTCTTAAGGATTTTCTCAAGGATTTTATTAGTAATTTCAGCTTGACCATTTTACTGAGGGTAGTAAGGTGTGGAAAATCGATGTTGGATATGGAAGGTCTCAAGGAAATTCTTCACATCATTGTTCTTGAAGGGAGTAACATTATCCGAGACTAACGCGGAAGGAAGGCCAAAGTGAGTGATAATGTGTTCCAATAAGAAATGACATATCACATCAGCGGTCGTGGATCGGAGGGGAATGGCTTTGACCCACTTGGTGAAATAATTGGTAGTGGTAATAATGAACATATGCCTAGCAGAAGAAGGTGGGGAGATTTTACCAATTAGGTCTAAGCCCCACATATAGAATGACCAGATAGGTATTTAGGCGTGAAGCTCTGAAGTAGGAACGTGGATTAAATGAATATGATCCTAGCACTAATGACATCGCTTAACATACACATAACAATATTTTTCCATGTTTTTCAAATAATATCCAATGCAAAGGATTTTTGCACTAAGGTTTTTCCTCCAAAATGTTCACCACAAGTACCAGAATGGGCTTGTTCGAGGACAATATGAGGTTCAACATCTTTGAGGCATCATAGAAGGATCTTTGGAAGAATTTTTCAACAAGGATGATATACTTAGTGGATAGCTTTTTTAGGCGAAGGCGGGTAGTTTTAGTGGTGGGTTCAGGAATGGTACCATCCTTTAGATAATTATAGATGGCATCATACCATTCACACAGATTATCGATAAAAGTGGGACAAATATCAGTAGGTCGATCGTTGATGGAGGGTTTTATAATGGGATGAATGGTAAAGATGACTTGTTCAGAAGGGTTGACATGGGATATAACAAAGGCTACACTAGCCATTGCATCCACATGGTGATTATGTTTGTGAGGGATGATACCAATGGTAAAGGAGTCAAACTATTCTAATAGATTGATAATGAGATCCTTGTATTGTGAAAGTTTATCATGTTTAGTTTGATAGAGACCATTGATTTTCTTAATTACTAATTGTGAGTCACCATAGATCTTAATATTTTTAACCCTCATGACAAGAGCAACACGTAATCTAGTGAGTAATGCTTCATACTTAGTTGTATTATTTGTACATAGGAAATTGAGACAATAGGATAAGGGAATAGGCTTACCAATAGGCAGAATTAAGATAACTCCAACATCGGAGCCTGTTCTACACTTGGATCCATCAAAGTACAATTCCCATGTAGGAATGTCTATAGTAAACACACTGTCATAAAAAAAAGAGTCATTGGTGGGTAATGCTAATGGTGAAGGAGCATCAACTAATTGGTTGGTTAAGGCTTGACCTTTGATTATTTTTTGAGCAATAAATTTAAGGTCAAACTCAGTTAACAACATGACCCATTTAGCAAGATGTCCTGAAAGATCTATTTTTTTGAAGAGATATATTAGAGGGTCAAACTTTGTCATCACTTGTACTTCAACATTGAGTAAGTAATATCACAACTTACTAGTAGTGAATACAAGAGCCAAACATTGTTTTTCAATTGTGGAATAATGAGTCTCGTAATGAAGGAGCATTCTAATAATGTAATAGACAAGATTCTCTTTACCATTGGAATCTTGTTGAGCCAACAAGGTAGAAAGAGCATGGGCAGAGGCAGTGATATAAAGGATGAAAGGTTGGTTAGGTGTAGCAGGCTATAAAATGGGTGGAATTATGAGGTACTCTTTCAAACTCTCAGAGGCCTCTTTACAATCATTATTCCAATCGAAATTGACATCCTTTTTAAGGATATGTGTAAAGGGTAACGTACGGTCAACTAAGCAAGCAAAAAAATGGTGAATGGCTTATATCCATCCTTGTAATGTACGCAATTGGGAAATGTTACGAGTAGGTGGCATATTGATTATAGCATCAATTTTCTTTTTATCCACCTCAACGCCTTTGCCAGATATGATAAACCCTTAAATTTTACCACTATCTACTCTAAAGACACACTTTTTAGGATTTAAGCACATGTTATATTTACACATACGCTTGAAGATTTGGCAAAGGAAACTCACATTATCTTGGCAGATTAAGGATTGAGCAAGAATTTCATCAACATGGTCTTCTAAGATTTTGTGAATGTAATCATGGAAGATTAAGGTCATTGCTCGGTGATAAGTGGTGTCGGCATTGTTTAAACCAAAAGGCATCATAACGCAACAAAATGTGCCCCAAGTAGATGTAAAAGTCATCTTGTATTGACCTTGTCAGTTAATGAAGATTTTATTATACCCTAAAAATCCATCCATGAAGGATAACAAAGCATGTCCAACAGTGGAATCCATGATCATATCAATGTTAGGAAGAGGAAAGTCATCTTTTAAAGAGGCCTTATTCAGGTCTTTAAAATCCATACATATCCTAGAACGATTATTGGGTTCTTCCACCGTGACGATGTTTGAGATCCAAGGAGAATAATCAGTGGAACGAATGAAACCAAAATCAAGGAGTTTTTCAAGTTCTCCTTTAACATGCAAGGCTACCTTAGGATTCATTTTTTGAATCTTTTTGCAAACAGGTTTAGTGTTTTCAGCAAGGCCAATATCATAAGTAACTATCTATGGATTTATTCCTAGGTGCTGCCACAATAGTGGTTTACACTTTTTGGGAGATCCTAATTTTTTCTGAAATGACATATTTTTAGAAAATATAATGATTTAAGCCTTCAAAAGTTCCATTTAAAGGATTTCAATTGAAGAGGGTTTGATCAAATCACCTTAGACCAAGCCCCCTTTGATAGAACCCCGCTAGTTTTAAACCATACCTATAATGAAGGCTCCTTTACACCTATCAAAATGCTGATAAAAAACCACTTTTGATTTAGCTTTTGGGAGATCAAATTAGTTCATTTAAAATTTATTTTTTGTAAGTATAGAGTCCTTATTATCAGCTTCCAAAAAATTAATTTTAATTAAATTTAATTTGATTATTATATTTATTTTTTATTTATTGTGAAAGTAGGTTTTTCACTGAGAAACAAGCTCTATGTTCTACACATGTGGAAAAATAGTAGATCATCAAAATAAAATTTTGAAAAATATGTTCAAGTTGGGTATTGATGTCCTTGATCCATTAATTTTATTTTTTGAATTTTGATACATAAAGAAAAATTTATGTTGTATACAATCTGCATATGTTTGAATTGTAATTGGTTTGACTTCAAAACTTGATTAAGAAAAAAATATTTAATAAAACACTATGAAACCAAATGAACTAGTTAGATATTGTAGTTACAAATCTAAATTCAAAAAAAATAGAATTTTATCC
Source organism: Sequoiadendron giganteum (assembly GCA_007115665.2). Lineage (NCBI taxonomy): Eukaryota > Viridiplantae > Streptophyta > Pinopsida > Cupressales > Cupressaceae > Sequoiadendron > Sequoiadendron giganteum. Next base: position 129,257,373 of record CM021108.1, on the reverse strand, counting down.
TTTATACAAAAAACATTATTTTGTATAAGGTAAGAATCACTCCTTCAAAATGTTGTTTATTGATAAAAAGTAGTTTTTGAAGGAGATAAAAAAAAGTGCAATCTAATTCCAAACATTTTGAAAAAAAACTATTTAGAATCTATAGACAAAATTCACAAATCACTAGTTTGCATCATCTTCAAATTCCTCACAATTTAGCTGCTATAGGAGCCCGAAAGTGAAGATTTAGTTAAAAAATATAGTTCAGTGTCCAGTTTTCCCAAAAATTGTAAACTAGTATTGTGGGATCACCCTCCTGGCATGTCAAAATATTTCCAAGCAAATAGTTCAAGAAAGGTATGAAGAAAGGTGGCAAGATCCTCTTGTTGTTCATCATCTAGGCAGTTCCCGATTTTAATGATTTTTTCTCTGTCATCGATATCCATTGGTATGCCAAGGGTATCTCCTAAAGGGAGTGCATTAGACTTAGGGACTTCAGGATCATATGGTTCCAATCTAGTGTCAGGTTCATTTTAAGATTGCTAATGGTAGACTCAAAACTCAACATAGCACAAGAGGCATGGCTCGTGGAGTGAGAAGTCTTATCCGCAACACCTAAAAATTGTTTTAAATTGTCATCTCCATGAACATAGTTGAAGAGGGGAGAATCCACATCAAGAAATTCAGGGTGCTTAAGCGTAAGGGTAGTTCTTGATGTGCATGATATAATATTGATTTTGAGAGAGGGTCGTTGATTGGTTTTTGTAGCTTTAGAAAAAGAAAACCCTAGACTAGTCTTAGTTCCTTGCGTATTAGGTTAAATGGGGACATGAATACCTTTCTCATGCTTTCCACATCCTTTACCAATGTAACCCAATTGTTTCACAAGATCATAAACACATCCATAAAGTCATTCAATTTCTTGTGGGTTAGGGGGTTGTTGATGATCTATCTCATCAAAATTTGTTGTATATGTGTCATTCTCTTCCAAAAGAGATGAGGTAGATATGTGAGAAGGGTTCTCCTCTTGTTGGATGGAGAGGAAAATGGGTTGTTTGTTTTGGTTATCCTCTTTTCACGTGACACTACACTCACCCATAAAGGAAGGAGTAAATTCTAAAGAGCCCCAATCATCACCAAGTAAATTAAACTTGGTTTTATCTTTGGGTTGGTCCTTCTCAAGAGGGGTAATATTAGAGGTAGGAATTAAGGTATGGAGAGGACTTGATGTGCCCTTTTTGAGTTGCAAGAAACTCTTAGGTTCGGGATCGATGTCAATTTGATAAAATTTATTTTCATAGACATATTTTATTTTGTGATGAAGGGTCGAGGGTACCACATGAATCTCATGTATCCATGGTCAGCCCAAGCGGAAATTATAAGAAAGATCATAGGGCATGACATGGATAGGAGTGTGGAAAGTAACCATTCATATAGTAATGGGTAAGGTAATGACACCAAGTGGTTGCTTTGTAACATTTTCAAAGCCTCTAATGCATAAGGAATTAGATTGGATTTGTGATCGGTCCACATGTAACCTATCAAGAAGCTTCACACTACACACATTTAGGGTAGAGCCATTATCAACGAGGGTCCATTTGATACCTATCAGATCATATTGGGCTATAATCATAAAGGATTCATTTTTTTTTTCATAATTTTAATGGTGGAAGCTCATGTTGATAGAAAGTAATATCCACATTAGTTGTGTTCATATCATGGAGGAGAGCTACCACATCATTAGTACTCATACCTAGAGGGACCACTATATGTTGTAAGGTTGTTTGAAGGATGGAGTGATAGTTAGGAGAAATTTGAAGGAGGTCCCAAAGGGATATTTTGGTGGGAGTGTTTTTAAGTTGTTCAACTAAATCATACTCCCTAAGTTGTTAGTTGAAACGAGGAGTTGTAGGTAAGATGGGGTTGGGTAATGGTAGGGAAGTGGAGGGAGATGGTTGTTGGAGATGCAGGTTATTACAGGTATAATGAGTGTGGGTAACGGTATCATTTTGAGGATGGTAAAGGGTAAACTCAGGTTGGGGTGAGGGTGGAGGTTTAGGATAAGGTGGGTAAAGAATGAATTGAGGTTGGATGACATTGACATTTTTTTTTTAGTTTGGTCATCACTACAAACCATAGTGGATGAAGTAGGGGAGATAAAATATTGGAGGATGTCATCTACCATGCCCATATCATCACAACTAAAAGGTTTGGAAGACAAGGGTGGGTAAGTTGTAACTATATCATCACCAACCTTAGTGGATGAAGTGAGTGAGAGGAAGCTTTGAAGAGCTTCATCTAACTTATCAAAATCATCACTACTAAAAGATTTGGATTATATAGTATTCGTATAGTGAAAAAGTGTGGGAATTGTATCATGTGAGTTGTCTATGTTTTCAAGTGTATGTTTCACATAACTAACTTTGAAAGAACTAGGAACTAGAGCAGAAAATGAAACATGTAAAGCTTTAATGCTACTCAAAAATGCCATTTTAAGCTAATAATAACCATATAATAGAGAATAACAGAATGAGAACCGGGCATACACAACAAGAAATAGGAAGTATAGAATCTGGAAAGAAAATGCAAGAATTACTGATGCAAAATGTCTACTAGGACTATGTCGCCCAGGTTGGTAACTTAGTCTTGGTATGAGTTTTTTTGTGTTTTTTCTATGTTTTCGGATGAAAAATGCAAGTTTCTGGAAGATAAAATGCAGAGGTAGAAAATATATGCCAAATTTTTGTATCATGCAAGGAAATGGATGCCAAATACGATGATTTTTTACTAATGGAAGATGCAAAACCCTAGGATGCTTATTTAAACAATGCAACATTCAAGACAAGGCTAAAGAAAGAGCTCCTAGTATGCAAATGCAGCTGAAAGAAGAAGTATATAATGTGTTGAAATGCAAGTTCACCAAAATGAACCAAAAAATTCGATGCTTTGTGTGGGGGTAAAAGAATGCATCCTCTACAACTTTCTAGGTTTTCACCTAGAAGGAAGAGAGTTTTCCTTCATCTCCAGTGGGCACCAAATCTTGTGATTCATTCAATTCTTAGGATTGAATATGTAAGTGGGATTTGCAAAGGTTCTAAAATGTAATATATAAACCTAACTACTTAACCAAAACTAATAGAATCTATGATGCTAAAAAACACATGATGTATTGTAACAATGCTAAAATGAAAGCAATATAAGCAAATTAACCTAGCAGATCAAACAAGTGCACCTCAAAAATGAAGAGGGCAGAAGAAAAGATTGTGGAAGTCCCTAGAAATCTATAAAATTAGGGTTTTGAGCCACCTGGGACACTTACGCCAACTGAGGTGACCTAGTCCTTTTTCGAGAAAATTGCTCCAGAAACCATTTTTGTCAACTATGTCTCTAAATTTGCAACTTTCAGTGTCAAAAAGCTTTAGTGGGACTAGGCCACCATTATGGGTGAACTATTCCCTTGTAGCTTCTCTAAGAAACCGAAAGTGGACACAAAGGCCTCTAGTCTGTATTCTGCTTCTTCATGGGAATCAAGATCAAAATCTAGAAAATAACCTACAAAACAAAAGATATTTGGGTTTCTAATGTGGGTTTTTCCTTGGTCAAACCCCTAGTTTGTATTCAAACTTGTAATGGAATAGAAAATGTGCATAAACCCTAGCCATAAGTGTATTTAGAACTAGGAAAACCTCAAATAAAGAAAAACCCTATTCTATTGTGCTAGAATAAGATGCAAGTAGTAGATTTGAAATGATGCAAGACTCTAACCTTAGAAACCCTACACCATTGTAAATGAATGTAACAAGGAATGCAAATGGGATGCAAACCTCAAATCTAGAAAAGGGCTAAAAGTAGAAGATGGAGGCACTTTGAAATCAGTCTTTAGGAGTGATTTGGTGGCTAGTTGCACCTCCTCAACCTAGATTTATCCATGAATCTCCATAGGTATCTATCTCCAACATTTGTCAATGAGTGATCTTGGATGTGAAGTGACCTTGAAGACCTGAAAAAATCCCTAGTTTTTTGTCTAAAAGCTTCAACTTTTGTTGTGTGAGAGATGAATCTTCTTGAGGAAGATGTTTTGCACTTGGTTTTTGGAGTTGGATGTGAAAAATGACTAAGAGAGAGTGGAAAAATGACCTAAAAACAAGTATAAATAAGAAACAAGACCTAATTGTTAGGAATTTTGACCTAAGAAGTTGACACCCATTGGGAATTTATGAAAATATTCATTTTCCCGCTTGAAACTTAAAAAATCCTCAAAAAGGACTAGGTCGCCAACTTGGGTGACCTAGTCCCACTAAGGGATTTTGAAAGGTACTTTTTTGAAATTTTTTGATCTTTCTTGTTGGGGGTTGAATGAGCCCTTGGGTATAACAGGCCTCTGAGTCAAATTCACAACCTTAGGTGTCTATAAATGTTGTTTTAGGGTGATAATTGATGAAATGGGACCTAATGTAGGACCAAAACGGGCACAAAATTATCCATTTTCTTCAAAGGTATACATTTTTTGGTGACACATATGGTAACCTAAGTCATTCATCTAGTTCATAGTTTAGTATTGGTCCATATCGACAGACAGAGTAAAGAGCTACCTTCTACCGGAAGTAAGAATGAAGAACAAGGTATCCGATTAAAATTAATATTGTCGATCTGTATAGTTTAGAAGATTATTATTTTGAGTTTTGGATCTCAGAGAAAGGTATGTTTATGTCCATACTATCTTATTCAAGAATTATTTAGGTATACATTCATTGGTGTACATTCTAGGAGATTCAGTGGATTGATTTTCTAGTTATCTATGCTAGAAGGCCAACTTGGTGGATATAGTCATTGTGGATGTTTAAGAAGTAATTGGTTAAAAAATTTTGTGTTTGAACATGTTTATTTGGGTCCTCACTATGCTATGAAAAACTATGGGTGGTGCACATAAAGAATTAATTGTGGATTTAGCCGACAACTAGAAATTATTTTATGTTCTATAAAAGATGACATATGAATGATCAAATCTTTGATAGTAGATATATATATGAGATCGGTTGTATCATTTTGAAGAATCGAATATATGAGATGCAAAGTATGTTAGTGTGTGATGCATAATTTATAATGATAGTGGTGCGAATTTATCTATGTATGGATTTGTGGTGCGAAGAGCAGAGTAGAGAAGAGCAAAGTGAATAGAAAAATCAAACAGACGGTCCATAATCTAATCTATGAGCCTAACTGGAACTATAACCTAGCATAGGCAGATTCTATTACTTCAATTCAATCCTTCATATGGTTTTAATCTAATTTTTTTTTAAGGAAGTGAGCCTTCCTACTTTGAGTAGTGAGCTCTAGGCAGTGAGACTAAATGCAAGTGCATTCCCTTTTATAAAACTTATATTTGAGTACTCAAATTATGGATTGACCTCCACCATGGTTTTTCCCCTAATAGGGTTTCCACATAAAAATCTTGTATTATGGTGTTGTGGATGATTACTTTGTGTGTTTGCATCTTTCCTTTAGTTTAATGTTGAAATGGTTTAAATATCAGTTTAATAAAGTTCAGATTTGCAGAACAGTGATTCACCCCCCTTCTCAGTGTTCCCTCGAGTCCAACAAAAATCTCGCTCATCAACATCTACATCATCAACACTCATACTACACACACTAAATTTACACTCTATATATATCTACATATATCACAAATACTCGTATCATGAATTAGGTTAGTCTAATTAGATGAAATGTGTGACACCATAACCTATTGGCTCAAAACTCCATCAAACATACCTTGCAAAAGAAACCAAAATGTGTTCATCAAAATAGGTTGGCATGATCTATAATCACTCTTATGAATCTATTTTATAGTAAACTTAATACTGCATTACCCTGAAACCATTAGGTCAAAACCACACAACAAAACTGGTGAAGAAATAACTGAATGAACCAACTATTCATTTAGAACTTGACATGACGACCACCAAACCACCTAAAACTTAGAGTGCACACTCATCTAACATATTCAATAACTTCCTAAAATCTACAACTCATAATGATCATCCATGGTGGAATGTGGAGTATTCCAATATGAACTCTACAACTATAATTATGTCTCTTCTTAGCCAAATACTCTACCACTAATATCTTTGATTGTGGAAGACATAAAACCCTAAAAAATTGAATGTAGACTCATCCAACGCATACCATTAAAACCTCAAAATTGCATGAGAAGATATTACAATGTGGATAAATGTTGACCATAAAACTAATGGTTTGTTACATCACTATCTCAGTCAAACACTTAGCCAATTTTCTAAAAACACTTGGTCTTCTTTGTATTTCTCTAAACTATATGCATATTGATGAACCATCACTTCTACAATGGGTTTCCATCGATAAAAACACCATACATCATCATGCTCATGTTTCCAACAATTTTTTGGTTTCAAAATATATTCCACTAATAGATGAAATTTTAGATTCAATCTCAATATGGTATACCTTATGTGAATGTGTAAGGATTCCTTTAGTCTTATCTAAAATTAAATAATAATATTTTTATGCATTAAAAAATTAAATTATTTCTTACAGCCATGATAACTATATTATGGCATATGATAGCCTCACAACACTAATAAAATCTATCCTTTCAAGAGTTACGAAAATAATATACTTGGCCACGACATGGCTATAAATGACTTAAGGAAACTTGTTAACTTATATGGAATGAGGAGGATAAATTAAGTTAATATGATCTAATGGTGTGAACTACACTTATTTTTATAAAGGATCTACTTTCTCTATATATGTTCCTACTTTTGTGTTGAGTTAAGAACAAAATTAGTTATGGATTATTTTCCAACTATGGGTAATTAATAGTAAGTATTGAAAAAATTTGTTTGTTATTTCACCTTTTTTCATCTAGTGGAAAATTATATACTAAGCATTAGGATTTTCATTATATTAAAAATATTTAATTGAAAGAAGGATATTTTTAAATATTATTGTTATGAGCTACATTTTTTTAATAAATATATTTTTTGGTAGTAATAGAATAAAGTGAACGAACTTTATTACTTTATGAAATTGTATCTATAATTTATGTATAGACATTTAGACATAATCTAGCCGATGTGGCCTCAATATGTTACTTGATTTTACCTCAAGAAATATAGCACCTAATCTATAAGATTATAGATCACTTTAAGTAGCCTATAACTAGGTCAACTTGACTAATATTTACTTAGATATTAGACGACCCTAGTTTTAAAAATGAGTCTGATATAGGTGTTGATAGTCAACTATAATGAATATCATGTACGTTATGGATGTTAGGTGTTATCCACCATATCTTAAGGATTAATCAACTTTAACTAGTAGTGTAGAGCTTAAAGATGCAAGGGTTTGTTCATGATATGATTCAAGTATGTATAATTCCTTATACACACATGCCCCATTTACCTTAGAAAAATAGGGATTCACATTTTTTTCTTTTTCTTTGCTTGCATAGCTCATTTTCTTGTTCTCATTTTTTGCTTGATTTTGTATTTTCCCTTTGTATTTATTTTTGAATTTTTTCTTATTTTTGGGCTTGAAGTATTTTTAATTATTGTTGGATGATAAAAAATCTCCAAAACTATAACTTTTCTTTGAAGATAATTTTTTTAAGCTTCTAATACTCTTATGACCATGAAGGTATCTTAAAAACTTGATATGTGGCATGTGATTTGAGGCCAACTTGACCTACCTTTGATATTTGCATTAGTGGAATTTTTTATATACATTTTATTTTCCTTTAGTTCTTTTTTGATTTTTTTTTTATCATTTTTTATTTATATTAATTATTTCTTGTCCTATGATAATTTTTTTTCTTTGTGATCTTTTGATCTAGTGAGAATTCTCCATTGCTTTAAAGTGTATCGATTCATGTTGGTGGTGCATTTTTGTGTGCTACTAGTTTAATTTATTGTTAGGAGAAGTATTGTCTTGTGTGCTTAAAGTCCTTGTTCATTTCCACATGATATTAACCAAGAATTTTTTTCACTAAAGTTCTTTATATTTTTACTTTTATTTATTTATTTTTCTAGTTCTTACATGAAATTTTCTTCGATTTGTGTTTACATGCAATTGAAGCACAAATCATTATTCTTTGTTTTCATCATTTTATTATTGTTTCTTTATTTTATATATATATATATATATATATTTGGTTTTTAGGTATTGCCCTAGTCATTAAATTCATTTCCTCTTCAAAAATTATGGGTATCTGTAGGATCATGATGGGCCAAAAAGTGGCAATATGATGGGTATGTGGCTGACGAATTTTTTTTTACCCAAAATTGATGAAACAAATAGAGTTTTTAAAGGATATTATCAACTTTCCACCAATATAAATTATGCTTTAATTTGATTTTAATAAATAATTATTATTCATTTTCTATTTGAATTACGAATAAATTCTTGATTGATAGGCTGATTGAAAAACATCTATAGCTTTTAAACTGTATCACATTTTTTGAATCCAAAACATGCATGACATTCCATTCTTCGCATATTATAGGATTATAGAAAGAAAATTGAATTTCATGATGTTTTGACCAAGTTAAGGTGGTCAAACATACAAGTTTTTATATTTTTTAAAAGTTCTAATAAAAAACTTCATAATTAGTTATTTACTTGGAAAAAAAAATTCAAAAAAATATGCATCACATTCAGACATAAGTCCTCTACTTATATCTAAAATCTTATAAAAAAATATTATCATTTTATTGTAGTTAGGGTGGTCAGACATACACCTACTCCTTATTTTTCCCCTGAAATTTAAGTACTACTGCATTGAAATTTCAATTTTTTACCAAATAGATTTGTTTTTTTAAAAATAAAACTAGTAGTTTAGAAACTAAATTAAATTTTCTATAGATTCTATTCTGACATATTTTTGAAATAATATAGATAACTTATTCAAATTTTTGCATCAAGTTCCCTAACTCTAATTTTTTTGAATTTTTTGCCACTTAAGGGCATGTTTTTTCCATGATGATCTTGCACATATCCCTATATTTGGAAAAATTTAATAATTTTTCATATAATGACATAATGATATCAGGCTTCCATAAGCCTTTGTTTTGAGCATCAAACTTGTATAATTTATCTTTATTATCATTACTGGATGAGTTCCTTCAAATCCCCAAAGTCTAACTTTTGTACTTGGTTTTTTATTTCATTTCTTTTTAGAGTGAAGGTTTTATTCATCTCAATGTTTGGGGACTTGTTTAGTAGTTTCCTTGGGGTTTGATCCCTAACTATTTTACACTACATTATCTATTAGGATCATGATTTTAGGCATGTTATTATTTGAGTACTAGTTAAATTTAATCTCGAAAGTCTATTCATTGGCTACTTTACACTTTGTTATCTATTGAGATCATGAGTATGGGTACATTCTTTCTTGCATAACTATAAAGGGGTATGAATCATCCTAAAACCATAATAATTTGAAAGGAATTATTTCATAAGGTTTAAATATTATTCATGTTTCAAAATAGTATCCTTTAGGAAATATTAAGTGTTTAAAGTTCATTTATGACATATTTTCATCTACACTTTCTAGAATTAGAATAATTTAATCTCTAATACTTCATGCACGAGTCTTTCTGGGATCTTAAACTCTAATTCACAAAAACCATTTTCACAAAGAGTATATACTTATTCAATTGTATGCATGGTGTTTTAACTTTGGTGATATTATTGTTTTTTTCATACTCACTATGTTCCTTACTCAAGAATTTTTATTTGTATACATGTTAAAAGGTTTATTATTTATATGTATGAGTTGTCAATGGTTTCTTGTAAAAATATAAATTAGTTATTATTAAGTTACCTAATGGATTTTTGTGTACCTAGTAATACACATAAATGGGGAGAAAAATAATCAAAATAACTTAAGTACAAATACAATGGTTACTACCTTACTCAAACTTATTCTCCCCTTGGGGGGATATTAGAGACACAAAACTCAAATGTGTTTATGTATAGAAATTCTTGGAGAGGGTGAAATATTATGAAGATGGAATATTTATATCCCAATTCTTCAAAAAATATAAATTGGTACAAGTTGTTGCATTCAATGTCTCCTTTCAGTTCCAAAAGCTAGTCCTCGCTTGTGCCAAGAGCTACAATATATATATATATATATATTTTTTCTTGGTCATATATTCTAAACTATAGTGAACATCAACTGTGATATCATTGAGAGGGTATTTGGGCTGCCCACATATTCCAAGTATAAAAAAATGAAGAAGACCTAGTAAACTATTATTAAAAAATAGCCCAAGCTACCAACTCTATCGATGATAAATTGTTTCTACAAATAAGTAAGTATGAATTAATGATGGCCAAGGTCCTTTGAAAAATAAATTAGAAGATTCAAAATACACCATCACCCTTCTAACTAGGGTATTTTCTAATTTCAAGAAATTTCACACCTACATTTTCTTCTCTTTAATCAAAATTAACTTAATTTAATTAAATAAATTTGATTGATTTAATTAAATGAGAAACATTTGAAGATAATTAAATAAAATTGATTTATTTGATTGAAGGAGGATGACTTGGGATTTAATTAAACAAAAGATGATTTATTTAATTAAAGAGGGAAAGGGATGATTAAGGATGACATGGAATTAGTGAATCTGGATTAGATGCATGATGTCTATTTTGCATGTCTACACAAGGTTTTCATGCTGACACGTTAAATGAAAAAACAACTTTGAAAAACCCTAATTCTAGAAGCTTCCAAAAAACTTATTATAAGTAGTTGGGATGTAAGTGTTAGAGTGTGTAATTCACGAGATTGTAATCTATTTTGCAGTGGATAATAAAATCATTGAGTGGCTGAGTTTCTATGGATGTAGCCCATATTGGGTGAACCACGCTAAATTTATGTGTTGATATCTTTTTTGTTATTCTTCATTGTTATTTTTGGGCTATTTAATCTACATATAATTTTTAATGTTTATTGCTCCAATTTGTCTGAACCCTAAAAATTGGTATCATAGTCGTGTGTATTTCGGTTGATTGGCAAGAAACCTTTATATCTAAGTTGGACTAATGGAAGAAGGAAAATTCAAGGTTGAGAAGTTCAACGGCCAGAATTATCAATTATGGAAGATGCAAATGGAAGATTATTTGTACCAAAAGGATCTATGGTGGCTATTGGAAGGAAAAGAAAAGAAAGATGCTATGATGTATGATGAAGAATGGGAGATTTTGGATAGAAAGGAAATGGGAACCATTTAGTTGTGTTTGGCACCATTTTTGGCGTTCAATAAAATAGAAGCAAAGACAACACTAGATCTAATGGAATATTTGGCTAAATTATATAAAAAAACCCCAACCTCAAATAAGGTATTTCTCATGAAGCGTTTGTTTAATCTAAAAATAATTGAAGGTGGATCTATGATAGTCATTTAAATGAGTTTAATATGATTACCAGTCAGTTAACTTCTATTAAAGTGATTTTTTATGAAGAAGTGAGGGCTCTCTTGGTTTTATGTTATTTGCCAAAAAGATGGAATAGCCTGGTAATGGCTATAAGTAGCTTTGTCTCTGGTTCAAATACATTGAAATTTGATGATGTTGTTGTTGTTATCCTTAGCGAGGAAATGCGAAAAAAAAATCACAAGTGAGACTTCAACATCGGGTAATGCTTTGACTGCAAAGAACAGGGGAAGAACAAAGGAGAGAGGAAAAAGCCCAATAAATCATGGGAAGACACAAGGGAAGTTGAAGAAAGGAAGATGTAAATCCAGATGAAAAAATGGATTGTTGGCACTATGGAAAGCCATGACACTTGAAGAAGGATTGTTGGTCTCGAAAAGGAAAACAAGGAGATAGACAACATGATGATAGTAAGAAAGCTAATGTTGCAAGTAATAAATTGTAGGATTCTTTAATTCTTTGTTTAGATAATGTTAATGATTCTTGGGTAATAGATTAAGGGGCTTCATTTCATGCAACACCCCATAGGAAATATTTTGTAGATTATATTCTAGGTGATTTGGGATAGGTATATTTGGGTGATGATGAACCCTATCAGATTGTTAGAAAAGGAAAGATAAAAATCAAGTTGTAGAATAGAAATGAATGGTTGCTACAGGAGGTAAGGCATGTTCCAAATTTGAGAAGGAATTTAATTTCTATAGGACAACTAGGTAGTGAAGGCTGTATAGTTACCTTTGCAGACAAAGTCTAGAAGGTCACTAAAGGTGCATTAGTAGTACCTAGAGGTGAAAAGGTAGGCACATTGTATTTTTATACTAGTAATACTTATTCTACCTTAGCTGCTACAGAAACAGTTGCTACTGAGATAGTTAGAGAACTAGCTACAAGGACGAAAAATAGAATTGTGGCACCATAGACTTGGAAACATGAGTGGGAAAGGGATGAATATCCTTCACTCCAAAAAATTTCTACCAGGTCTGAAATAGATTGACTTGGAGTTTTGCAAAAATTGTGTTTATGGAAAACAGAAAAGAGTCTGATTTCTCAAAGTTGGGAAAGAAAAGAAGAGTGAGAAATTAGAGCTTGTGCATTTAGATGTATGGGGATGCGCTCATGTATCTTCTCTTGGTGGATCTTGCTATTATGTTACTTTTATTAATGATGCAACTAGGAAAAAATGGGTGTATTTACTAAAACAAACATTAGAAGTATTTGAAACTTTTAAAAAGTGGAAAGCTTTGGTTGAGAATGAGACATGAAAAAAGTTGAAGTGTCTCAAATCTGATAATGGAGGTGAGTATTACAGCAGAGAATTTGAAAATTATTGTTAATACAATGGAATGCGTAGGCAAAAAATGGTAAGCCTGAGAGGATGAATAGGACCATTATGGAGTGTGCAAGGATCATGAGATTGCATGTTGGACTACCCTTATAGTTTTGGGCAGATGTTGTACATACCATTGTTTATTTAATAAATAGGGGACCCTCAAATATTTTAGATGGTGGCATTCCAAAGGAGGCATGGATGGGTAAAAAGGTAAACTATTCATTTTTGAAAACCTTTAGTTGTGAATCTTTTGTCCATGTTGGCCGTATTGAAAATAGAACCAAGCTTGAGGTTAAGTCTAAAAAATGTACTTTCATTGGATATGGAGTAGATGAATTTGGTTATTAGTTATGGGATTATGAAAACCATAAAATCATTAGGAGCAAAGATGTTATATTCAATGAGAAGGTCATGTATAAGGATCAACCACAAGAAAAGAAGCATGAATAGGCCAAAAATGAATATGTGGTACTAGATGGGATTCCAGAAAATAAAATGCCAGTGGTACCTGATGCTTAGCAACAACAAGTTATCCTATAGACTCCTGCAAGTGTTAGATGTTCTACAAGGATAGCTAGACCTCCAAAAATATTTTCTCCATCATTATATTCTATATTATTAACTGATTATGGTGAACTTAAAGGTTATGAAGAAGCAATGTAGGTAGATACCAAAAAGCAGTTGGAGCTAGGCATGAAAGAGGAAATGGATTCCTTGCTATAGAATCAGACTTGGGACTTAGTCCAATTGCCTATAGGTAAAAGAGCACTACCAAATAAATGGGTTTATAGGTTGAAGGAAGAAGATGGAGGAAAGAAAAGATATAAGACTAGAATCATGGTAAAAAGTTTTGCACAGAAAAAAAAGGTATAGGTTTTGATGAAATATTTTCTCTGGTTGTAAAGATGACTTTTATTAGAACTATTCTAAGTCTTGTGGCTACATAAGACATGCATATTGAACAACTAGATGTGAAAACAACATTTCTCCATGGGGATTTGGAAGAGGAAATATGCATGCAACAACCATAAGAATATGAGGTCAAGGGTAAGGAGGAATTTGTGTGCAGGTTAAAGAAGAGTTTGTATGGCCTGAAGCAAGCACCTTGGCAATGGTATTTGAAATTTGATATTTTTATGGCTGAACAAGGTTACAAAAGATGGCATTTTGATTATTGTGTTTATTTTAAGAAATTGGATAATTGCAACTATATTATCTTGTTGCTTTATGTTGATGATATGCTTGTTGTTGGGTCTAACATGCAAAATATTAATGAAATTAAGCAAAAATTAGAAAAATCATTTTCTATGAAGGATTTGGATGCAACAAAACAAATCCTTGGTATGAGGATCACACGGGATAGGACCAAAAAAAAAAATTTGTCTCAAAGTGAGTATGTAGAGAAGGTGTTGAAAAGGTTTAACATGCAAGATGCAAAAGCATTTAGCACAACTTTGCCCAGTCATTTTAAGTTGACTAAGGAGATGTGTCCAAAGACACCAAAGGAAGAAGAAAAAATGTCTAAGATACCATATGCATCAATAATTGGTGTCTTGATGTATGCAATGGTATACACAAGGCTAGATATTGTACATATAGTGGGAGTTGTGAGTAGTTATATGAGCAATCTGAGAATGGAACATTGGAATGCAATAAGATGGATTCTCTGATATTTGAGAGGTACTACTTCAAAGAAACTATGTTCTAGAGGAACAAATTCTACTCTAAAAGGATATGTTGTATTTGATCTGGAGGGTGATATTGATAGCAAGAGTACTACAATATATGTTTTTACTATAGGAGGTACTATAGCTAGTTGGATTTCTAGACTGCAAAAGGTTGTTTCACTTTCAACCACTGAAGATGAGTATGTTTCTGCTACAAAAGCTAGCATGGAGATGATTTGGTTACAACATTTTTTGGAGGAATTGGGACAGCAAAAATAAGATAGTCCTTTGTACATAGATAGCCAAAGTGCCATTCATCTTGATAAGAATTCAAATTTGGATTCAAAAACTAAGCACATACAACTCAGATACCACTTCATCCAGTCAGTTTTGGAGGATGGGTAGTTGAAGCTGGAGAAAATTCACACACTGAGAATCATATGGATATGCTCACAAAGGTAGTTACATGGGAGAAACTAATTTCTTCATCAGTTTATGTTGGTCTTCGTGAATGATAATGGTGGATATAAGAATCCAACCAGACATGTAATCTAGTGGGAGATGCAAGTGCAGTGGTGTCATCTAGGATTAGTCTCCAAGTGGGAGATTGGGTGGCTAAGTTTTTGTGGATGTATCCCATATTGTGTGAACCATGAACTATTAAATTTTCGTGTTGATCTCTTTTGTGTTATTATTCATTATTATTATTGGGTTATTTAATCTACATATAATTGTTAATGTTTATTGCTCCAATCTACCTGAACCCTAACACCATGGTGTGTACTCGTCCAGATATTGCTCATGCAGTAGGAGTTATGAGTAGATTTATGAGTCATCTAGGTAAAACTCATTGGTAGGTGGTTTAGTGGATTTTACGATACTTGAACTGTACCTCAGATCATGTTTTATATTTTGGAGGTAAGGACACTTAGCTGCGAGGATATGTTGATTCAGATATGGTCGAAGATTTGGACAAATGGAGGTCTACTACTGGTTATGTGTTTACCTTTGTCGCGACAACTATCAGTTGGGTTACATGGTTGCAACAGGTGGTTGCACTCTCTTCTACCGAGGTAGATTATATTTCTCTCACCAAAGGAGCAAAGGAGATGATATGGTTACAATGCTTATTGGGGAAATTGTGGTGCAAGCAATCAATTGTCACCCTATTTTGTGATAGAAACAGTGTTATTCACTTGGTGAAGAACTCTACTTTTCATAATAGAATGAAGCATATAGAACTAATGTATCATTTCATTTGTCATGTTCTTGATGAGGGTAAGCTATAGGTGGAGAAAATTGACACAAAATTTAATCCGACGGATTCTTTGACGAATGTAGTTGCAAGGGATAAGTTTGAATTTTGTAGAGCTTCTCTTGGTATTCTAAAAAGTGACAATAAGATCGAAGTACAAAAATCTCCAGTATGTTGTAGCAGTCATTGGTCTTCAAGTAGGAGATTTTTGGGTATTTGAAGCCCAACGGCTTCTTGTCAGTTACTTTGGTGTCCTTTCGCCTTCCTTCTTGAAGGCTCTTTCATTCTAACATTTCTTGGAGGAAGAATATAATTGGTGATTATAAATTTTGATCATGGATTGCTACTAGCATATTGTATTGTAAAAAAAAGATTAATAAAAAGGAGTTTACCCTACTTTGAGAGTGGATGTAGCCATCCTAGTGAACCACTATAATTTTTTGTGTTCTTTGTCTCGTTTATTTTGTTTTTAATTTCTGCAATTTATTTTTAAATTATCTACAACGTTTTATCTACACATATGACGTAACATGAGAAGATAGATATTAAATTACATTTAAACACTCTTAATTAAGATTACGGATGATCATGTTTTACCTTTTTCATCATAAACTTGCTTTCTAACTATTTCTTATTAACCCTTACTCTAGAATCCAAAGACCATAATGTTGAGCCATCCAATTAATTGTAATATTTTTATCTATTGAATCATGAGAAATATAGTGCCATCTTGAATCTAAAATTAATTTTATTCTTCCCGATGTCCCAACTCCATCTTCAGAAGATAAGTTTAAGTGGACTTACCCGCGTCCTTATCTCTCCAGGCTGATTATTGCATCTTTATTGGATCTTCCACATCTTATGAGCGCCTAGGAAAACTTTTCTTTCAAATTTTTTCTTTAATCTAATCTTCAACCAAGTTCAGCTAAGTCTAGTTTCCATTCTTTGCTCAAGAAGATAAATAGTGGATGCCTGTCAATTCCAAATTAAAGGTGCCTATCAACTCAATGGATTTTGTAAATAATTGTTAGCTTGTCAATATTATTTCGAAAGAAGCAGGCGTTGAGGATAAGTCATAAAGCTTTAGCTTTATGATTACATCCGTATCAAACAATGAATATATACACATTAAATCGATAGCTGGCTTGAAGACAAACGTCCCAAGAGTTTGTATTTTCTTTTAAACTCTACATAAGAACCAAAACAAAAACAAAATAAAGAAATTGTGTGAGAATCATGTGTATCTCGTGGGTAAGCACAGTACTTAGCAAATGATGGAAGCTTTGAAAAATACAATAAGAAATTTCTTCGGTATCTGGATAGTTTGTTTTTAAGTTTATTTTCTGTTATTTCCTGGTTTACTTAAACAAACCAAATCTGGGAATTTATAGCAGTTGATATTAAGTCGACGTTACTCAGTTCAAGATTTCATATTATCCATTTCATTCCAATAAAAAGACGTACGAAAGTTACTTGAGCAAAAATATATTGTTGCTTTTTCGAGAAGGGTTGTTATTCTACCAGTTGAAAATGGCTGCCATCTGACTTGTTATTCTGCAAGTTGAAAAGTATGGATTTTACTTCTACTGTAGATGACTCCCACAGGCTTGCTGGGTTTTTCTACTGTTCAATAGAGACCTCTTAGTGATTTTCACTGTTGATTATTTGAATTATTTTTTTGGTTATTTTTGTGTGGTTGAAATTCTAGACAACTAGTATTATAAATTAAACTAAAAAATAAATGAAATTGCAGAAATTCATATATAGGGTGCCGTACAAATGATACAAGAATTTTAACTAATGTAATGAAGTTTTAAAATGCTTAGAACATTGAAATAGGGGATAGGATCTGTTGGAACTGTAGAAATTTTAAATTTTACAGCCTATTGTATTTGTGAGGTCCCATCATTAAAGCCCTTACATTAAGCATAAAGTCTCCTCATGTCATTAATTGGCCTATTCTATGTTGTTTGACCCTTCTTGAATTCACTTGCTCCCTTTTGTTTCATTAAAAGATCCCTATCGGCAAGACATGGTAGAAGTCTTCCCGAGGTGTGTTATCATTAACATGTATTGGTTGCAGATAGTCGGCGGGACTTTGCAGAATGTTTCGGCAACTAAAAGACTCATACCGGCATATGTTGGAGCATCGTCATAACATCACAGTGAACTTAGTAAGTCTTGCCGACTGGAATATGGAGGGGTCGTTTCGGCCTAACTAATAAGTATTCGGCATGAAGTCATAGCGACATCCTTATGTCTTGCCGATTGACTTATATGCAAAATATTTCGATGTGACTTAAAATCTTCGGGGAGAGTCTTGGCGAGGTCACATTTGTTTTGCCGAACTTGATGTAAGGAAATCTTGGGACTGCTGGAAAAGGTATTGGTGTCTTGCTGACTCGAAATATATACCGATGGAGATATGTATCGCTAAGAAAAGGATCCTTCGGCGTAAGCTTCATCGAGGTTCAAATGTTACATCGACAAAGTGGTTCGAGGTAAGTCTCACCGAATGAAAGAAGTCTATGGAGATGTTTTCGGTAAGACATTTGATATCGGTATGAGTCTTCCCGAAGCTTTATTGTCTTGCCGAAAATATAATTTCAGTTATAGTTTTTCGGTGAGACAGTTCAGAGGATATGCCGAAGTGTTAAGTTTTCGGCCAGAACGGTAAAGTTTCTTGGTAACCACAGTGTGAAGGGGATGTATATCGGTGTGAGATGGTGGAATCTATGTGATGTCTCCCCGACTCAGAATGTTATGACGACATGTAAAATGGAGTAGTAGTTGTCATATTTGGAGTCTGAATTTCGATAAGACTATACTTTTGTCTTGACGAAAGGGTGTGATAGACGTTGAATATGATTTCGCCCCAGATTTGAAAATCTCTTATCGAAGGGACGTCTGATGCGACAGTGCCAGTTTCAAATTGATGTTCGTTCGTGTTTCATTAATGGCGCGACGGAATAATACAGTAGGAATTGAATCATTTGTTTTATCCGAAATGATTGCAGAAGAGTTGGTGTGAGAAGCAGAGAACCAGGGCTATTCTCAATTTGAAAAGCTCAAAGTATAAGACTGTAAGTGATTATTTCTTGGCTCTTGTGTTTTCGATTATATAAATTTTAAAATGGAGTCCTCTGGTTCTGGAAAGGGTAAAGGTAGAAAGCTGGCTGTGACCAGCTCATCAAAAGGAAAAAGGCAAAAGGTTGATACAGAACAGGAGGGCGTTGAGAGAAGATTAAATCAGGATCTTATTGACCAACTGCCTGGCTCGGGCCCAAAAGCAAGGAGATCTGCACAGCTTAGGGCTGAGGTAGATAAATTGGATGACAAATGTAAGTTCATAGGTGATGTCTGGACTGCAATTAGGGGTTACGAGCTTTTCAATTTCCATTATCATAGAAGGCACCGTTTTGAACCAGTTTGCAACCCATGGAAATTGAATGTGGGGAAATTGGTATGCCCTAATGTCTTTGTGAATACGGAATTGGTAAAACTTCTTGCTGATAACTATGATCCAAAGCATAAGGCTATATGTGACCCATCCGGAAAGCCACAGATACATGTATCCCGAGAAGCCATAGGTGAAGTTTTCAAGCTAGAAGGGTTTTGTAATGAGGAAATCAATTGTGAAGAGTTGGAGAAAGAATTTTCACGAATGGATACAACATATAAGGGCTGGAGGTTGCCTATTCATAGGATTAAAAAGGGTAACAGTTCAGAACCATTACAAGATTCTGAGGGGCCTCCTTATCATGTAGATTTGTTTGAATCTTATATGAAGTATACATATTTTTCAGTATGTCAAGTATTGGGAATGGATGCCCCAGAGCTCATGTCAATTGTGCCAATGGTTATCACAGCAGATATCCAGTATCACAACTCCAGGCCATTTGATTATGCTTCATATATTGCCAAAGAGCTTGATTCAGGGTTGATAGCCATAAAGAGTGGAGCTTCTATTGTTCATTTAAGGCATTATTCACTACTGATGCACTTAGTGTTGTATTATGGACAAGAGTTGGGAGTATGGCCATCAGAGATGAAGATTTCTCAGGTTGGAAAAGAGGGTGAAGCATTGCCTATTCAATTGTGGACTGCTATTTGGGATAGCAGGTTTGTTAACTCTAGTTTCATTCATTTTGAAGAGTATGGGTGTATGGGTTTGAGGATACTCCTTTTATTTTACCAAGGACAGTTCCAAATAGAATTGCTTATTTGGAGATTGTTAGGCAATTGGACTTTAGTAATGTGATGCTTTTTAGTTCATATGGGAAACAGGCTTTCATGCCTAGCACATTATGTTTTGGTGATTTCACTGTGTTAGCAAAGGAAGGATATAATTCAATTCTTGATAAATTGTTGCAATACAATATGAAAAGGGGACCACCTAGGAAGGATTTTGATCCTGAGGGGTATATCAACTCAGCTAAGGAGAGGATTAATTTTGGGAAGTATCATCATGTGCCTTATCTTTTTGATGATATGATCAGAAATCTGGATGAGGAAGAAGCTGAAGCTGTGGTTGAGAGTTATAATCAGGGGCTACAGGATACAGGATATTTGTCTTCTGGAGGTGAAGATATTTCAGCGTGTAAAGTACCACAGGGTATGACAGAGAGAATGTCTAGACAGAGGACTCAGAAATATGTTTGCCCGATTAGGGAACAGAGTCCGGAGACAGGAGATATTGATGTGAGGCATATGGAGTATAGCTCATTTGTTTCAGATAATGAATTTATAAACTCTCCAGAATTTAAATCATTTTTGTACAAACAGAAAGGAAAAGAAATAAGGGAAGGAGTTGGTTCAATCACTTCTGGGAATGAGGAGCAGCTTCTGGACCAATTACGAAGATGTGTAGATGAGGAAATGGCAAATATGACTCCTGAAAAGGGGAGGAAAATGTTGGAGAATGCTGGAGTAATGATTTTCCCTGGTCTTGATTTAAATTCTGCATTAGTATTTGATAGTTTTCTGAAGGATACTAACACTGTGCATAAATTGGATAAGGATAAGGTAATGGAGGTATATGCAGGATCGAAATTTAACACTGATGAAGGTTCATTAATGATATGGGCTTTGTACCCATCTCATAGGAAATCAGTGGTGATTGATACTGAAAAGGCATTTGGTCATGTCATGACCTTAAAGGTTGGAGAGGTAGACCCTGTGGTTACTGCAGAAATTGGTATTGATATTGCCAAATTGAATAAAGCACAGATTCAGGCGTTGATAAGGGAACGAGAGATGTATAAAGCAAATAATGAGAGACTGCTCAGAGAGAATGATAGGTTGAAAGATTTGGTAGGTGTTCCTGCAATGCCAACCAAAATGCTTACTCAAGGAGAAAGTTCCCAGACAAAAGAACATTGGGTTGGATCGAGTGCTTATAATCAAGGAAGGTACGATGCTATTACAACAATTGTAAAGAAGTGGCAGGTCAATTTGACATCTTGGCTGAATCAGTTGTGGGGAAGGTTTTCCTCTACTATGAATGCAATAAAAGAGCATGAGAGGATGAAGGAACGGGTAATGGATAAATTTCAAGAATTGACCATGCGTAACGAGGTTGGTAGCACTGCAACTGAAGGAGCAAATAATATTATCAGTCGTCATCAGAAGTTTTATGATGAGTTGCTCGGGGACAAAAATGGATTGACTGAAGCTGCTAATACAGTTATGGTTACACTTTTTGATGCTAAAGGAGAAGTCAAGGATGCTGCTATGTGGAGGAACGAGTGTGGTGCGATGCTAAAAGAGGTTATGAAGACATCCTCTGCGGAAGATACATCTCTAGAAGACGTGAGTGAGCGGGTGGAGGATATGATTAAAATGGAAACCGCAATTCGGAATGCCGTTGAAGATGCGGATACTTTTAATCGTCAAGATTACTTGGATTACCTTGCTACAACTCACTTATGGTTAACAAGGGCTTAATTGTCTTCATAGCTTTTCGTATTCTGTTTAATCTTATTTTCTCAAGGGACGCGTCCTTTCATATTTTGCATGCATAAAAGCCGCTTTCAAGAGACAAAAGTGAGAGGCTTTTTTGTAAAAAAAAAAAAGGGGATAAGACTGGTAGCATATGTAAATGATGGAGATATCAAAAGAACAAAATTTTAATATAATGGCATCAGTTGTTTATGGTAATTATTAATTAGTATTATTGAGGTTGTCTCCTTATTTTGTGTTTCCTGGTTGTTTGGATTTATGTAAACAAGTTTTTACATCATTCATCAATGCACATTTGTTGTATTCGTATGATCAATTCATTGATTCTTTCCAACAAAGATTAAAATTCTTTGCATTGATCATAATAAACGGGGAATATAAATTGGGATTATTAAGAAGAAACTCAGTGATCATAAATGGTATGTTTATACAAGTTGTAAACCAAATAAAATACTAAACAGCTTGAATGTTTGCCAGTAAAATAAACCCGTCTTTGAAATTTTCTTGACTCCGTAAATCCCATAAGGCACTAGTCTTACTTCTCAGTTTAGGTTTCATTCACATTCTCCATGCTTGTTAAGTTTTTAGTTTATCCTTTTCAAATATTGGTATGTACTAATCATTAAATCCATTGTTAATTCATTTCAGAATTGCCATTGTAGATTAATTGAATAAGATTGAGCTTTCCTGAGTCAATTAGGTATACCCACCTAGGTTCAGCATTACCTAAAGAGTAGAAGGTTGAGTCTTCTTAACCTTGTCTCCCAAAGGATTAAGAAGCTTGCATCTATTGCATCTGCCTGCGTTTTGAGAGATACTGGATCCAGTACTTAGCATATTCTAATAGTTGTGATAGCATTTGTTTATATAATGTTCAATATTTTTAACAATATTGGACCAATAGTTGTGACTTTAAAGTTGTTAGTGTTGATGATGACTACCCATAATTAAATGAAATGTATTCCTTAGATCTAAAAAACAACAAATCATGTGATGCCACATCAACACCCAATAATACATGATGTAGATGCACAAGTATTGGTCTAACTTTTTTTTGGGCCTTTTTGGACACCTTGACGAAAAGCATGCTGATGTGGCCCTGGAACCTTAGTTATAAGCAGGGGAATTGCCAATTAAGCTGCTGTAAAAATTTGGGAGTGATTTGAGATTTCCACATAGGATTTTGAGAGGCGTGAAATTAGGGTGCTCATCTACTAGATCCTCTCTCCTAGTTATTCAAATTATTGTTTACGTATTTGTTAAGCTGATATAATTCATCCACCCACATCAAGCTAGCATTCCCTAGAAACACATAGCAGCCCCATCTTATTTAAGTAGAACTTTGAACATATAAATACAACTTAAAAAAGGTCACTACATAGAATTGTTCGGCTTCTATTAATATAGTTGGCTTGAATTAGCATAATTTACATCTTTAATATACTATGTCCATTATTTTTCTTTTATTTACAACTAGATTGTTTATCGACCCTCTTTATGTATGTCCATTTGATTATGTGCATATAGGGGTATGTATGTGTTTATGTTTGTGTATGTTTGTAGGGTGTGCTTGCATTTTTGTCAGTTTTTACGATATCCCACTAATAAGTATTGTTCATATTTTGTAACTTGAATCTATATTCTATATATAATTCAACATTGTTATCATTTTATGTATATAATCTACTTTTTAAATTCATAAATGATGGTGATAGATACAAGGCCCTATTGAAAATAGGATGAAACAATTGTTTTTAGATGTGATATTAAGGTAGACCCTAGAATAAGGTCAAAGCTCTAATATAATCTTATCCAGTTGTACAACCTATAAGAAAAATACAATCCATTTAATGATTCATTGCTCAATTAGTAGATAAATGCAAGCCATTCTCACATCTACTTACTTGAAGTGATGCAGGAGCATCCCAAGTTGCAAGAAATCTTGCATCAACCAAAAAAATATTTGCATTCTTGTTTTGCATTTTTGTAATCATCTAACCAGACCTAGTCTTGAAATTTCAAGTGCATGGACCCATTATGTGATTTGTAGAGCTTTGGAAACCATCTCATATAGATGCACATTCATCGAAGAACCTTCCTTCTGATCTACATTATGTTTATCCAAGGATTAATGAAGAACCATATATTTTAGGTAACTCATACATGTTTCATCAACTTCGGGATTTGGAACCTCTTGAGGCTCATGTAGACCTTTTTTGGAGCTAGGAACCGATATATATAAGTATTGTGTAGTTGCATTAGTCATTCAGTCAGCTAGTAAGCAAGTTCACAAGAAGTAGAGAAATAGTAGGATAATAGATAAATAAGGGCTTTGACCCACATGTTAGTCTTGAAATAGCACTGAATCGTTATGTACTTTGTAAGCCAGAAGGAAGGGCATGTTGCCAATGAATAATCGATTGATCATTTTCGTATATATTCATGTGTGATTTTTATTCCAATTCTTCGAGTTTTTGTTGTGTTTACTCTTGCTGCAAGGTTGGATAGTCCTATTCCCAGATCCTCCATCCTTGATTGCACCAAGTGGTATCAAAGTGAGTTTACAAACTCTGGGAGAGGAGAGCAAAGTTGAGTAAGTAATTTTGTAAGATCTTGTCTGGACCAATCACCGACCTGAGGCATCCAACTTGTGTTTGTCAATAGATCACTGGCTATGAGGTAGATGCAAACCTGTAGACAAATCGCTGACTTGAGGCAATTGCACTAGATCCTAGGAAGAGATTTCACTAAGGAGAATTCATACTACTATTAATTTGTTGTTGGAAAGATGGATGAGATGATGGAAATGATGTGAACGTTGAAAGTCAAATTGGATGTTGTCGAAGAAGATCGAAGAAAGGGCTTAAACCCTAGACCTAATGATGAAAGCGATGATGATGAAGTTCAAGCTATGAACCTAACTGAAGAAACCTCAGAAGAGGAAGAATCAGATTAGGTGAAAATGTTGAAGGCTATTTTGAAAATAGGAAAGTGACCTAGAATGGAGATTTTGAATTATACCGGTAGCCTAAACCCTAAGGAGTTGATTGATTGGATAAATGATATTGAAGAATACTTCAAATATGAGGAAATTGAAGATCTAGAGAGAGTGAGGTTTGCAAAGAATAAGCTAAAAGGACATGCTACAATATGGTAGAAAGAAGTTCAGTTGGAGAGGAACAAAAAAGGCAAAGAGAAGATTGTGAAATGGAATAGAATTGTGAAAAAATTGAAGAACTAGTTTATACTTGTGGACTATGATTTGGAGCTACTGAAGAGATTCCAAAACTTGAGGCAGAAGGAAAAGAATGTGAAAGAATACACTGAGGAATTTCATAAGATCATTATCAAGATAAGACATAGTGAAGCAAGCAAGGAGAAAGTGGCAAGATATATCAATGGACTGAGAATGAACATTTAGGAAGAGTTGAGTCTGGTGTGGATGAATTTGGTAGAGGAAGCATATCAATTCACATTAAAGGTGGAGGAAAAGCTAAATAAAAGACATGAAAAAAGGTAGAGAGGAAGAGGAGGTAGATTTCAAAGAGGAGGGTCACATTCTGAAGTAGAAAAACCATACATGGAGCAAAGCAAGGATAGAGATTCATACCGAAAGGAAGAGAGGGATTCAAATTCATACCATAAAGGGAGAGATGACATAAATTCTTACTGCAACTATAAAGGAGGTTACAATTCTTACTGCAATGATGGATATTGGAGGAATGAGAAAGGGTATGACAAGAAATTTTAGAGGAACCTATTTTAAGTGCGCGGGAGAAGGACATAGAATATTTGAGTGTCACCAAGAAAGTAAGAAGGTTCAAAATCATGCAAGAACTAGATTTGTGGAGGAAGAATTTGTGGAACAACTGAGTTCTGGAGGAAATCCTGAGAAGGGAGAATCATTATTCATGAGGAGAGTGTTGTTCCAAAAGAAAGAAGAACAAAGGAAAATTTTATTTTGGACTAGATGCAAAGCAAGAGATAAGTGTTGCAAAGTTATCATTGATAGTGACAGTACATATAATCTAGTTTCCGAGGAAATGGTGACAAAGTTGAATCTGGAAAGAAGAAAACATTTTAAAACCCTATAGGATATCCTAGATTCAAGATGAGTACAACATAATAGTAAGTGAGCAATGTCTAGTGAAGTTTCGTATAGGATCATATCATGATGAAGTGCTATGTGATATTATTCCAATGGATGTGTGTCATATGTTGTTGGGTAGACCCTGGTAGTATGATAAGAAAGCTATACATGATGGGAGAAAGAATACTTACACCATAACATTCAATGGAAAGAGAATCACCTTGAAACCTTTGGAAGATGAATCTGAAATTGAATTTTGTGGTATAGCTAGAATCAATTTGGTAGATGGAAGGAAATTTTTGGATGGATTGAGACATGAAAACATGTGTTTTTCTTTGATTCTAAGGAAGTGTGGAGCCTCAAATGGAGAAGAATCATCAGAGAAGGAAGTTACTGAACTATTGACAGAGTACCAAGACCTTGTATAAGAGAATGTGCCTAATGGATTGCCACCAATCTGGAGTATCAGTCATCATATGTACCTTATTCTAGGAGCCAATTTGTCGAATAAAGATGCACACCGAATGACACCAATAGAGAATGTGGAACTGAATAGAAAGATACATGAACTGCTAAAGAAAGGATTGATCAGAGAAAATATGAGCCCATGTGCGGTACCAGTTGTACTTGCACCCAAAAATGATGGAGAATTGAGGATGTGTACAGGTTCAAGAGCTATCAATAAGATCATATTGAAGTATATATTCTCATTGCCTAGAATGGATGACATAATGGACAATTTGAGTGGAGAAAAGTGTTTTACCAAGATAGACCTAAAGAGTGGATACCATCATATCAGGATCAGAGAGGGAGATGGATGGAAAATGGATTTCAAGACAAATGAGGGATTGCATGATTGGTTTGTCATGCCATTTGGACTAACTAATGTACCTAACACATTTATGAAGCTGATGAATGAAGTCTTGAAGAAATTATTGGGTAAGTTTTTCATTGTTTACTTGGATGGTATTCTAATTTTAAGTAAGACTAAGGAAGAACATTTGGAGCACATTAGAAAAGTATTTTAGAGGCCAAGGGAAGAGAATTTGTTGATAAACATCAAGAAATATAGTTTCATGAAAGAAGAACTAGTGTATTTAGGATTTGTGATATCTGCAAAAGGATGAAAGATGGACCCTGAGAAGGTTAGAGCAATAGTTGAATTGCCTACACTAGTGCAAGTGCAATAGGAGTTGTGTTGAGTCAGGAAGGGAGGCCAGTAGCTTATTTCAATGAGAAATTGAATGATTCCAAGAGAATATATTCAGTTTATGATCAAGAATTTTATGCAATAATACAAGCCTTAAATAAGTGGATACATTACTTGTTGCCTAAGGAATTTATGTTGTATACGAATCATCAAGCTTTATAACATTTGAATAGTGAAGGGAAGTTGAACCAGAGACACATGAGATGGGTAGAATTCTTGTAGAGTTACACATTTGTGTTGAAGTACCGGAGTGGAAAATCACACAAGGTTGCAAATTCATTTAACAGGAGAAGAAGTTTGTTGATAGAGATGAGAACTGAAGTATTGGGTTTTGAAGAATTGAAGCATATGTATGAGGATGACATCGATTTTGCTGAGGCATGGAAGGCTTGCAAGGAACCTGTAGAGATCGATAGAACCAAATTGTTGGATTTTTTCATTCAAGAAGGTATGTTATTCAGGAACAACTAGTTATGTATTCCTAGGAGTTCAATGAGGGAAAATTTGATCAAGGAAAAGCACTACGGAGAATTGGCAGGATATTTTGGGATTGATAAGACCATAGTAGTGGTGAGTGAGAACTATTTTTGGCCACAGTTGTATAAGGATGTTAGGAAATATGTTGAAAGTTGCAGGATTTGTCAAGTTGTCAAGGGAAACGGTCAAAACACTGGGATGTATACACCATTGAGAGTACTAGAGAGACCATGGGAAGACATTAGCATGGATTTTGTGTTGGTATTACCGAAGAAACCGAGGGGATTTGACTCTATATTTACGGTTGTGGATAGATTTTCTAAAATGGCACATTTCATACCTTGTAAGAAGACCAGTGATGCAGTACATGTTGTGGACCTATTTTTCAAGAAGATTGTGAGATTACATCCAGACTACCAAGGAGTATAGTATCAGACAAAGACACTAGACTCATTGGATATTTCTGGAAAACATTATGGAAGAAGATGAAAACAAACTTGAAGTATAGTTCAACATTTCACCCGCAGATAGATGGACAAACAAAAGTGGTGAGTAGGAGTTTGGAGAAGTTGTTGAGGTGTTTGACTAAAGGTAAACTAGAAAATTGAGACTTGATACTACCGCAAGCATAATTTTCATACAATAATTCAGTAAATCGAAGCACAAGGAAGACACCATTTGCAATTGTGATAGGACAACAACCTAGAGGAATAGAAGAGTAAGGGAACATTTGTATGGAGAAGAAAAGGATTGTGGAGGCAAAAGAATTTGTAGGATTCATGGAGACAATGCATACTCAAGTTAAAGAGAATCTTGAAAAGATGAAGAATACATATAAGGAGAAGGCATTTAAGAAGAGAAGACATAAGGTTTTTGTAGTAGGAGAGGAAGTAACGGTATATCTAGGAAAAGAGAGATTTCCAGTTGGGACATATAATAAGCTAAAGATGAAGAAGTTTGGACCCTATAAAATCATCAGGAATTTTGACTCATGAAATGCATATGAAGTGGAACTACCAAAGGAATTTGGCATATCACCAATATTCATTATTGCAGATTTATACCAGTATCATGAAGGGGATTCACCAAGTGATAGAGAAGTTGGTTTACCAGACTAGATAGCCCAAATAGCACGATATCTAGAGGAAATTGAGGAATTTTTAGACAATAGAATTTGACACAATACCAGAGGAAGGTAATACAAGGAATATCTATTCAGATGGAAAGGAAGACCCGAGGAAGATTCATCATGTATTTCTCAGGCTGAGGTAGACCGCATTGGTTTTCCTCTAGTCCCTGGAAAGTGAGAGACTCACTTTTCTTCAACTTCAGGTGTTTAATGCAGGAGCATCCCAAGTTGCAAGAAATCTTGCATCAACCAAAATAATATTTGCATTCTTGTTTTGCATTTATGTAATCATCTGACCAGACCTAGTCAAGACCTTTCGAGTGCATGGCCCCATTTCCTGACTTGCGAAGCTTTGGAAACCATCTCATATGGATGCACATTCATCGAAGAACCTTCGTTATGATCCACATTATTTTTATCCAAGGATTAATGAAGAACTATATATTTTGGCTGACTCATACACATTTAATCAACTTCATGGTTTGGAACCTCTTGTAGCCAATGCAGACCTTTTCTGGAGTTGGGAATGGATATATATAAGAATTGTGTAGTTGCATTAGTCAGTCAGTCAATGTGTTAGTAAGCAAGTTCACAAGAACTAGCGAATAGTAGAATAATAGATAAATAAGGGTTTTGACCTACATGTAGGTTTGGGCATAGCATTGAATCATTCTATACTTTGTAAGCTAGAAGGAAGGGCATGTTGCTAGTGAATAATCAATTGATGATTTTCG
The DNA here is from genome assembly GCA_007115665.2 of Sequoiadendron giganteum. NCBI lineage: Eukaryota > Viridiplantae > Streptophyta > Pinopsida > Cupressales > Cupressaceae > Sequoiadendron > Sequoiadendron giganteum. The sequence continues at coordinate 129,228,060 of CM021108.1, read as the reverse complement.
TATATATTCATGTGCGACTGTTATTCCAATTCTTTGAGTTTTCATTGTGTTTACTCTTGTTGCAAGTTTGGACAGCCCTATTCCCAGACCCTCCATCCTTGAATTCACCATGAACAATGCCAACTTTAAATGGGATAAATTGTCTTACTCAAATTTTGATTAGATTATGTAGTACCTATCTATTCTATTAGTCCCAGAAGCATCTACTCATAATCAACCTCTATCATTAAACGTCTCTATCACACAACATGTTTTGGGTGCCCTATCAGCACAACATAGTGATTAAGGATGAGATAATGTCTTTTATTACCTTAGCATAAAACTAGTTGGATGTGAGCTAAATTACTCTTCCATGGAGAAATATTTCCTTGTGGTAATATTTACATTATAAAAACTTGGACATTACATGCTCAATGTGACTACCCCTCTTATCAAAGAAGTCAAACCTCCTAGATATCTATTATCCAAAGCTATCATAAGAAGAATGACAAAGTGTATCATGCTACTTAGTGAATTTGATATTATGTGAATTAGATGGCAATCAAATACTTCACCATCCTCAATCAACTAGAAAATGCCTTACTTTAGGATCATCTTCCATTGGTATCAAATATTTCCAATGAATCCATACTTCACACTAAAGATCACAAACTATGGAAAATATAATTTGATGGATCATTTACCTCACATGGTTATCACACAAGAATCATTTTCATCACCTCTCAAGATGCTCTCATCCCCAAGGAATTTTGAATCAAATTTCCATGTACAATTAATATGGAAAAATATGAAGAACTAGTATCTAGTCTTAAAATAGCAATATACATTAGAACATTAAGCATCTACAAGTATTTGGATAATTATAGCTAGTTATTAATAAATTCAATTATGAGTTCCTGTCAAATTATGACATGTTTGTACCATTTAAGTGCATGGGGGATAAATTTATGTAGTATTTCCTAGATATATATTTTGAGAAATTCCCCATTACCAAGAAGGTTGTAAAATAAATGACTACTATAAGAAATGAAAAGGAAAACCATGAAAAAAAGACTTGAAAGAATTCAACAATTAATATAAATATAAATTAAATAAATTAAAAATTATCATATTTACCAATTTCAATGCAAACCTTAAGATTGAGCTTATTTTAGTGGCATGCTCCTTAATGGATGTGGATGTGACCTAACAACATAACAATCTATTATTTTGATATTAAAGATCAATAGATTGGATTTGCATATAGAATTGAGATATGAAAATAATGGGATGATGAGGGTATGTATAGATTTTCTGAAAAAATCAAATTAATGGATAAGATAGAGGATCTAAGTTAACTAGATAGGTTGTGGAGTCAACTCAATTGATAAATACAAATTTACTATTTTTAAACTCACGAGAGGAAAATAATGAAATATTAAATTTAACAAATAGATAAATGAGGAGGTTTTTTTAAATAAAAAATGGAGTTAACTTGGGAGAAAATAATTATGAATTTATTAATTTATTTAAAGGATTTTTTAAAGAAAATTACTAATTTGAAGAAAGAGTTAACTAGTGAGATGAAAAATAATTATTTATTTATTTATAAAAAATAGATAATTGTATCGCATTGATGGATAATAGAAAGTAATAATAATTAATGGTAAATGATAAATGATATGATAAATGAAAATAATTAATCAATGATAAATCATGATTAATTAATATGATAAATGATTAAGTGAATCTTAATGGTAAATTATTAATAAATTATATAATTAATGAATGACTAATTAATACTTGATGAATGGTTTTCAATATTTGGAAAAATATTTTTGTGTCTTCATTTTTTCCCTCTTTGGGACAATGTTTGAAGTGGAATTGTTTCAAAGAAAAGAAAACTCGGAGAAATTAATAAAATAATGATATACCTCAATTAGGTAAGATATGACAATTTAGAAAAGTGTGAGAATTTTTTCTTCCCCGTTGAGAGGCTATCCATGTACAAATTGCATGGGTGAGCTCTCAAAAGAAGAGATGTTTAGAATATATACAATGAAAGATGGAAAATAAAGAAAAATAAATGCAAGAAACATGATGATATTTGAAACAATGATGTATTATGTTAACTTTTATTTTAGAAAATTTTATTTGATATTGAAATAAAAGAAAAAGGGGAAGTGGGGAGGAGGAAGAGGAAGGTGTGATAAGCCTATATATTTCTCTTTATTTCATTAGGAAACTAGATCTCTCAATCAAGTGACTATCAACCCCTAGGCAAATCAACTCAACTGAGAAATCTAGTGGGTTCCTTATGCAATTAGATAGGGGTTCACCATTAAATAACACTTCAAAAGGGGAAATGAGAATGCTTATCTAGATTCACTATGTAACATAGGAATATAAAACATAAAATTTGAATGACAAACTAAATAGAATAGTGAGCTACCTAGTGAAATGAAGATGCCAAAACAAGGTCTGCAAACTCTGAAAAACTAGTTTTTGGGGTTCCACCAGGACAAATATGTTAGACTAGGCATATAAGTCCTATAGAGTTTTTGAGGATCTTTCTCAATCTTCCGAACCTAGATCTGACACTGTTGAATACTGTTGAAAGGCCTTACCAGGGACTAATACGCTAGGTTGGGAATATGAGTCCACCTACAAGGATCAAAATGATGTTTTTGTAGCCTCTAGTGATCTTTTGTAGCTTCCATATTGTCCAATCTTCAAGCCTTGAAAGTCTAAATTCTAGTCTGTAGGAGAGCTTTCATGAAGATGACAACTTCGACAATATTTGCAACTTTTTCTTCAAAGGATCTTCAAGCTCCAATTCACCTAGATCTTCAAACACACATCAAGAGGGAGAAAAATGTTGTTTTGTTAGGGAATGGGTGTTTACCTTGGTCAAACCCTGTTTTAGTAATTAAAACTTAATGAGAAATGAAACATGAATGGAAGAAATGATGAATGAAAAAATGCAATATTGCAACTCACCAAACCCTTGAAATGAAGGTTGAAAACTTGTGTGGAATGGATAGCATGAATGTAGATCTTGACTCTTGATTCAATGCTTGAAAATTTTTATTGAATGCTTGCTTGAATAATGAAACCTACATCACAAATTCTAGCTCACAAACACACATGATGCATGAATACTTTGACATAATGCTTGAATCTTGAATTTTTCTCCAAATACTTGATAATTTTCTCTTGAACGCTCTTAATCTCATAAACTTTCCTTAGTAATTCTCTCTTAAAAATATTAGATGAAACATAATGAAATGACCTTGTATTTACACTTGTTTATGCTTAATTTCTTAAAATTAAAACACTACAAGCCAACATTCAAAAATTGAAACTAAGGAAAATAAAATCCCACCAAGAATTCAAATTAAAATAGGTCCTAGGTTAAAGGGGGACTCACATGCCCAATTGGGCATATGAGTCCCAAGACCTAAAACCTAGGACACATACCTTGAAAAATTTGATGTCTAATATGACATTTAAATTTAGGGGTCCACACCTAGGGAGGACCCGTATGCCCCATTGGGCATATGAGTCCCAAATCCTTAAATGTGGAACACATTGCCAAAATGTTAAATTATGAAGCGTCATTTATTAAATGTCAAGATTCTCCTTAGAAAAATTCAATTGATTAGGCTTGTGGATGGAAAATAGGACCAATTAAGGCATGAATAAGCCAAATTTCAAGGAGGACTTAAAAAAGTGTGAAAATGTAAAGGGATACATTTTTCTACACTACATCTATCTCTATGATATCAAACTACTTAAATATTCATTTTAAAGAATGACACTCATCAATACTATGTCTAAGAACTCTATGATATTGACAATGAGACATGTTTGTGTTCTTAGGATTTGGATTTGGATTTTCTCTAATGGCTAGTAATTTTATGAGTCCTTGACTTAGAATTATATGTAAGGTTCTTTTAGTTTTAGACACGTGGGATGTGGAAATTTGAGTTTCCCAACTTTGTAAGGATTTTGTTTCTTGCTAGATTCACCAACTTGTGATATATGTTGAGCATGTCAACCTAAGATGATCTTATCATCCTTATGAAGCATTATTTGTTCCTTAGGAAGGATGACACTTATGTTGGGAAGAGGATCCTGATATCCTAATCTTTTGTTTTCTTCAATAGGAATTTGCTCTAAAATTTTGTGAATTTCATGCTCGTTAGTATGTCACGTCCTTTTTTAGTTAAAATCTTAAAGCCTTGGCCATAAGTCTCTTCTAGATTGATGGTAATTTTGGTCACTTTGTTAACGTAAGATGGATAGGTATGAACTTGATTAGATGAGCTAGTTTCACTCATTGTTGGAAATTTAGGCTTAGTTCATGACTCAATTTTTGGATGTAAAAGACCAAATGCCTCAAGTTGTGTTGGTTGTTTCATGGAAGGATAGAAAGATGCATTATTCTCAAGATTGTTAAGGAAATTGTTTATGAATTCATTCATGCTAGCATTATCTTCTGCAATAATGTCAACCTCGTGAGGACACTCATTAGGAGTTGGGTAAGCATGAGTAGGTTTAATTTCATTAGGATCATTGACAAAAACATAACTTGACACATCCACCAATGATTTCAAGGATTTCCAAAACTCACCAAAGAATATATCCATGATGAAATGCAATATTGATGTAATGTATGAAACCTAATAATTGATTTATTTAGAATGAAAATGATCTAAAAATTATGTGATTCATAATGAATGCAAGATAAATGCAATGAAAACAAGATAAATGATATGCTTTAATTCCAATTCTTGTGTTTACATATGCACTTGAAATGAAACCAATTATGAAAATATTTCCAATGAAAGTAATTATGCAAACTAAAATATTAACCTAAAGGATGCAAGTAGAAACACAAATAACAATATTTCAATGCTCTAAAATGCAGACTCGGACCTAATCAAGGACTAGTACACCCAATTGGGTGTATGAGTCCCAGTTAGGGTTTTTCGAAGGTTCAGATTGGGGAAAATAGAGAGAAAACAATACTCAAGAATCTACCAAAATGACTTATGTAGGGACCAATACACCTAGATGGGTGTATGAGTCCTAGTTAGGGTTTCTAAGACTAAATCACTGAATTTTGAACTAATTTTTATGTCACTAGATTGTGTGTTTAATTGACTAATTGCAATTACATATTTATGTGCAATTGGATTTATATGCAAATGTGAAATAGAGAACAAAATGATCTAATATGAGATGAAATTTGAATGTAAATCTAATACTAAATGAATGAAGAATGCTTCTAAATGTAATTATGATCCAATACTAAAACAACAAAAAAAATCAAAGAAATTAGATGATGCAAACACTTTTCACTAATGTAAGGTTTAGGATCCCTAAATGCAAGTAAACTAATGCAAAGTTAATGCAACTTAGATATAGGGTTGCAATTCTATCAGGTATGTGTAGGATCATCATGGAAAAAAAAGGCCCTTAAGTGGCAATAAAATTCAAAAAATTAGAGTTAGGCAACTTGACGTAAAATTTGAATAAGTTATCTATATTATTTCAAAAATACGTAAGAATAGAATCTGTAGCAAATTGAATGTAGTCTCTAAACTACTAGGTTTTTTTTTTTTTTTAAATCTATTTGGTGAAAATTTGAAATTTCAATGAAGTAGTACTTCAATTTCAAGGAAAAAATAAGAAGTAGGTGTCTATCTAACCACCCTAACCACGATAAAATGATAATATTTTTTTATAAGATTTTAGATATAAGTAGGGGACTCATGTCCCGATGTGATGCATATTTTTTTCCAAGTAAATAATTAATTATGAATTTTTTATTAGAACTTTTTAAAAATATAAAAACTCATATGTCTGACCACCTTAACTTGGTCAAAACTTCATGAAATTCAATTCTTTTTTTTAATCCTATAGTATGTGAAGCATAGAATGTGACACATGTTTTTGATTCAAAAAATGTGATACTATTTGAAAGCTATAGATTTTTTTCAATCAGCCTATCGATCAGGACTTTAGTCGTAATTCAAATAGAAAATGAATAATAATTATTTATTAAATTCAAAGTAAAGAATAATTTATATTGGTGGAAAGCTGAGAATCTCCTTTAAAAACTCTTTTCGTTTCATCAATTTTGGGTAAAAAAACATCGTTAGCCACATGGTCCATCATATCACTTAGATATCGCCACTTTTTGGCCCATCATGATCCTACACATACCCTATCCAAATCATAAATTTAAGGGTCCAAATGTCATGTTCACCAAAATGAAATAAATATAAAAATGGGGAGGAGGGAGAACGAAGAGAAAGGTGTGATAAGCCTCTATATTTCTATTTATTTCATTAGGAAAGTAGATATCTCAATCAAGTGACTATCAAGCCATAGGCAAAAAACCTCAATTGAGAAATCTAGTGGGTTCCTTGGGGTTCACCATTAAATAATGCTTCAAAACGGGAAATGAGAATGCTTATGGAAATTCACTATGTAGCCTAGGAATATAAAACATAAAATATGATTGAAAAACTAAATGGAACAGTGAGGTACTTGGTGAAATGAAGATTCCAAAATAAGGTTTGCAAACTCTAAAAATTGATTTGTTGAATAAACTGAATCTGAGAGGTGAATTAGTATCCACTAACTCTTATTGAAAAATCACCATTAATTTATTTCATTATAGAACATAAAAGAGAAATAACACAACATAATATTCATAACATTAAAACACCATATTTTATGTGGAAAACCTAATGAGGGAAAAACCATGGTGAGGATTAGCTCACAACATATAGTTATATCAAAAGGTATGGCTCATTGCTTATAGAGGACTTGTTGTCCAAAAGGGAGGCTCACTGTCTACAAAAATGTATAAACAAAATTTGACTAACTGCCAAAGTTGAACTAATGAAGATACACCTCAAGTGTTGATTTAGTTCCCTATATGCTCAGAGTGTTCACTCATAGACTGATCTCCAATTCGTACACTTATACTTCTCTTTTTTGCATTCACATCACACATCATAAAACCTTACATGTCTCTCTCTTTTCTCTATATTCAGATCTTCTAAAAATATTGTATATATAACCATATGCAATAGTTAGGTCGGCATCTAAAGATAATTCAATTGTTTCAAAACATCATGAAGTCGGCTAGGACCAAGGCTAGGTCTTCACAATCCAATCGACTAGATATTAGGTCAACCAAAACTTAATACCAAAATTCAAATACAAAGATCGATGCCAGTGCATCCCCCAAACATATGAGAATGGATACATACATGCTTCCAACCTTTATAAACCTTTTCCCAAAATGTTAGATCATACCTAATACTGGAGAGCATCTGTGGACAAAAAATACCAAAATTATCAAATCAAATACCGAATGGGATAAATTGATTCTACACACTAGTACAAGGTACCAAACCAGCATGGTTACATCAATGACAACCTAAGACACATTTCCAAAAATCTCCCCTTTTGTCATTGATGGCAACATAAAAAAATCCAATTCAAAAATTCATCTCTCCCAAAAAAAAAACTTTATTTCTCCTTATCCATATCTCTTCTCAAAACTCCATATCTCTCCCCAAAACTATATATCTCTCCCCCTTTGACATTAATGGCAAAGGGCGCAAAAAAAAGAGAAAAATGACATGGTGAAATTAAAAATTCCAAAAACTTCAAAACATCCAATTCTTCAAACCAGAATTTTTTTTTTTACTTCAAATACCTTTTGGTACCTTTCTCTGATCACTGGAAGCAATTTATTCCATTCCATAACAACATAATCCATTCTTGTAGACACATTTTCCAACATAGCAAATAGTGTGAAGGAGGAAGACCAATCTGAGGATGAACATTATTCTTCATAGTCTTCAGCATCAAAGAGTATTCTGATAAAGATGGTCTAGCTAGACCTCAACAATATCCTTTAGAAGCCAGAAGGCCTTCATAACATCATCCCTCTTTCTCTCCATAATAATCATTTCATCTTGCAACTCAACAATTCTCAATCTTTGTTTCCCATCTTTTTCCACAAAGATGTCAAAGTTCTTCCTAATACTGTTTACCTCAGGTTTTATTGCTTCAATTTTGCTTCGAAAATTATCAACTGATGCAGGCCACCAAAGGCAATACTTGTAAATAATAGTAATTTCTTTCATGCACTCATTCATTTCCACAATCAACTCAGCTAACCTTTGTTTTTCTTTAGTACATCTCTTTTCAATCAGAGCTTCCAGCTTGTGTCCTTTCAGACCTTCAAGCAACAATATTTCTTCAATCACTTCAACTAGATTCTTAGAAAGAGAATCATAAACAACAAAAACATCAATATTATTGTGAAATGGATACTCAATCAGAGAATCGTCAACTTTAAGCTTGTCAACTAGAGAGGCTCTACTCCAAAATTCACCAACTTTCTTCATTTTTCCTTTAATTAACATAGACTTGATGTCATCTAGATCACAAGATTCAAATCCAGGCAGAGATTCTTCTTCTTCTTCCAACTCTTCAGGAATAACAACAATATCTTCAGCAAAAACTTTTCTTTTCCTTGATTCCGGAGGGGAATCACTAAAAACAACTTCCAATTCTTTCATACCGGAGGAGGAACCTTCCTCAAATCGACTAGGCATAAGTTCATTGGAGCTCTCTATATTCTGCAATGATAAGAAAAAGTTCTTGCATGCACTCTCTTTATCCTCAAGACTCTCCAAATATCAACAAATTTGTTTTGCAATGGGAATCCTGGATTCCCACAAAACATCCTTCTTTCTCGATAGGGATTTCAAAAAATAAAGAACCAAACATGTAGGCAACAATCCAAAATGAAATGGATATCCTTCTTTCACTGACAATTGAATGTTTTTGACTAGATTCTCAAGAATTAGCTTACATAAATCAAATTGTATGTTCTCCTTAACCATATTATATGCCAAATATACTACAATAGCCGAAGTAGAACTTTCTTTGTTCCTGAAAAATATTTTATACAAAATACCATATGCAACATACCTAACTGAAGAATCAGCAATAGTATCAACCACCAGTGCATAGGGATCCTTATCAACTCCGATAAATTTCTCTACTTCCTTGTATTTAATCATCTTTCATCTAGGAAGTTCTCCAACATTGCACATTCTGGTAACCTCTTCGATCGTATCCTTCGAGAGAAGATAATATTTTTCCAATATAATGTTGTCATCCTTGAATTTTCCCAAGAGAAACAAAATAAATTATTTATTGGCAAACCAAGGGAATTCTCCCCATATGTCCAAACCTAGGGTTTGCAAGTTCTGAAATTCACTCGGTTCCAATGCTAATTCCACTTTCTTGATCTTTCGATTATCGAATTCATCTAGCTCAAGTCCTTTCAACTTCATAGGAGTATTCCTACTCGATCCTCTAACAAAAATTTCCATTATAGCTCTTAAATAAGATAATATTCTTCTATTACCTTCTTTTGGTGTTGCGAGATAAGGAGACTTCCAACACCTGCTTCGAATGTCCACAATTTTATGTTCGACATTCTTCAAAAATGCTTCGAGAGAGTTCCAAATCACTCTATAATTTCTTCGAATGTAATGATGATAAAAAATGATTCGAGAAACTTCCTTTATATTCCATTGTTTTTCCCTAACTCACATTAAATGCAAAAATTTTCAAACGTTTCTTCAATTTCGACTAAGAAACCCTAATTCACTTCGCAAAAAAACATGCTTGTCTCTTTTCTACTAGTTCCATTTGCAACATCTTAGTCTTGAAAAACTTCATACCATATCCATGTGCCAGCACCTGACACACCGTACTTCCAGGGGTTTAATTTATTTTTTGATAATGCTCCCCCTAAGACTAGGCTAGGTCTAGTTCCTCGAGGAATCATTTGCATCAGATGAAGGTACAAGCGCATCAGTAGTATCTGATTCTTCTTTATTTTTCTAGATTTTCTCATTTCCTACTTAACCTTGTCCTTGTCAATCTTTTCGACCGATTTATCATTCTTCACTTGAGCAAATTGGTTTCCCTTTTTACTTCTACAATCTTTTGAAATATGTCTCAGTTTCTTGCAATGAGAGCAGACAATGTCTCTCTGTCCAGTTTGATTTCCATTCATCCATGTTCTACATCGATTGGCTTTATGTCCAAACATGTTACAGGTATAACAATAGCCATCAAAATATTGATTCATCCTTCCTCTATCAAAGCTGTTCATCATCACTCTACTAACCATCCTTGTGATCCGCATTCAGTAGCTTTATGTCCTATCTTCTTGCATGTATAACATTGTCCGAAGAAGGGACCAAAAAATTGATTCGGCCTACTCCTACACTCAGTTGCCTTATGTCCAAATTTATTACATGAAAAACATACACCATTGAAATATGAGTACCTTTGTGCATTCGGTTGTCTAATAGGTTGTTTTCTTCCATAATTTCTTTTATGCTTTCCTTTATCTTGAGTCTTCTAATTATCTACTAGAAATGAATTCAGCATTTTTTCACCAGCTTCATTTCCTAAGCCACTTTTGTCCTTAGAGGGTTTATGTCCAGCTATTAATTCATCAAGCTTAGTTGAAGCTATTCACAGATTTTTTCTTTCTCAAGATTTTCTTTCAGATTCAACACTTCTTGTTCAAGTCTAGAGAAAACATCAGCCTTGCTTTGTATCAATGTCTTAAAACATTCTTCAACTTTCAAATTTTCATCCATCTTCAACTTCAGTATTATATTCTCAACATTTGCTAGCTTCAATTCTTCACTCACTTCTCTGTATCTTTCTTTAAATTTCTTTAACTGCTCTTTCAATTTACAGACACAGTCATTAGCTTCATCAAGATTCACCTTCAGATCTCTATTCTTGATTTCAACCTTGTCAAGATCTTCAAGGGTAGTTTGGAGCTCTTCTTTATCCATTTTTCAATCTGTAGGATCTCCATCAAGTTGTTAAACTTCTTCAGAGGAACTAGAAAGCTCTTATACAAATTGTTGAATAAACTAGATATTGAGAGGCGGCGGTGAATTAGTATCCATTAACTCTTATTGAACAATCACCATTCATTTATTTCATTACAGAATAGAAAAGAGCAATAACACAACATGACATTCATAACACTAAAACACCAGATTTTATGTGGAAAACCCAATGAGGTAAAAACCACGGTGAGGATTAGCTCACAATATATAGTTATATCAAAAGGATTGGCTCACTACTAGATACAAAATCTCATTACTTACAGAAGACTTGTTGTCTAGAAGGGAGGCTCATTGCCTATAGAAATTTATAAAAAAAATTGGCTAACTGCCAAAGTTAAAATGATGAAGATACAGCTCAAGTGTTGATTCAATTCCCTATATGCTCAGAGTGTTCACACACAAACTGATCTCCAATTTGCACACTTATACATCTCTTTTTCACATTCGCATCACACATCCTAAAACCTTGCACGTCTCCCTCTCTTTTCTCTATATTTGGATCTTCTAAAAATCTTGTATATATAACCGTATGCAATAGTTAGGTCAAGATCAAAAGATAATTCAATCATGTCAAAACATCATGAATTCAATTGGGACCAAGGCTAGATCTTCGCAATCCAATCGACTAGATATTAGGTTGCCCAAAACTTAATACCAAAATGCAAATACAAAGACCGATGCCAACTCATCCCCCAAACATCTGACAATGCATACATACATGCTTCCAACTGTTATAAACCTTTTTCCCAAAACCTTAGATCAAACCGAATATCGGAGAGCAATGTGGACCAAAAATACCAAAATTATAAGATCAAATATCGGATGCGATAAAGTGGTTTTGCACACTGCTACAGGGTACTGGACCAACATGGTGACATCAATGACAACCTAAGAAACATTTCCAACATTATTTTAAGGGTTCCACCAAGACTAATACACCAGACTGGGCACACAAGTCCTACTATAGGGTTTTTGAGGATCTTTTTGAATCTTCCAACCCATTTATGACATTGTGAATACTACTTAAAGGCCTTACCAAGGATTAATACACCAAGTTGTACATATGATTCCAACTACAAGGATCAGAATGATGTTTCTATAGCCTCTAGTGATCTTTTGTAGCTTCCTTCTTGTCCAATCTTCAAGCCTTGAAAGTTTGAATTTTGACCTTTAAGTGAGTTTACGTGAAGATGACTACTTCTTGACAAATTTGATAGTTTTTGCAACTTTTTCTTCAAAGGATCTTGAAGCTCCAATTCACCTAAATCTGCAAACACATATCAACAGGGATAAAAATGTGGTTTTGTTAAGGAATGGGGGTTTGCCTTGGTCAAACCCCATTTTATTAATTAAACCTTAATGAGAAAAGAAACATGAACAAAAGGAATGATGAATGAACAAATGCAATACCGCAACTTAGAAATCCCTTGAAATGAAGGTTGCAAACTTGTGTGGAATGGGTAGCATGAATGTAGATCTTGACTCTTGATTGAATTCTTGAAAATTTGTCTTGAATGCTTGCTTGAATAATGAAACCTACATCACAAATGTTAGCTCACAAACACACATGATGCATGAAGGATTTCACATGATGCTTGAGTCTTTAATGTTGATCCAAATGCTTGATGATTCACTCTTGAACGCTCTTAATCTCATAAAATTTCCTTAGGAATCCTCTCTTTTGAAATATTAGATTAAACATAATGAAATGACCTTGTATTTATACTTGTTTATACTTAATTTCTCGAAATTACAACACTATAAGCTGAAATTCAAAATTTGAAAATAAGGAAAATAAAATCCTTCCAATAATTTAAATTAAAGTAGGTCCTAGGTTAAATGGGGACTCATACGCCCAATTGGGTGTATGAGTCCTAGATCCCTAAATCTGGAACACATAGCCAAAATTTTAAATTGTGAAGTGTCATTTATTAAATGTCAAGATTATCCTTAGAAAAATGCAATTTATTAGGCTTTTGGATGCAAAGTAGGACCAATTAATAATCCAAATTTCAAGGAGGACTTAAACAAGTGTGAAAATGTAAAGGGATACATTTTTCTACATTACAAATATAGTACTAAATGTTATGCACCAGGGTATCTAAGACAAAGGTGAAAATATATCCAATGAATGGACTAACTCTTAATAAAATAACAAACTAGGGGATAACCATAACTCACAAGGTAAGTGACCTTGGAAAGTCTACTGAGATAAAAACTATCAACTATGGTACACCTAGAATATAAACCTTTCCCAATGTATACCGTTCAAAGAATGTGACATGATATAAAATAATCATGGTGGCCTTCAGTAGACATAGTATAGGTCAAAAGGTTGAAAAGATAAACCAAGGAAAAATAAAAATAATATTCAATTGACACACATCAATATTACCTCATGTCAAGGTGCAGAAAAGACTACAACATGGATTTGGATCATATTTGGTTTAGGGAAGGAAACATAATATTTAATAAATTGATGGATGATAGGAAAAATTTAATTATGACAAAGGATGTGCTGACTATATTTTATAAAGTTTGATGTATATTTCTAAGGTTTTACATTTACAACATATGTTTCAGGTGTTTTTTTTAAAGGTTGGAATGTGAATGTTGATGTTTCGTGTTTATGTTTTACTTTATTTATGAGTTGTGGGAAATGCATGCAATGATTTTATTGTGGAAGGTATCCTAATTATTAAGTGAAGGAAAGTGAATAAAATAAAATTAATTCCAAAATAGGATGTAGTCAACTAACCTCAATGTATAAAAAGGGGAAAAAATAGAATTTTTGGAATACATAGACTAATGAAATAGAAATATGATGAGGAAATGGCTAAGGACTTGACTAAGGACATACAAGATGATGAAGCTCAATTTACTACACATGGTGCTTGTGACAAGGTTTCCACCATGGTAACTTTCCATGGCGCCACTAGAAGTCATTTTCACCAAATGATGTTTTTAATCTTTAATATTTTTATAGATGTAAAACATGACTCTTATTTTCTATTTTATCATCCTGATGACTTCCCTAAGAAACCATAAAAAAAATTCACTAGAGGGTGATTTTTCTCTTTACTTTTTTTTTGAATTTGTTCAATTTGGATATTCTTCAAATTATTAATTGAAGCAATTAAGGTACACAATATTGATAGGTTTATCTAGTTCTTGACACTGAAGGGTACCTATTTTATATTCCCATTTACCATACATGGAAATTATGACATATGGGCCCAACCAATTAGGATCCAAATTTATCTTCTTGTCTCTATTATGAAGATTTATCTAATTTCCCATAGGGACAAGATCACCAATTTGAAGCTCTTGAGCTTTTATCTTCTTATCTTAACTATGATTGAGATAATTATAGTATAATTAAAGATGATCGATTAGTTTGAGGTATTTTTAATCTAGATATTTTAACTTAGAAGAACATATTATGAGGACTTTGGTGGCTAAGATCTAATATTTCTAGTATTTTTACCATAGATATAATTATGCACCCCTTTTTCTATGAGAGAATCCTCTTTCTAATTAAGGTTTAAAATAATGTACCACATAAACTCCCTTAATATAATGTTCCACCAAGGATGGTTAAATGGGATGAATGATGGATAATTTATTTTATTGTATGTGAGATTGGTTGGATGATAAGATTTGATGATAGAGGTATTTGCATATTTTATGATGCAATAGATTATTGAGACCAACATGTTCATAAATAAACTTTTATTTTGGGACATCCAACTTGAGGACCAAAAATCTCTCAACTAGTGTTGACTATTTTGTGGCATGTTTAGATGGTATCCAATAATACCCATGGAATTTTCTCCTTTATTGTTGACTCTAGATTGTTCTTCTATTAACACATTAGTTTCCAAATAGTTCATGGTTCTTGGCTTAATATTTATACCTAGATTGAACTCTTGTGATCTCATTTTACTAAAATTTATGACTGATCTTTCCACTATGAACATTTCAAGGGAAGGCCAAGTTCCTCATATATTGATGTCAAATAGAAAATAAGTATACATGTTCTTTTTTTAATTATTCTTTTTCTTTTTTATTTGATAGTGTCTCAAATAGGTTTTCACTAGGAAATTTAGATTTTTTAGATTTTAGATTTTTTGAATTTTTTTAAATTTTAGGACAAAGGAAATTGAATTGTTTCCTTAAATAATATTTTGCATCCAATTCAATGTCAAAATATTTTTTAAGATCACTAACTATAATACCTTCATATATTTTCATGAACTTATCTATAACTTCATTATTTTTTAATATTTTTAAAGATATAGGATCTTACTGGTAACAAGCAATGAGTTAAAAATATATGTCTAAGGTTGATTAAAGTTAAAATGGTGGATGTAATTATGTAAATGTTAATATCGTTGAAGAATTTCATAAAATTAGCAAAGGAATATTTGAAATCCTATTCCTTGAAATGATTAATAATGAAAAAGACTCCTACCACAGGATGAGAAGTATTGTTAGTATCATGGGATTCTTCCACTCAAGGCATATATCCTAAACAAAATGTATGATAGTTGACTTTGATAGTTTATGGATCAAAAAGACCTTGTTCATGTAGTCCTTATCATTTTCCTTTTATAATTTATATTCATAAACATTATAAGTGCTTTGGAATATGTTCTTGATTGAAGCATGGTGCAAATTCTTAACACTATTTATGATATTTTCATCAACAAAACTAATTTGTTTTAAAAATCACTACAATGGATGACCTTATGATATTTATGTTTATACTTTTGTGGTTTTTAATACAAACTTAGAGAAACAAGAATTTATCCCACATGAAATGAATTGTGTAGACCATACTCTCCACATCCTTCATCTATGATATGGACCTTGATTTAGGAATCAATAATAATGGATGTGGAACATCTTAAAATGTATGTGGGGAGGGTTATGTATTTGCACCCACCATTAAAGACACTCCACTCAAGGATAACCCTAGAGATCTCAATGCAAACGAGATATAAATATTACAATAAGGCTATCCTAGAGGTTGAATAATATCTAATGAGAGGTTCACCATCAAGTCCAGACTTGAAAAAGACAATGCAATGCAAGTTGTAAAACAAAATCCTAATTGAATGCAAACTAACCTTGAATGAATAAAAAAGATAAATAAAATCCAACAGAAAGCTATGAAACTAGAAGTGTGCACCAAGGAGAGTGAAGAAGGCAAGATGGAGGAATGGGTCACCAAAAAATCTATTGTTGATGTTGACTAGGACTCATTCGCCAAGCTAGGTGAATCAACCCAGTTTCTAGGAAAATGTGTAGATATAGGTTTCAGCCAAAAGGGCATCTAAATTTGTAAAAATCTCTACCAAGCCAGTATAGTGGGTCTCATTCACCACTTGTGGTGAATCAGTCCACTTCTACTTTTTTTAAAGTTTAGGACTTGATTCTACTCTTGGTTTTCTCTACTCTTTTTGACTGATTTTTGGATCCGAAACTACAAAACCTATAGGTCTTCTCCAAGATTCTCCAAGGCTTGATGACAACTTTTACAACTTTAGGGATTTGACAACTTTTCTCTAACTTTGCTTCTTGACAAATCTACAACCTAGCCCTCCAAATCACACACAAGAAGAGGGAAAAAATGTTGTGGGGTTAGCGAATAGGGGTTTTCCTTGGTCAAACCCCTTGTTGGTAATTAAACCTTGAAATGAAAGAAAACATAAATGGAGAATGATGAATGAACACATAAAAATGTTGCAACTCACCAAACCCTAGTAATAAGGTGTTGCAAACTTGTAAGTAATGGATTCAATGGATGTAGACTTGGAATATTGCTTGATGTTGATATATCTTTGAACGAAACACTTTCTTGAATCACAAACCCTACATCACAATCATTAGCTCTAAAACAACATGATGCAAGCAATCTTTGACATGATGATTGACACTTGAATAATGCTCTAGAATGCTGATAATCTGCCCTTGAAATGCCTTTGAATGCTCTTGTGAACTCAATTTTCTATTAGGAATTCTCTCACAAAAGTCTTACGTGAAAATGAGTGAAAGGACCTTGTATTTATACTCAATTATGCAAGAATTCCCAAAATTGCAACACTGTAAGTTGACATCAAATCAAGGAGAATAAAATGCCACCGAAAATTTGAGTTAAATTTGAATTTTGGTCACATGGGACTCATTCACCTAGGTGGTGAATGAGTCCACCTAGGCCTAATGTATGGGACCAAAAATGAAAAGTGCTTAGAACTGTGTGAAACCTACATCAGGTCCAAAAAGACCTAGGTGGGACTCATTCACCCAAGGTGGCGAATGAGTCCTAGACACTAAATTTGGGCCACACAAGCTAGGAACACTTGAATTATGATTGGTTACTGATTGGTGTCGGGATTATCCTCGAAAAGATGCAATAAATGAGGATTTTGGATGCAAAATAGGGCCAATTAAAGAATTAGCAAGACCAATTATTATTGGAAAGCCTAGAGAGATGTGAAAGTGTGTTGCAACACTTTACAACACTCCGAATAATGTAATATTAAATATGATTATGATTGTTATGCTCAGCTATTTGATAAAACCCTAGAAAAGTGTGAAAATGTGTTAGAACACTTCACAACATTTTTGAAAGGAACCATTAAAATCCATTAGTTCACAAGGGCCCAATACCTAATGTGAATGTGTTATCCACATTACAACATCAAATCAAGGAAAAATTAAGCCAAAATCACAAGGAGTGCCCGAACAAGTCAGAAAAAGTAGAAGGGTTACTTTTTTGGTGACTCCAAGATGATGGAGATGCTAAAGTTGAAGTATCAAAATAGGATGGATATGGTAATGATGGTGGAGTAATGGTGACATCCACACTATGACAATTATGGAACATTTTTTAAGGACCTTCTAATAATCTATAGTATTGAAATGGATTAGGATTGGTTAAAATAAGGACTCAATTGAGTCCCCGACTGAGAGAGTTTCTAGTACATATGATCGTACACAAGACTTACATGGAAGAATAAGGTCAGTAATCAAGGACTTGCATGAATAATATTTCCAACTATAATAAAAAAAGGAAAATATCATCATGGAGCTTTGAAACATCAAAGACTTGGTGAACTCAAATTTCACATCAATTGTCAATGCTCTAATGTGTGATGTGAAGGCTATCAAGATCAATCTAGCACCCAATGCATCAGAAGAAGGAGAACACATAATGATGGAGATAGAGACTCATTTTAGGATTCTTTGCATATCCAAAAAGAATGAGGAGGAAGATAAGAAAGAATGGAAACTTCATGTTGCAAAGATTCAAGAGTTAACCTCCTCCAATTAACAATATTTCTATCTTCTTGATGCATTTTTATACTTTAGTGTACATATATGGATGGTGTATAGAGTGCTTTATAGTATAATTTTTTGGTTTTTCTCTGGTACATAACTTGGGGTGTCAATTCAATATTTTTAGTCTATGCATATGCATATATTTCTTAGGAGTAAATATGGTATGTGTTAGAAAAGTTTTTGTATGTGCCCTTTTCCCTTGATGTCAAAAGGGGAGAATAACTTGGAGATGTTTAGGCATGTTTCCATCAATGACAATTGTCAAAATTTTTGATAAAATGATGGTGTGGATTGGAATTTTTGCATTGCATTGATCTATGAGCTTTCAAGAAGGATGTTATATAGAATTTCAATGTCAAGAGTGTGAAACAAGGTGTTCTATAGGGTTGGACCCACCTAGATTAGAGGAAAAAGGATGCATTGGGATTTTATATCTCTATTATTAAATGCTTTGATATTTATTTTTATTTTGGTATTCCATTTTATCATTATAATATCCTTACTATTTTATGAGTTCGTATTTATATATATTCAAACTAGATATAACATCTATATGGATTGTTTTTACTTTATGTAGTGCAGAAAAATGTATCCCTTTAAATTTTCATACTTGTTTGGGCCCTCCTTTTTCAAATGGACTTAATAATGCCTTAATTTAGTGTTGATAAATGTATCCCTTTACATTTTCACACTTTTTTGGGTCCTCTTAATTAAATTGAGCTTAATTATTCCTTAATAATCCCTTTTATTAATTTAGAAGCCTAATAAATTACATTTTCCAAAGGGAAACTCAACAATAATTGATGCCAATACATAACACTTTACCTTCAACAATGTTTGTTCCAAGAATAGGGACCTAGGACCCATTGGCCCATGGGCAAATGGTTCCTCCCTAGACCTTTGGACCTATATTTAAATTATGTTTTTTGCAGTATTTTAACATCTCCAAATCTATATTTCAGTGTCGGCCTGTGATATGTGAATTTAAAAAAAATAAGGAAACATACCTATATACAAGGTCATTTCACTAAGTTTCATTTAGAATTTTATGAGCATTCTTCAATAATTTCAAGAGAAATCAAGAGAATTCAAGACTAGATATATCAGAGATTTATTGCAGCAATCAAGATCTATTCATCATGTCAAATTCTTCTTGCATCATGCATGTTTTTGGAGCTAAAATTGTGATGTAGGTTTCAAGATCAAGTTCAAGAATTCAAAGTATTATTCAAGAATCAAGATACACATCCAATTCAGACATTTCATGTAAGTTGTAAACCTTCCAAGATCTCCATTATTAAGGATTCATTCAAGGGTTTTTGGACTCATAACATAGCTTTGTTTGTTCTTCATTCTCTCTTTCATGCATTATTTTAATTTAAGGTTTGATTACGAAAATGGGGTTTGACCAAGGAAAATCCCAATTCACCAAAAACAAATAATTTTTCTCTCTTGTGTGTGTGATTGCATATTTAGGTTGAACAAGGATTGAATACCTTTTGAAGTGCAAGATTTGAAAAGTTTTCATAGTTGAAAAATTTGTCAAAGTTGTCGTCAAATCCCTGAATCTTACCTACAAATATGATTTCTAGCTTTTTTACACTGAAACCTGGACAAATCAGAAGCTACATATTAGCATCAGAAGCTCTTGAAAGTTGTAGAAAAACCCTGACAAAAGACCCATTCACCCATGGGCAAATGAGTCCTAGTTAGCCTTCGAAAAATAACTTTTTGTGATTGGTAAACACCTTCCTACCCTTCTTAGATCTACAATATTTTTTCTATTTATGCTAATATTGAGTTTAATATTGATGTTTCAAGTGTTAGATTGCATTTTAGAGTTCATTTTCTATTTTTATCTTTTCTCCCAAAAGTTTTGTTTGACCTTGACCCTTGTCCGCAAAGCATAAGGAAACCTAAAGATTCTCACATTGAGTTGATTCACCTAAGGTTTGTTAGTCAATTTTTTTTGGGGATCTCATTTCCTAATAAAATATTGAGAAATATTTCCATCATAACCCCCTTTTTATCATTGATTTATGAACCCATTTTTTGGTGTTTCATTTTGGTGGACCTAACCTTTAAGCATCATAACTTCCTAATTTTGGAGTCCATTTTCAACCCTAGATCTATGATTTTGGTGAAAGTAGAAGAGGGTGTAGAGAAGGAAGAGAGCATGCAGATGGAAATTTTTTATTTCCATGAGGTAGTAAAAAAATATTATGATGTAGTTACATATTAGAGTCTAGATAATACATATTTGCATATTGGAATTATAGTGGATATTGTAGGTAAAACTTTTTGGAGGTGTCGATATGTACTGGGATAAATCCCATGAATGAGAAGAGGAGAGTGGAGATTATTTGGCTAGGGGGTGAAAGCATGAAGTTGATTCCACTTAAAGTGGAAGTTTCAGCCTTAGAAAAAATCTTGAAATCGAGATAAATGAATCAAGATCCCATTTTTTAGCAATTGAGACCCTGTTTCACTTTAGGACCCCGAGCCAAAAACAAGATCCCGTTTCATAAAAAAATTATTTTTTATTCTTTTATGAAATGAGATCCCATTTTGTAAAACAAGATCTCATTTTCTTAAACAGAACCCCCTTTCACAAAAGCATAAAAAAAAATATATGCTTTTACAAAATGGGATCCTATTTCATAAAAGCATAAAAAAATATTTTTTATGCTTTTACAAAAGGGTGATCCCACAATACTAGTTTACATTTTTTGGGAAAACTCGACACTCAACTGATTTTTTTTAACTAAATCTTCACTTCCAGGCTTCTATAGTGGCTAAATCGTGAGGAATTTGAAGATGATGAAAACTAGTGATTTGTGGCGTTTTGTCTATAGATTCTAAATATATTTTTTTCAAAAAATTTGGAATAAGATTGTACTTCTTTTTCCATCTCCTTCGAAAACTAGTTTTTTTCAGCAAACAACATTTTTAAGGAGTGACACTCACCATATACAACATAACTTTTTTTCCATGAAGGATAAAATTCTAATTCTTTCGAATTTAGATTTGTAACTCTAATATCTAGCCCTTTCATTTGGTTTCATAGTGTTTTATTGAATATTTTTTCCTTAATCAAGTTTCGAAGTCAAACCAATTACAATTCAGACATAGGTGGACCATATACAACAACTTTTTTTGTATGTATCAAAATTCAAAAAGAAAATTAATGGATCACAGACATCAATACCCAACTTGAACATATTTTCAAAAAAAAAATTGATAATCTGTTATTTTTCCATATGTGCAAAACAAAGAGCTTGATTTTCAGTGAAAAAACTATGGTTAATAAAACTAAAAAACAAATACATAATAAAACCAAAACATATTAAAATTATATTCATTAGATAGCTCATTATGAGGACTACCATCTTCTAGTTGGGTATGTGAAATCTCCTCCATTTTCATCCTCAACCCGAGCTTTGAAGGGAAAAAATCTGGAGTTTTTTTGTGTTGGAGGTGGGAAGGTGGGAAAAGGGGGGTTCGAGCGAACCCCCAAGGGTTCGAGCAAACCCCCTTTCCACAATGATAAAATATGGGTTCCCACATTTAAGGGGTTCGCTCAAACCTAGAGTTCATTCAAACCCCCCAAAATGATTTTTTTTTTAATGGGGTCATTTTTTGGAAGCTTTCCTTCCTCACTCCAATTGTAAACCACTTTTGTGGGTTCACCCAAAATGGGATCCCATTTCATAAAAGCACTTAAAAAAGAATTATGCTTATAAAAAATGAGATCCTATTTCATAAAAGCATAAAATAAAAAAAATTATGCTTTTACAAAATGGGATCTGGTTTTCTAAAATTTGAATTTTTGGTTGGGTTTGTGATTTTGTTTTTGGTTTGGGAAAAGGCTTGGGGACCCAGACCTAAGCTTTGGACTTGGTTTGAACTACAACTTGAAAGTCATATCAATGTCACAAGAAAAGAGTGACTTTGGACATATGTCTGAAGACCATTTTTGCATAATTTTTTGATGAAATTAAAATCCATTATAGATGAGACTATGTAGATTCTAGATTCTAGATATTTAATTTTTTTAACAATTGGATAATTTTTTCTATATTTTAATTCATTTTTTATGAAACTAGTCCATAAAGTTGAAATATCAAGGTTTTTTAGTATTTTAATAACTTTTTATTAAAATAATTTTTTGAAAAATAAATTATACATGAGCATTCTTTAGAGAATTCTTTCGAATTTGAAAAAAAAAATCAAAAAATGATAAGTTTAGGTAATCTTATGCATGATGCACATGATAATTTTTCAAAACAACAAATATGGCCAGTAAAAAACTAACAAAAAAATTATTAAAAATATTGTGAGCGTTCTTCAGTATGTTACAATTTCTTTCCCAAAAGGATTTACAAAAGTATGATTATTTAGGTCAAAAATATGGATGACGTACACGTGCATGGTATGGTAAAAAAAAGTGACTTTTAAACAATGGTTTCTAGACACACCTATTGAAAATCAATTTATATCATATGAGTATCAAAATAAATTAAATATTTGGAAACTAGACTCCAAGTACTAATTTTTTGTTGGAAATTAGATTGCATCAAATGGTTGTCATTGATGTCAACACAGTACCAAATGTAAGACATTTACAAGAAGCTATTCCCTATTAAATATTTTATTTATCTATGAACCGATGCATTGGTTTTTTGGTCTGGATTCTACTGCAAGATAAGTTGACTCTGATATCTTAACTATGTCGTTATGATTCACTCGGTCAACTATATTTATGATTTTGAGAAGTTTTTTGTTGGGAGTAGTAAGTTATCAATGACAAAGTTTAACTTTGTACATTACAGTTGTTTGATGGTTTGAAGCTTTTATGTTTGGGTCCTAGTCTTGGCCGACCTAACACATGTTATGTATTATGTTGATTGAATCTACCATGGGGATGTTTTGTATAGATCTTAGCTGAATTAAGAAATGTGTTAATCATATATGATGTTGACAAGATTCCTCTTTGATTATTTTAATTTCATCTAATTAGGTTGACCTAATTGATGAATGAAATATACTTATATATATATGAGACTCTCTGGAGAAGATGGAGATGTATGTGAGAGATGAGAGAATATGATCATGGTGAGATCCTAAATGATTTATTAGTTGAAGACTAGAACATAATGATTGAGTGAATTTTGGGAGAAGCAATACTACTTACACTGAGCTTCATTTGGAACTGAATTCTACATAAGGAAGGTGCATCCCATCAATTCACACTTTTGGAAGTGAGCCATAAATTTTATATTTTGGAAGTAAGCCATATTTTGTATCTTCAGGTTGTAGCCATATGGATAGTGAGTTCGAATAGTGAGTCCTTCTATTGGCAGTGAGACCTTTTGTAATCGGTTTTGATATTCTCTATATTATGAGTTAATCCTCACCGTGTTTTTTCCCTCACTGGGTTTTCCATGTAAATCTAGTGTTACTGTGTTTATGTGATGGTTTTCAATTTCTACACTTGCACTTAATGTTTAATCATTTAAGAAGTGTTAAGGTTTTGTTCTGGTAAATGATTTAAGGATTTAATTTGGTGAGAATTGATCCACCCCCGTCTTAGTTGTCTAGTTCAACAATTGGTATCAGATCCTAGTCTTTTGGAATGAGTTTAATAGCTTGAAGGAGATCTTGGTAGGTTGAACAAAATGGTAAAGGGATCTAACTTGGATGAATAATTAAGAACAAAGACTATAGAGTCTTAAAATGAAGATCTGAAAGAAAATTTCAAGAAAGCATATGAATGCATTCAAAAACTAAGAAATCAGATCTGGAAGTTCAAGTTGAAATATAAATAAGTTAACTAGGAACTAAAGGAAGCAAAGGAGACTGTTCAGAATCTAAGAATGAAACTTGAAGAAAGAAAAAAATTGGAAGATAATCTAAAATTGGAAATTGAACAAGGCAATATGGAGGAAGGATGTCTGAAAGAGATTATCAATCAAAAGACATAAAAATGTGATAAGCTTGAAAAAGAAGTAGTAACCCTAAGAGCTGATCTAGAAAAAGTGAAATCTCATGAAGAAAGGTTCAAGACAAGTTTTAAAATGCTTGATGAGTTGATCTCATCTTAGAAACCTATAAAGGATAAAGGTGGTCTAGGAATTGAAGAAGGACAAAGGTCAAAGACTAAAGCAACTTTCAACAAAGTGGACAATCAAATGAAATTTCAAGGAAATACTTATCAAAACAAGAATCGAAGGAACAATATCAGAAGGATTCCCACCTAACAGCCTAATGCTCAAAGGTAACCATATTTTAATGGTTTTTTTTTGTCATGTAGTAAATCTGGACATAGAGCAACAAAATGTAGAAGTAGGATGAACTTGAATAGAATGATTCAGAATGTTGGATTCTTTGCTGGACAATGTTATGTTTGCAACAAGTTTTGACATAGAGCCTACCAAATGTAGAAGACAAATGATGATGAACAAATTTAATACTAGTAGAAGGATTCAATATTTTCAAGGCTATTGTTCCGCATGCAATATCTTTGGACACAAGGCTAATAAGTGAAGGTCAAGCATAAATGCAAATTTGTTTGATCAAGGATATATTATGTGCTACACTTGTAAAAAACCAGGACATATCTTAAAATTTATAGGAGCAAAGTTGGGAAGAAAACTATTCTGAAATAGAAGATCATGCTTGTGAACAAGGTAGATCTCGAAAAAGTAAGGAGAGAGATGGAAAAAATTTAAAGGAAGAAGGAAGAACCTAAGAACAAGGATGAATCAAATAACTATGTATCTGCATTCAGTGCAAATACCTCTTCCAAGAACTGAACCCAATAGTGGTATCAGGGGAAGTAGTCACAAACAAATATAACAAGCCCCCGATATATGAGGTATCATCCGATGACATAAGGATATGTGATGTGTCTATATTTTGAAGGAATTGAAGAATTTTTTTGTTGAAAATAAGAAAATCAAGAAAATTGTGGAGATCTTCTTGGTTTACATTGTATCTTAAAATTTGAAGAGCAATAAATGCAAAATTAGGGAAACATCAAATGAATCCAAGAAGATACCATGTCTTGGAGGAAAATATTGTGGAAATGAGTGTTGTACCAATTTTTGGTACAAAGGCTTCATCAACCAAAAATTGTTCTAACAGCTTCGGCTAAGGGGAAGGTATTGACAAAGTAAAGTATTGATGATGATGTCATAAGTGATCAATTACTTTTTGCAATGAAACCCTAAAAATGACAATTTAAATAAGGAAGTTGAATGGTGATTCTTTTTTCACATTGTGAATTGAATGAGCTAAGGAGTAAAGTGCAGCTGATAGATAACAAGTTAGGGTTGTTGGTGAGTAAATGTACAGAGGAAAAAGCTAAGAAAATGGATTCAAAGCAAATGGTAGTATTTGATCCATGCAGTGACGAATAACCAAAATTAAGTTACAAATAAATGAATTTAACCATGAAAAGATTCAAAATTTTAAAGGTTCGCTTTCAGTTGAGCAAGTACATAAGGTCAAGATTCTAGGGCACAAGGGTTTAGACATTTGGAGTGAATTCCCATACTTTTTGGATGTAGACACTATTCGGGTTGTCCTAAGCAGAATTCAAGGTGATCATATGATCTTTGACAAACCCTATGGGATTACAAAGGAAGAAATTGCATTAGTTACATGGTTATATAATGGTGGACCCATTCGCGTGAAGAAGTCAATGAAGAACAAAGAGGTTGAAGCCCTAAATAGAGTGGCAGGAGACCAAAGGGCACTTCAAATTCATACTATAGTCAACGCTATGATAAGGTATGTGGCATATGACATTTCATATAGAATTTATTTCAAAAATAGGGAAGGATCTACTTCGGTGATTGTTGTTTACATTGCACATCAAATGTTTGAAAAGAATGTTGATTTCGACTTGTGTGAGTTATTGAGGAATCAATTAATGGAGAAAATTACTATAACAAAGAATTTTTGGATTATGGATAGACACTGAGAGGGGGGGGGGGGGTGAATCAATGTCTAAATATCTTCAAACTTTAATCAAGACTTTTAAACCTGATATCCTTTATATTGACAACAAGGCTGACTGATTGCATTGAGAGCATTTATGACAACATTAGCATTGTTCATTTTGACAACTTATCCCAATAATCCTTATGAGATTTATCTTGCAATTGCAAAAGAGATGAATGACATTGTTTAAACACTTTAGGATTACCAGATTTCAATATAGACTAATGAGATACATAACCAACTGTGCAATGGAATGACATATGATAACAATGAAACAAAAAAGGACTTTAGTTCAACAAAACAATTCTTGAGCTCTAAAACAAATGAATACATTTAAGCTTTCTTTTGAATCTGAATCTTAACAATGATAGAACACTTATGCAAAACATTCTGATATGAACATTTGCAGCAATGAAGAGACTAGTATTCAACCAAGCTCAGACTGATAAGAATAACTACTCACAAAAACATCACAGTCATGAAGCATTATCACATCAAAGCAATTGAGACCATAAGACAAAGAATTTTTCGAGTGGAAAACCTTCTTGGGGTAGAAAAACCACTCCTAAACTGCCTTACTGGCTTAATTTAAAAAACAACTACTTACAATGCCTTATAGGCTAATTTATAAGCACCAACTCAAGGAGCACCAACCCCTCAATTTGAGACACCAATCTCAAGGAGCACCAACCCCTTTTTAGTTTACAGAATTACAATAACACATAGGATCTCTTTGTTTCTCTTTTAACTCACAAGAGCCTCTCAAATGAATACCCCTAAAATCCTCAAGGTTCTTAGTTGAACCTTCAAAATTCTAGACATATTCACATATCAAGACTTCTCATACTACATTTATGTTTCTTTAGATTTTCTACAACAGACTTATCACATATGTCTCTCATGAATAGATAGAATACAAAAATGAGTTCAATCACTCTCTTTCTTTGTCACTTTACAACCTTGTATTTCTTCTCTTTTTAAACTTCAACGAGGGTGTCTTGATAATACAAATATTTTTTTGAATATATGTTGGGTACAACAGAGATTCAGAGAAGTATCCACTAAGAAATAATTTTTTCTAACAAAATGTGCAAGAAGGTGTATTTTAAGTAAAATGACTCTAAACTCCTCAAAGTTCATGAAGGTAGGATTTCATCCAGAAGGAGACAAAGAATCATTAGCAGGTTTGTTTTCTTAACCCTAACAACAAAAATATCTACACCAATAATACCATCTGAAACAAAAATTACAGTAATGTTTGCACCAGTAAAATCTTCTTTCAAAGAGAAAATAAACAATAATACTCTTTTGGAACAGATTTCAAATATCCTAATTCAACTATTCAGGAGAATCTCCAATAATTTTAGTAACAGGTGGAAGAAGAAAAAATTAGAGATACAATAATATGTTTCAGATAACCTTTCTCAAGCTAAAAACATAGAAGAATATTATTGCAAGAATTTGTAATCATACCCATTTCATGATAAACCTCCATATCAAAAATAAACAATATTTTTAGACTACCCATAATGAGAAATGTAGAGTGACTGACATGAATGCATTATCCTCTAATAAATAAATCATTTTCACCTTCTCTAATTCGAGCAGCAAGACTAATTGCAGATCTGATACGAATAATCACCAAAATGATGGAAAAGATTCCAGACAAAGCATGATTTTGATCAAAGAGTGAGAAATCTTCAAAACTTTCACCAATGAGAGAAAAGGTACCTAGAGATCTTCAAAGTAACTGAAAATGAACCTGATAAATCTTTTTTGAGAATGTTACCAGCCCAGCTGTTTGACGAATCAGCATACTCCTTCCAAGCTCGAGTCCATACCCACAAAGAAATGGAAAAACAGATTTCAAACATCTTCATAGCTCTTATAGAGAGCTTCAACACCTGTTCATCTAGTTGCATCAAGGAGAGTAATGGCTGTAACATATCACCCATGGTGGTGGCAAGGCTATGGTTTCAAACCCTTCTCAAAAAGAATGACAAAAATGCTTGCCCTAAACTCCTTTGAGCCATTTGCATTCGATGACTTTGACAAGTCATAATAACATTTGAAGTCTGAAAGGAAACCATATTAATTATCACATAATCATTACTCTTTTAAGAACGCGGCTTCAAACATTTAGTTCAAATCAACTTAATACCACGCAGTAAGTCTTCTTGTCAAATTATTCTACCAAGGAGGCCAACAATATCAACATATTGATAATTGCTCAATGAAATGATGATTCAATATTATGCTATTTTGAAGACATTTCCAAATGTCGACCACAATAATGACTAAGAACATAATTACCAAAAATTTGATGCCATGTCACTTCCAAAGTGACTTTTGAAAGATTTCGCATACCTTCTATCAGTCACAAGGCTTAATTAATCAACTATAATAAGGCCTACATCAAACATGACATCATACTAAAGTCATTTACCCATGCATCTTGAACATCAAATTTATCAAATGCTTAAGGAAACCCAATAGGGTTTTCTTGATATTAAATGCCAACTCATATTTGATTCCAAAACCAAGTTTCCCATAAGAATTACCTATATGAGGCTGAAAAAAATAACTATGATGTTGTTCAATACCTTATCAATGTCATGTAACCACAGAAATCTGAACATACCAATACCATAAAAACTTGGATGAAGACTCCATATATATCACTCACTGTGTTCTAACTAGTGACACCAAGATAATGTGAGAGATCTATTAGATGAAAAAACCAACTAAAGAGTGAATAGAAAGCTCATATATCAATGATTCCAAATGAATTATCAGACTCGAGTGCCAAAGAGAACATTAGTATAATTCCAACCAAAATTCCATGTAACAAGTAATGTATCATAACCGATGACATTAGAGAGATATGTGTCATGATCAACCAATGATACTAGTAAATCAACCTGATAAGTATCCATGGAATTGAAAACCAAGTGATAATGAATGACTGAAATGATATACCTGAATAGCCATGCCATATACCTATATAAGCAAGATAACATTTATCTACACATGAAGCTCAACCTGATCAGTACCACAAGATATAACAAATATGAATGTAAACCAAAGCCATAATATTGTTCATAGCCAAAGTATTGAATGCCAAAACATGAATAGACCAAGAGTAAGCCAAGACTGAATCAAGTATCACAAAGTCAATGCCAAAATACCATAGCTGCACTAATGAAATGCCAAGACTAAAGAATCAAGACCAAAGTGCCATAATATCAATTTGACATCAAGGACAAAATATCAACAAGAATGACAATTACCCTTTTCATTTTGTTTCTTTCATTATATGTTTAATGATGTATTTTTTTAAGTAATTACCATTGAAAGAGAATGTTGTGTGGAATTCAATTGTACCAGTTGGGAAGTAGGTCTACTAGTACCTAGAATTTCTAGCAAAGAAGGAAAATATTTGTAAAGAATACTTTGCAAACAAAATAAATGCCTAGAGCTCTGGTATGGCTTTTAGTCCAGTTGGGACATCTAAGGAACGCTCTTCCTTCGAGAAGAGGAAAGCAAGAAGAATTATTCGAAGTTCTCCTTTGAAAATAAAGCAGCTAAAGATATAGGAAAAGAAAGAAGAAAAGGAAGTAAAGACTACATAGGCATTTGATCTCGTATCAACGAATGATGATGAAGAATACTTTACTAAAGAGAAGGTGTTGAAGATTCTTGAGAAATCTAATGGATTGAAGAATATTGGAGATGTTTGGTTATCTTGACCAACATATGAACAAGATGAGATGAAAGATGCCTTGGTTGTTTATATAATTTAGAATGATATTTATCTGAGCAAATTGAATTTTTTTTACTGGAAGTATTTATTGAGCATATTGAAGATAGACTAAAGGTATTGTCACCTAGGGAAACAAAAGAAAAAGATGAGATTCAATTGGCTATTGAATAAAGATGTAGAAATACACATAAGAGATCATTGACTGAGAGAATAAATGATTTGAAAACATGCATAAAATCATAAACAATGTGTATTGGTATCGCCTTTGGTGGCATATTGCTATCAAGAACTACAAAGAAAAAATTGATGCTATTGAGCTCGAGCTAGATTCTATTGGAAAAACATATAATATCCTTAATGACAAGGATGGAGCATAGAAGAAAAGGATTGATTCCTTACAGTTTAAACTTGCAGACATTTTGGTCTAGAGGGATAGTATTGTGAATGCATTCTATAAATTCAAAGAGATAATTAAATTGAGATTGGAACAACTTCCTGGTCTCCTAGTGGAAGCTAAGAAAAGTAAAAAACTATCACTATCGTAGATACTCTTCTGAAAAAAATTCATTCAATAGATATGAAAAATAGTATTTCTGTGAACATCAGATTGGTAGTGGATTCTTGGAAGACATTTCTTTTGAAATTAAAATAAAAATACAAAGAGATATTTTAGGAGAAGAAGGATTGAGGTAAAGAACCATTTTTGATATTTTTTTAAGACTATTTTGTGAAGAAAATTTTGGGGTGAGGGGGAGATAAATCTTATATATTTTCTATTTATTTAAAAGGGGAGAATTGTAAAGGATGTTTTTATTGTCTTTTCACATCTTGTGTTCCCATCAATGACAAAGGGGGAGATTGTTGGAAATGAGACTCTTGGAAATTGGATTGCATAAAATGGTTGTCATTGATTTCAACAGAGTACCAAATGTATGGGATGTTTACTGGAAGCTATTCCCTATCAAGGAGTTTCTTTATCTATGAACCAGTGCATTGGTTTTTTTGTCTAGATTGTATCACAAGATAAGCTATGACTTGGATATATTAACTATGTCATTATGATTCACTCAGATAGCTATATTCAAGATCTTGAGAATTTTTGTGTTGGGAGTAGTAAGTTATCAATGATAGAGTTTAACTTTGTACACTATAGTTGTTTGATGGTTTGAATATTTTATGTTTGGGTCCCAAACTTGGCCGACCTAACACATGTTATGTATTATGATGATTGAATCTACCTTGGGGATGTTTTGTATAGATCTTAGCCGACTTAAGAAATGTGTTAATCTTATATGATTCTGACAAGAGTCCTCTTTGATTATTTTACTTTAATCTAATTAGGCTGACCTAATTGATGAATCAAATACTGACAAGAGTCCTCTTTGATTATTTTACTTTCATCTAATTAGGCTGACCTAATTGATGAATAAAATATACTTATATATATGAGACTCTCTAGAGAATATGGATATGTATGTGAGCGATGCGAGCATATGAGCATGGTGCGAGCCTAAATGATTTATCAGTTGAAGACTAGAATATAATTATTGAGTGAATATTGGGAGAATAACTACTACTTACACTAAGCTCCATGTGGAACTGAATTCTGCACAAGGAAGGTGTATTCCATAAGTTCACCTTTTTGGCTATGAGCCATAACTTTTATATTCTAGCAGTAAGCCATCTTTTATATCTTCAAGTTGTAGCCATGTGGACAGTGAGTCCTATTGGAAATGATCCATTTTATAATCAATTTTGATATTCTCTATATTGTGAGTTAATCCTCACCATGGTTTTTCCCTCATTGGGTTTTCCACGTAAATCTAGTGTTACTGTGTTTTTGTGTTGGTTTTTAGTTTTTGCACTTGCACTTAATGTTTAATCATTTAAGAAGTGTTAAGGTTTTGTTTTGGTAAATGATTTAAGGATTTAATTTGGTGAAAACTAATTCACCCCCCCTCTCAGTTGTCCAGTTAAATAATTTTATGATGATCGGTGACTTTTTTAAAGATTCCATCTCTAAGTGCTTCAAATTTTAAGGTCAAATGTGACAAATTCTAAAAATAGGGGAAAATAGTTACACGTTTTGGAAAAAAAATGGACTCAACTTCTTGGACACACCTAGGGGTTAGTTCATGGTGGACATGAGACTACGAGGGGGAGAAGGAAGAAAATGGTGTGTTTTAAGAGGAATATGGCACATGTTTTAGAGAGTTGCTAGAAGAAGAGGAAGAAATAGTTTCGGCGCACATTCTTTAGTGATGGAGTTCATTGCATCTTGCACTGAACTTGGAAGAGTAGTTCAACTACTCAACTCCACCATTCTGGGAAAATGATTGCAATCTTTCTACCTAGTGTACCTAATGCAAAGGTGCAATCCTACATCAACCAAAAAAAATGTTTTTTCTATTGTTTCAATTTTTTTTAGTTTTGGTTGATGTCCTCTATTGGTAGGAAAATATGGATGCAACTTTTGAAATGAAAAAGGCATTCAATGAGAAATTATCAAGTCCCATTGGAATACATTAGCATTGGTAATATTTTTATGAGCCTAGAGAATTGTCAGATAATGATGTTGTTAGGTTCCACCATTGTCACCATTTCACCAAGTATTGATGTATAGATTTATGATTGCAAAAAAAAATTCCTTTGATTTTCATGAGTTTAAATTAAACCTCATAAATATTTTAATATATTTTGATATGCAATGGCAAGTATACAATAAAATACATGGACACAATTAAAGGAGGAACACAAAAAAGAAATACATTTTTGAATGTGAGACAACCCGTAATATTGAATGGATCGAAGATAATTAAACATCTTAGGAAAAAGAAATTAGTTGTTTGAAAAAAAAAAATGTATACAAAGAAAGATGGAAAGTAAAAAATCCATGCATCTTCCCAAGGAATAAAATGTTAAAATTTTGATGTAAATGAATAGAAAGAGGGTTGCACCATTTAAAAATGATATAAATTAATTAAATAGAAGAGACTTATTTGGGGGTGGTTGAGTGGGAGCAAGGATTGCATATGGTAGATGGATGTTAAGAGACCACATAGGAAAATAAGTTTGGGGGTTGCATTGAGTTAAGAAGAAGAAGTTGCATTCAATTTTTTTAACATTTTGAAGTGCACAATAGATAGAATATAAGGGGTAGTGTGGGAAGAAAGGTAAAGGGGTGTTGCATAGAGAGAGGTAAAAGGTCAACACCATAGAGGGAGTAATTGAAAGAATATCATAACATTTGGAAAAAAAATGAGTTGCTAACTAATATAGAAGAAAGTGGTAAGAGAAGGGGATAGGGAACATGCACAACACATGAGGTAGCACCATATTCATTACATATGAATGAAAATACCTAGTAAGAGGGGGGATGCAAAGGTGATTGAGAGGTTCTAGTGTTGGAAATTTGATTGTTTTTTATGTCAAAAGGAGATTTGAGTAATATCAGTTGGTGAGATTGTTGATGGATGTCAAAAGGGAGATTATGGCCAGTCATTGATGTCAGGTAGTCTTGATTTGAATGATGCATATGGAGTTGCAAGGAAAGGCTTGAAGAACTATATAATTTTGGGCTTTGATTCCTAGGCTTACTCTATACATCTTGCTAAGAGAAGAAAGAGTTAGTAATTTTTAGCTTAGTCCAAAAATGCATCAGGCATCAGGCTTCAACATTAATGCTTATTCATTTTCTAAAAATGATGAAAGGGGTATGAAGGAACCTTGAACCCTGAAAATGATTTCGGTGTTCACAGTTTGGAATTAAGGCTTATGCCTTAATAGATTTTTAAGAATGTAGTATGTAGGAGACCCAAACTCTAACACTTGAAAATGCTTCAAGGATTGTGGGTCAGAAGGCTGGCTTACACCTTACCAAAAGGAAAGTAAGCAGTAAATAGAAAACATGAAAGCTAGCACCCAAAAGAGTTATGTCAAATAAAATTTTTGTGAAGGAATTGTTTGGGCATCATGGAGCGATAAGAAGTTTTATGCCTTATCAAAATCAAAGAAAGAGGTAAGAAATATGTATGAACCCTGACATCTGATACTTCAAAGGACTCATCAGAGTTTTGGAGTTTGGAGGTATGTCTTATGGTTTCCATATGAAGTGGTAGGCAACAAATGGTAAAGGGTAAGGTCGATGGCCGAATCTCAAAAGGTGAGTAAAGATCCTTGAACTAAAGTGTTCAAACATTTTTCCTAAGCTCTACTAAGAAACTCAAGTAGAAGGTAAGATGGATTTGCGACATTTGACCCTCGATGGAAAGGAAAGTCAAGATCGACAATAATGAAGAGGTATTTTTTCCATTCCATGGGAAGCCTGTGTTGACTAGGGTTGACCAATGTGGATTTGAGGGAATATGACACATGGAAATTGATGTTTGGATTAGGTATCTCAAGGCATTTAAATATTTACTTTTGACAATGGCTAGGTGAAAAAATAGTGAAACTTCCAATTAGTAAAATATGATTATGGCACAAAAAATGAAATTGATCGATGTAACTACTCTAGTGGTATGCTTATTGATTGATTGGAAGAAGTGGATGACTTAATTTATGCACAGATATTCACATAATATAAGAGAGGTCGATCAAGCATGAATGGCATCAAATGATAGGAAACCCTAGTTTGATTCATGCCAAGATAGAGAATGAAATGTATAAGGTTGGTGGGTGCTAAAGAATGAACTAGTGTGTATGCATTCAATGAGAACATAATGTGTTAGAAGAAGAGTGAAGAGAGGAGAGGAAATTCTTATAGAGCTAAGAAAATATTAAGCAGTCGCCAATTGAGTCTATTACACAAAATTGGATTCATTTGAATCATATGTAACTAGAGTTGTTTCTCCACTTACTTTCATTGTAAGTCTGATTGGTTGGTTCCATTAGATAGTTGTGTTGGTGATTATATTAGGGAATGGGTGCTTCCTTAGATTTGTTGCTCTTAAATTAGTGGATCGGTATCTCCTCAAGGTTGGTACCCTTAAAAATTATAACCAATGAGGTTCTATTATGAGGCTAGATTAGGACAGTAGATCCTAGCAACATTTATCACCATGGTTTTTCCCATATTGGGTTTTCCATGTATATCTGGTATTATGAGTATTGGTGTGTGTGTTATGAGTATTGGTGTGTGTGATCTCTACATATTTAATTAATATGCATAACAAGGATTAAAATAAATTTTAATTGATCTACTTATTCACCCCCCTCTTAGTAGATAGTTGTGTTCCAAAATTTGGTATTAGAGCAAGGTTCCTTTGAGAAGCTTAATCAGCTCGAGTAGATCTTGGATAGTGAACACAAGATGGCTATTCAATAAGGTTCTTCCTCAAATAGATAACCTCTCTTTAATGGATCAAACTATTCTTTTCAGAGCATCAGAATACAAGCATATTTATCATCTTTAGGGTTTGATGTATGGATGACTTTGGTAAATGCATATTTTATTCCTACTACACCACCCACTAACCAAGATGGTAAGAAACCATATGAGATAAATGTCAAGGAAAATAATTCTATTCTTTGTGGATTTTCTAACTCAGAGTTTGTAAAAGTGGTGCACTATCAAATAACCCATGAGATTTGGGTAAAATTAAAGAGCATCTATGAAGCTTCAATGAAAAGGTAAAGTGGGCCAAGATACAAACATACAAAGGTATGTTTGAAAGCCTTAAGATTAATGAAGAAGAGAAAATTGTAGACTACCTCCTCAAGGTAGATGAAATAGTTAATGCAATCAAAAGGATTGGAGAAGAGATGAAATAATATATCATTTTCAAAAGGGTCCTAAGATCCATTCCATCTAGGTATGACTCTAAAAATTTTGCAATAGAGGAAGAAAGAGATCTTGAAAAAATTATTGTTGATGAGTTACATGGCACACTCATTACCTATGAGATGAGAACATGAGACACTGATAACTCCAAGAGAGAAGTAGCATTCAAAGAAACCAAAAAGGAAAAGTTAGAAGCACCTACATTTGAATCTAAGAAGACTAATGAAGAAGAAGATAACTTTGTTAGAAGATTAAGAAAAGGATCTAGAAAGTACAAAGGTAAGTTTCCCTTTAAATTTTTTAACTATGGTAAGATAGGATTTTTTTTTTTTAATTCCCTTATACAGAAAAATATAATTTTGAGCAAGTAGAGGATATTCAAAAGAAGAAGTTCCCTACTTCCTAAAGAAGAAGAAATTATTTAAAAATATGAAAATTTTGTACACACAAGAAGAAAGTGATTCATTTGATGTTAGTGATAGCTCAAATGATGACCAGGATTGTTTATTTGTGTTTGAGGGAGATGAATCCCTATTCATGTAATTAGGATCAACTTCTAAGGATCAAGAAAAAGAAGAAATTGAATATTTTGATGATGAAGAAGAAGGAGAAGTGGATCTAGAGGGTGAAATAATTTGTGCTCTATATTAGATTGAAAGGTTGAGAAAGGAGAACTCAAAGCAAAAGAATAATGCATAAAAATAAAGTGAAAGTATATCTAAAAGGCTTAAATAATCTGATCAAATGATTGTTAGGCTAAATTCAAAAGTTGAAGAAGCTAAAAGAATAAAAGATGTAGTCAAATCCGAATGACAATCTAAATTTGATGAATGCATGAAGTTGGAAGTAGAAATAGTGGATTTGAGAAAATAATTAAAAAAGGCTTTAGAAAAAATAGAAAAAGGTCTGAAGTTGGAAGGAGTCTCAAATATTCTTGAAGATTTTATTAACTCACACAATCCTTCAAAAGAAAATTTTGGCCTAGGTTTTGAGAAAAGGAAAGAATCCTACTACCAGTGCATCTAAAAGTTTATATGATTGATTCAAAGCAAAAGAAAATCATGGAAAAATGAATGAGAAGATGAAGGAGGATGCCTCTAGAGATTTTTTTGATAAGAAGAAACCAAATAAGAAAAAACCAAATGGAGAAAAGAAGCCTATAGCAAATAAGAAGATTAATATTTCAGTCCCCAAATATTTCAAGAAGAGAAATACAAGAAGACCTCATCCTGCACAAATAAATGTCAGATTAGGTATTCCTCATATTTCTATGGTTACTACTATACTTGTAATCAGTTTGGTCATAGGGATACTGAATGTTGTCTTGTACCTAAAAGGAGAAAAAACTTTGTTAGTAAAAATTCATTTTCTCCTCTCTTCGATATTTGATACAAATGTAATATGTTATAATTGGAATAATTTTTGTCACATAGCCAAAAAATGTTGAATTTTTTTTGTAAGACCAAAAGAACAAGATAAGAACAAAATAATTCCCTACAAAGTGAACAAAGGTTCACAAGTCTCTACTAAAGAGAAAGATCAATCAGAAAAGAAACCCAAGAAAGTGTGGAAAGAGAAAGGTTGGAAGGTTGCACAATCTATGATTGTTGAAACTGCACTCCATGCCAAGAAGTAGAATTTTTTGATAATAGACAGTGGTTTCTCTAAGCACGTGATTGGTGATAAGAACAAGTTCATCAAACTAGAAAAAATGCAAAGGAGTTGTTAGTTTGGGAGAAAAAACTATTGTGAAAATCTATGGTAAAGGAACCCTAATCATAAATGGAAAATTTCCTACACCTGATGTCCTTTATGTTGAAGGATTAAAGCATAAGTGTTAGCCAAGTGTTTGACAATGGATATAAAGTCACATTTAGTGTAGAATATTGTGAGAAGGAAATCAAGGAGATTAATAAAAGAAGGAAAAAGAGGTGGAAGCAATATTTATAATCTCTATGAGGTGAATGATCAAAGTTACATGATAGGATAGATTGATGAGAGTTGGTTATGGAATAGGAGAATGGGCCATGTAAATTTTGATAATATTGTAAAATTGAGTTCAAAAGAACTCATGAGACACATTCTTAAGATAACCAAACCTAGAAACACCACTTGTAAGGAATGTCAACAAGGAAAACAAACAAGGGTCAAATTTTAGAAAGAAGAGTATTCAATTACAGAACATTTGGAGTTAGTGCATACTGATCTTTGTGGCCCCACAAGGACAAAAGGATTGAAAGGATAAAGGTAATTCATGTTACTATTTGATGATTACTCAAGAATGGCATGGGAAACCTTCTTTTAAGGATAAGTCTAAAGCATTCAAAATATTCCGCATTTTTAGAGTCGTGGTTGAGAAAGAGATTGGTAGAAGGATCAAATGCTTAAGATCATATAGAGGTGGAGAATTCACATCAAATGAATTCATAGAATATTGTCAAAAGCATGGAATCAAGAGGAAATATTTAGGAGAAAGGACTCCAAAACATAATGGATTGGTTGAAAGAAGGAGCGTGACAATAAAAGAGATGGATAGAACAATGCTAAATGAGACCAAGTTACTTGATGTATATTAGAGAGGGTTAGTACATACAATAATATATACTTTTAATAGAGCTCAACCGAGAGTAAATAATAAGAAGACACCATATGAATTATGGTATGGAAAACCAATATTTGTTAAATACTTCAAAGTGTTTGGTAGAAAAGTCTATATTGAAGGGCCAACTATGAAGTTTAATCGAAGTCTGAAGAAGAAGTTTCTAATGAGGATTTTGAAGAAGAAGTTTCTAATGAATATTTTGAAGAAGAAATTGAAAAGGCACCTACAAGATATATTCAAAAGGATCATCTTGAAGAACATATTATTGGCAACAAAGATGGAGTTAAGACAAGGAGGATATTTGTAAAGAAAAAACAAAAAGTAAACTTTGCACTAATTTTTGAAATAGAGACCAAGAGCTAGTTCCAAGACCCTCAAGCAAGAATGTGATAGTCACTAAATGGGTCTTTAGAAATAAGCTTAATGAAGATGGATTTATTTTAATAAATAAGGCTAGATTGATGTGCAAAGGGCATGCACAAGTTAAAGTTTTATATTTTGAAGAAACATTTGCACTAGTTTCTAGATTGGAAGACATAATAATATTTCTAGCATTCTCTATGCATAAAGTATTCAAAGTCTATCAAATATATTTCAAGTCTACTTTCTTAAATGGGAACCTAGAAGAAGAATTTTACATAGAATAACCTGAAGATTTTCAGCTATCAGAAGAATTTAATGTTTGTAGATTGAAGAAAGCACTATATGGTCTAAAATAGGCACCTATAGTTTGGTATTCAACATTAGACCAACACCTACAACAATAAGAATTCAAGAAGGGATGTGAAGATATAAATCTATACTTTAAATTTAAAGGTGAGCATATGTTAATTATTGTTGTTTATGTAGATGACATTATTTTTGGTGACATCAATGATAGAATGTCTAGATATTTTTTTTTTCAAATGCAAAATTAGTTTAAGATGTCTATGTTGGGAGAAATTTCCTTCTTCCTTGGTCTATAGATCACACAAAGTGATGAAGGAATATTCATATCTCAAACTATGTATGCTAAGGAGATTCTCAAGGAATTTGGGATGGAAGATAGGAAACTAGTTGGTACCCTCATGATAATTGGATGTAAATTAAGAAAGATAGGTGAATCCCTAGATGAAAATTAGACCATGTATAGATCAATAATAGGTATTTTTTTGTACCTATCTACATCAAGACATAATATCATACAAGAAATTTTCATGGTTTTAAGATTTCAAGTCGCTCCTAAAGAGTCTCATGTCAATGCAGTAAAAATATTTTGTAGATATATCCAAAGCACAATTGACTATCAACTGTGGTATCCCAAAGGTGAATATTTCACTTTCACAACATGTACAAATGCTAATTGGGTAGGAAGTGTGGATGATAGAAGAAGCACTATTGGTGGTGCATTCTTTCTTTGAAATAAACTTGTTTCATGGTTGAGAAAAAAGAAAGAATCAATTACTCTTTCTACAATTGAAGCAGAGTATGTTGCAGCAGTGGCATGTTGTACTCAAGTGTTGTGGATGAAACAAACACTTAAATACATCAAGTTAGAATATAAAGAGACCATATCTATTCTTTGTGATGATAAAAGTGTCACAAATATATCAAAGAATCCAATGATGCATTCTAAGACCAAGCATATCTCAATCAAGTATCACTTTTTAAGAGAAAATGTAGCAAAACAATAATTCAACATGCCATATGTGCCAACCAAGGAAAAAGTTGCAAACAAATTCATTAATCATATTCCCAAAGATAAATTTGAATACTTGAGGAAAAAATTGGGAGTGGTTTCTCCCACATAATATCACTAAATCTTAGTAATAGGGCATGAGTCCAGGGGGAGTTTATAGAAAATTTATTAGTCCCTAGAAGATGAGAGAAAAAGAAAGTTAGGCATGCATGATTTTACAAATTTATAATGACTTGATGGTTGAAAATTCTTGGATAGATTCTTTCAGTTTGCATGGTATGTCAAAGGGGGAGAACATCAATAACAGTAAGGTGTTCAGACAATGTCCCTTTGCCATTGATGTCAAAGGGGGAGAAATAGAGAAAAATGCTCTATTTTTTTCAAAAGGGGAGACAATCCTAAGGGGTAGAATGGTTGTTGAGCAGATTTTTTTTTAGAGCATTTAGTTTTGCCATCAATGCCAAAGGGGGAGATTTTTGGCAATTTTATTGTCATTGACGTCAAAAGGAGATCTGAGTAATATAAGTTGGTGAGATTTTTGATGGATTTCGAAATGGAGATTATGTATAGTCATTATAATCATTGATGTCAAGTGGTATCACTCTAAATGATGCATATGATGTCAAGTGGTCTCGCTCTAAATTTTGACTCACTAGCCCCTTTTATTTTATCACCTTAAAAATCCAAGCTAAGTATATATTTTTACAAAATTTGATGTTATGCCTCACTAGTTAAGGAAATTAATTAGCATTCAGTTAAATCATCCAAAATTCACAAATCTTGGCTAATTATAGAGCATTGAAGGACTAATTAATAGTGAAACATTTGGATGTGGTGCAATGAAAGGAGTGAGAAATTTTGCATATATTATTGTATGGATTTTTCCTATTGCCTTTGATATTTTTATCGTATTTCCAATGGTTTACCTAGGAGAACTCATTTTATTATGTTACAATAATAACCCTTTATAGGTATTTCTAAATACTATCAACCCTTAAATTTTATAAAGGAGAAAAGAAAAATTAAATCATATAGGTGAAAAATAAAGAATAATTCCAAAATTAAGCATAGCAAAGTATAGTCTCAAATAACAGATCTACTATTGAAGAAGCCAAGATCTAAAAGCACAACCCAATGGTATCTTCCACTAGTAAAAAATGAGCATAAA
This sequence comes from Sequoiadendron giganteum, assembly GCA_007115665.2. NCBI lineage: Eukaryota > Viridiplantae > Streptophyta > Pinopsida > Cupressales > Cupressaceae > Sequoiadendron > Sequoiadendron giganteum. The sequence goes on along the minus strand of CM021108.1, from coordinate 129,186,746 downwards.
ATTATGTATATCATATAATATGAAGGTTTTTATAAGTATATAATGAGTTCCTTGCATATATAGGAAAGTATAGGAGGTAGGGAGGTACATCTAAGTGATTCACTACCCCTCTAAATGTGCAACACATATTTTTTTGTATTACAAGTCTTTCAGCATGTGTAAGGTGTGCACGAAATAGACTTAAGAGGTGAAGAAATTTATCTCAACCACATGAAGTGAGATGAAAAAATAAAACTCCCTAAGTGGAGACTTAACTAGTGTGAATAGATCAACCTAAAAAGGGTTATTACCTAACTAGATATGAAATCATCTTATTTGTGCTAAAACCCCTCTTAAGTGCAAGTTAGGGAGAATGCATACAATTATTATGGGTCATGGATACTAGGCCTATGGAACCAATTCTGTATCTAGGCCATTAGGGTGGATGATAAGGCATGGTTAATGAAAGAGAAATGAGGTATCAAATTTCTCAAAGCACGTGTAGGAATCACTTGTGTTGGATAGGTGGACTAGCCCTTTGTCTATGATAATGATTTTGAGGATGCAACTACAAAGGAGACAAGTGACTAAACCCTAGTTGCGACACCTTCTTTTTTGGTATGTGAACACTAACTTAATACTATATAGCCATGGTTATGGCCAATTTTTCATATGTCTATTGCTATACTCGGGTCTATCTATTTGTGTTGCATCTAGCTCTCCTATTGAGATGGAAAAACTAAGTAAGATGATATCTAAGACCTTTCTTTGTATGGCTCAACAATGCATATTCCTAATATCCCTCCTATGGAGAAACCATATGTATACATTTTACCATTGAATATATTTAGATGTGGCCCCATACAACCACTTTTACCTATCAAAAAAATTACATTTGAAAAACGTTTTTCTAAATATTATTTGAAATGCTATAAATCTAGAATTAAAAATAATAATAAAACCCATTAATGTAATTTTTTATTTCCTTTTTATAGTATTGTAAAATTTCACCCTAAGCAATTTAACACTACATAACCCTCCCTTTAGCCTAGTAAAGATGATAACGCAAATTCCTCTTTTCCTTAACCTTCAATTTCGTCCTTCACCCCTTTGTTTTCATTCTTCAAGTGAATTTTTGTCAGGCATGCCTCCACGACTTGTAGATGTTTTCATTCCATGAGAATGTCCTAACAATATTCTTGATTCTATGGGCATTCAAATATTACACTTTTTTCTTTTCATAAAGTGTAATGCGTCTTTGGTCGCAGACACACCTAAAATGGTCCTCTTGCATGTATTTCTTCCATTCTCTCCCTCTCTCATTCTTACAATTCATTCTCTCATTTGATATTCCATTATCTCATTTTCATTCTTTCTTTCAAGCTCCCACTTTCTAGTTCTACACCACTTCTACACTGTTTCTCAAACTCTATTACACGCTCTTGGTTTCTACATCGATGTCTCATCTCTATCAAGTGTTGCACTCTCCTTTGGCATTATAGGCTTGCTAATGGGATGGTAAATACTCTTTTTTCCTTGCATTATCATCTCTATACTAGTATATTTACAATCTAACGTGTCCACTTTATTTATCTCATCAATCTATTTTTTCTATTGTCTATTTATTTCTCTATTTGTCCATTTAGCTATTTGTGGAGGTGGAAACATGAAAACAGGGGTTTGACTAAGGCAAGGCTTGAAAAATCCAAAAATATTTTCTCTCATTTATATGTGTGTAGCTTGTTCATTTGGAGGATTGTGGGAGGATACACATAATTAACCTCTTGTGAGTCTATTTCTCTATTTCTTTTTTGTTATTTTGTTCTATTTAATTTAAAGCATTACATGTTATTATTCATCTTGTTGTTATTTCCTTTATTTTAGCACTATTTTAGTGTAGTTAAACATTTAGATTTCAGTTCTTGAATAGATAGTAGGATCTATATTAGTAAATTAGATTTCAGTTCTTGAATAGATAGTTAAAAATGAGACATGCATCTATGGATCTCCTCTACTACTATACTTTTCAAACTTAGGAATTTCCACCCCTTGAGGGATGAAGGTATTCAAGATAGCTAAAGAAAAAGGGATATGGTGATAATATGACTAGAACATGGGTTGACAAGTGAAACTAGTCAAATTTGCTAGATTTCAGTTCTTGAATAGATATATGCATGTTTCTATATTTTCTTTTTACCAATTAGTAAATTACTTCTTACAACAATTCTAGTAAAACATCAAACTGAAGGTCACCTTTATTGAACTTCTCTAATGCAAGCATGGTATGCATGAAAAATTAATTGATTTTATTTCTCATTGGTAGGCTCTATTTTCCCAAATCTCCTATACCCTTCCAAATTTTGATGTATAGCATGTATTCATTAGGAACTTACTATTGATGTTGTGAGATAAATTCCTTCTAATGCAACATCCCTCTTTTTATCATTTTTGTGTTGTGTTGTATGAGTATCAATACAAAGTTCCTTAGTATGGGGATTCCTCCTTTTCCTCTTGTTTAGATGGCTAATTATCCATATCTACCTCTATAGAGTCAAAAAATAAAGCGGCGGTGAATATTGTGTGTGTTCCTACTGTTAAAATTTCTACAGGCTAAAATAATTGCTTTACAAAATTATCTAAATCCTACAAATATGTCCTATAGAAATGACTAAAATATGGTGTAATTTATCTTCCAGAGATCAAACCACTCTCTAAGCCCTATCCTCAATGGTATGATTTGTATAAATTCTTCCAATACCATCGAGTGTTAGGAATAAATATTTATCATGTTATACAAGACTACATAAAAAATGGCACCATCTGACTTGATGGTAAAAAGAATAATTCCAATAGATTTGTAGCTAAACCTAACAATTAATTGTAGATATACATAGATCCTTTTCCATCCCATTCTAGTAATTTGATCACAATGAATTCTTCATCCACTGATTCCAGCCCATTTAAGTATGTGAACATAGTTTCATTTACTCATGTTCCTCCTTCAAGTCATGTGGATAAAACACCTAATATAATATTCACACCACATGATCTACCTCTTAATAAAGAGTCATGTTTGTTGTGTATACCAGCTTGCATCAATGATAATGTCATTACTAGTGTTATGGTTGACCCTATGAGTAGGGTCAATGTCATCACGAAGGAGACCCTATTTATAAATAATTCACACAAAGAGAAATATGATGAGTCGTAGATCACACTCCATACCTATGATGGTATTTTTGTTTCAACCACTGGTTTTATCTCCTTATCAGTCCTAGTTGGACCTAAAATTCTAGAAGTTCCATTTTTTGTGATACAAAAGTTCAACCTCTCAATAGTTAGACTAGGAATTCCATGGTTAGTCTTTATGAACATGATCACCTATGTTATCGACAAATATCTAATGTTCCCTCATGATGGAATAGTGTACGCTATCTAGGACACTGGATATAAACAACTCATGTCATGTGGGGGATTTTCCCTTGACCATTTTTTGCTTTCCTTGGTTACACCCTTACCACCTAGAGGGAAATTTCTCTACAAGGCCTACTTTAGGTATACGACTAGGGGCTTAGTCTTTAATGATTTTTTCCCACCTTCCTCTCATGTTATTTCTCTAAAGGCTTCTATTCATGTGCAGCAGTGTGCCTTGTCTTCTAAACCTTTGAAGGCTAAGTAAAATCATGCTCTTGCCCATGGGCCTTCCCCTTTTTCATCTTCTTCTATGGCTTCACAACCCTTGATGATATCCTTAGTTCCTTATATTATTCTTGGCACAAGAAAAGGAAAGGAACCCATGCTATGGAGGTCTAAACTATAGGTGTTCTTGCTTCCTTTCTTACCCACGGTACATCAACTCACTCTATATGGTAAGTAAAAGCATTCACATGTGGTTATTCTTGCTCCTCATCCTTTGATGCCTTTGTTGCAAGTATGGATGTGTTTGGTGGTATTGTCATTAATGTTATCATTAATGTCAACATAGTTCAAGTTGTTGCAGATGGTATAGAAGTGCTTAGAGTAAATGGAGATGTATTTATGAAGTGGTAGCTATGTTTTTTCAAAGTTGTTTTGAGAAAAAATGAGAAACAAAGAAAGTAGTATTGAAGAGTGTTCTGAATGTGCTCCAGTATTGTGCTCTGCATTTCTCCTATGTTTATCATAAACCCTTGTAGATTTGCAAGTGTGTTCATAAGTTTCAATGGATCATATATCTCAAGTTTTAGCTTTTGGGTTGATGGAGAGTAGAAGTTGTGTTCACCGGTGTGTGAACTGGTTTGTCAGAGTTATTTGTTTGTGGACTAGGAGAATTTTTTTGGCTCCATAGTATTCTAATTTGTTGCTTTAGATCTTGCGGATCTAGGAGATAACACTTTTTAATGGTTTTTGTGTTCTAAAAAATTTGCTTGTGGTTTGGCTCTCTTAAAGGACTGCCCCAAAGCTCTGATGTCTTTACTTGTTGATCCAGTTGGATTAGTGATGAGTTCTCTGAGAATAAAGTTTGTTGAAGTTGTTGCAGATGTACTTGAGGTGTTCCTAGAGATGGTGAAATGTTTGATGAAGTGTATTGAGTAATATGTGTGATATTATCTTGCTGGTGATGTGTGTACTTCAAAGATTATTGGAGTTTTCATTAGGTTTGGTCGACCTGTTGTTTACACATTACATTAAAATTTTGCATATATTTGAGAAAGTGTGTGCATGATCCAAGATGTTGTTTGGGTCCTAAATTAAATATGTAATTGGTACTCTCACATTCTTATCCACCACGGGAATGCTGAGTAGCCGACCTAGTTTGTATTTGAATTTAAAATTGTATATCCAAACCTTAGTGAATGTTTCTAAGGTTGATGATGGTATAAAATAAATACAAGTTGTAGAGAATTTGGTATCCATCCATGATCAATTGATTCAAACAAGAGAAGAGTGTGCAAAAAAGTGCAAAAAGTAGAGTGTGGAAGAGCGAATCAAGGCACTAAAAATTTATTGTGTCAATCTTTTGATCAATTTGTGAAGTGTGTGTAACTCCTAGTGTTGGATATCTATCTATCTCTTTATATTTTTTGTAGGCAGTGAGTCCTAAGGTAGTGAGCCCTTAATTTGGGTAGTGAGCCTTTGTATCTAGGCAGTGAACCCTCTGGTAGTGAGCCTTTGTATCCAATATTGCATTACTTCTATGTGTAAGTGCACCAATCTATGACACAATTTAGGTGCAAAATTGAAAAAATGATCAAAAAAACCCCGAAATAAGGCCTTTGGCACATGCCAAATGTCTAAAAAGACATAAAATGCAAACTTCAGGTTTGGAACCCTCATTTTGTCTTCAACCCATGGCTTGAGAAGGAAGATTTCAGGTCTGCAACTCACGCTCACCAAATCGCTTCCATTTTTTGCATCCTTAGCTTGCCATTTTCCATGAGGATGCTGTCAACATGTCAAAGAGGTCGAAGATTGCAAAGAGGTGTGTATTTTTATTCTATTTATTTCGAATTTGATTTGGAATGCAACTTTAAATATATTTTTATAGTAAAACTTTGTTCTAATTCTCAGGGAATGAATCTCCACCTCAAAACATTGAGAATTCACAATCACCCCCTCATCAAGAGCCTCCTATAAAAGAACAACCCAAAACCCCTCCATCAATTCATAGGCATCCTCAAGGAACACAAGAAAATATTCAAAATCAAATTGAAAACAATAAAAGAGACATTCAACAATTAATTGCAAGATTAACCGAGCATGCTGAAACCCACCCTTATAGGAGAGGGATTGTTGAATCATTGAAGTCAATTTTAACTCATGTAGGAAAAATGAGAGAGCAAATGAATTTTTGGTCAACTAAGAGAGATGAGATGAGGCAATTTTATGCTAATGGTTTGTCATATGCAGATGTCAAAAAACTAAAAATTATCAAAGCCGAGTTGTGTGCCCTATTTAAAGATCCAAAAACCAATGAACCTTTGTCCCATGCATGCAAGAGGTTCCCCATCCATTGGTGCCACCATGATTTGATTAAAAAAAAAATTTGAGAGCAGTGGTGGATGGTATTTGACCAACCTCCATGCAATAACCATGAGGTGATGCAATAATTTTTGAGAAAACTATATTGCGAGTTTGTCCTCAATAAAATGCCAAACTATTTTGACATCTTAGACTTTTAGGGTAGAGGTGGGGGCTCCACACACGATAGACCTGTTGCACAACGTAATCCACAGTTGGCACCGAGAGCCTTGTATAGACCCATGGTGGTGCATGTCGTTGTTCCTTCCTTTGTTAAGGATAGTGTTGAGGTGGACACGATGAAGTCAATTGGCTCACTCACCTAGACCATTTTACAGTGTGTGAGTCCTCTAGTAGAGCCTGGTGTGGAGGAGATGTGTAAGCTCCTAGCTCCACCCCACCATTGTGGCGCTTGTGGTGTTGTTTTTCACATACGATTATCAGGGTGCTTGTGATGTAGCTACACAACCTACATTAGTTGTAGAGGCGATGGCTTTCACATATGATATTTTGAATGATACATTCGGCATTGACACTCAGGTAAAATTTAGCAAGTTATTTTAATGTTGTTTATTAAAATATATTTTGAAATTTAAGAATAACTAAATTAGTATAATTTTGATATGATGAAATTTCAGGGTTGCATTGTTCATGAGGGATGCTATATTCCTATAAACCCTTATACATTCTCGAAGATGAGTCCATAGGTATGAAACTATTATTAAAGATATTATTATTGCATTTGAATAGTTGAATGTTATATTTGAATGTTTGTCTCATAACATGCTTGGGATTTCAAACAATTTCCTGGTGCACCTTCTTCCTCCACACCGATTCATATCCTCAAACAATGTACACTCAGGTAGCCTTTATTCATTAATAGGGTTTTAAATATATGTTAGCTAGTTTTCATAATTTTGTGTATATACAAATCTAAAAAATTGATGAGAAACACAAAAATTGCATTCAAGTACTCCTTGATCATGTCACATTATGTTCTCCTATATCAACATGATACCTGAGATATTGTTTCATTTGTAGCTATTGACAAGAGATAGCCCTAGTGATGTTGATGGCACGATGGACCATGGAGTTGTTGCAGCAATAACCAATTTTGATCCATTGAGAGAGGTATGGAATAGATTCGTCGATTTGACATTATATTTTCTCTTTTATGGTCTATTATAGAAAATTTTCACGATAATTTTATGTAGTTTAATTTCTATCTTCATGGTTGCTATAGGTGGTTGTCACTCCAGATCATGGACATGGTGATACTTTAAATGTGCATGATGATTATATGTATGTGGTAAGTGATTATATTTTGTTATATGTCATTCCATAATTCAATTTCTATGTTTTAACATCTTTACTTTTAATTGTATCTGTTGAAGGTCCAGAGTGAAGAGAGGAGGAGTAGCGGGTGTGTTTGAAAGACAAGACAAGCAATAGTTACTCCATCCAGCTGAATTTTGAAGGCAGCACGGGATCTATTTCCTTCCCCTAGAGCAAAATGACTATGTATTAGTGTTATTTTTTGTATGCCTGTGTGGCATTTTGGAACATATGTTTTGTACTATTGATATATATACGTGATATTTTATGTCCAAATGGCTCCTTTGTACTAATCCTATATGGTTTTTTTGGATATATTTATATACTTTTATCAATATATATCATTGTATAGCCTTTCATATTTTTGATTAAAGAAACTCTTATTTTGCTACTGCCATTCTTGAATGATGTTATCATGTGTATCGTGTAAGTTGTATGCTTGAATATTGTAGGCATGGATTTTGTTTACATCTAATGCTTAATTAATTAATGTTGAATGCTCAATAGGCCCCATCTAAAGTGTATTGTATAAATAATCTCCATTAGTTGTGGTTTGTATCCTTTGGAATGCTTCAATTACTTGTGCCTCATCGATGTAGAGGCAAGGAGGCTCAAATCCAATCAGTTTGACAACCTGCCTTCAAGAGGCTCCTAACAAGATTAATACAACCTATTTTGAGCAATTTACACAACCTCAAACCCCATCAAACCAGACTCTTCATTCAACACCTTACCCAACAATCCACCCTTGTAGCACTCTGATGTAGAGCCAAGGTGGAGAAGACTCACAATAATGGAAATGTCAATTCTCAATCAAGAACTCTTCTTCATAATGATTCAGCCTAATAGGTATCAACCCACCCTCAAGGGTCTCAACTCCTCAACCTTGCAAATGAACAACAAGACTCCACCAAGGCCCTAAAAAGACCATCAACATTCATACAATGACAATTGAATCAATTGAGAACAATCCCTAAGTCATATTCATCAAGGTTTCCAAAACTCACATTTGTGACTGGTTATTCTTGTAGTACTCAAAACTCAGTTTTAGCCAGATTTCTCCCAACCTTTCCAAAACACTAGAAAATTACAAGATGGACTGAGATACCCTTTTTAGGGCTACACAACATACCAAAGAATCAGTGGTCACTCTTTTGGACCAACATAGTCTTTCAGCACACCTACTTCAATTTTCGCTTCACAATTAGCCCTCTTTTTCCAAAGGGACCACCCTTCCAACTTTAGGTATCTACCCAAACACCTTGGACAGTCTTAGTTCATGGTGCCAAACCTCAAAAAATTTCATTAGTTTGTGTCTACATAACCTCTTAACTCCTAAAACCCAAGAAACCCTCCTAAACCTTCACAAAATCAAGGGTTTTAAATAAACATACAACTCCAAACCTCTCTCAACACTTCCAAAGCCCCAAACACCTCAAAATACTTCTACACGGACTCATCAGACCCTCACATAACCCTTACAGGCATTAATTCTTAAAAACGTGTCTTTGGTTCCTCACTTCCATGTTGGAAAACCCTTGTTCAGTCTTAGAACAGTCAAAAAAATGCCACATAATTATGAATCCTTATTCCAAAATGATTTGAAACACTTATTATAACATGTTTTCAATCAATCCACTAAGATACAGTAGCAAAAAATAGGTGGATTGATTGTTACATCACAAATTTCCCCTCAAACCCTTGATTCAGCAACACTTGGACAGTCACTGTTTGTGTTGGTTCTCTCTACAAACAAAGATTTAAGACACCAAATAAAAAATAAATGAATTATAAAACATATAGACACATCCTCTAAAATTTTTAGACCATGCAGAACCTGTATGTGGCCATAAAACACTCAAAAAGATCAAGAAAACTATATTTTTCTAGAAAATTGCTCAAAACTGTGGTGTTTATTGTGTAAAATTGTTACAAAAATTCTTCCACTCTCTCATTTGAGCCTTGGTAAGGATTTTTAAAGCATTTTCCAACAACCATCTTCTCCCTAATTCCCATAACCAACCTTGGGATTAGTTGGTCCCTTAATTACATTTGTTTGTGTTAAAGTTGCTTTGTCAGCATTTTACAACTTATATGATTTCCAATTGACTTCCAAGACACAAAACACCCTTTATTTGCATTATGCTTGATCTATCAAAGCTTATTAGAAAAAATAAACCTAAAGACACTAACATTTCCCTATTGATGTATTCAAATAAAAAAAAATTGATGATGTGGTGTAGGTGCTCCTGCACCAAACTCAAAACCCGGTCCAAGCCTGATTTCTCCCAACCTTTCCAAAAAACCTGACCATTTAAAGGTGGATTAAGATACCCTTTTTAGGGTTACACAACATGTGCCAAAACCAATAGTAACTATTTTGGACCAATGTGAACTTTCAATACACCTCCCTCGCTCTAGGCTTCACAATTAGGCCTAATTTCCAAAGGAACCCCCTCACAAACTCACCTCCAAACCAAGGAAAATTGAAATAGTCTTAGGGATGCTCACAAAACTTAGGATTCTCCCATTTTAAGAGCCCCAAGAACCTTTTCTATTCCTCTACTCACAAACCATCCTAAACCTTCACAAAAATAAGGGTTTTAAAGAAACTCATAACTCCAGACCTCCCGCAATCCTTCCAAAGGTCCAAACACCCCACAATACCTCTTCCCTAACTTAAAAGACACTCACAATTCCATTCCTTTTAGTATTTCTCATATTCACTACTTGAGTTCCTTACTTTCATGGTGGAAACACCCTTAAACAACATTAGAACTTCACACCCCACTGAGTTTATTCATTCTCTCAACCTCCAAAGTATTCATACACCAAACTAATCATGGTATAGGCCAATCCACTAAGCAATAGGGTCAGAACAGTAGGTGGATTGGCTAATGTGTCATGGTGTTGCCTTCAAAACCCCTAACACAAAAAATAGAGAAGTAACCAAGTTTTTTGATCTCACACACACCAACGGTGGATTTAAACCTTCAGAACAGATGCAAAGAGAGTAAACACATATGAAATAAAGTATCCAAAGCCTCAAGTCATGATAGATTTGTATGGGCCTGTGCAAGGCAAAGAAAATTCAGGAAAAAAAAGAAAAACCAGTGATCACCATTTTCAAGTATATTTTCTTATTAGAAACTGAACAAAATCAACTCTCAACTCAGGGTATTACAGCAATATATCTTGATACCACCTTCCAACTACCCCTTGAGCTGATCAACCAGCATAACCACCCTTTGTTAGACTTCTAATATGGCAATTTGCCAATTTTTCTCTTAATTACCATTCATTCACAACTTGATTTTGCAAATACCACCTAACTGACATATTAAGCCTTTTAAATACAATTGCAAGGTATTTCCATAGCATATAGAAATATAGAGAGAAAATACAAGAAACATTTTAACTAATGAATTGTAAGAAATGGATTTTTGTAGTTTATATTCATGTTGTTGATTACTTTGCATTACACATCTTTCAAAGTCAAAGCATTACTTCACTTTGCATAACTAATAAGTAGATGTTGATAGATGCCAAAAATTTAATTACAATATAGTTTGAACAAAGACAACCTAAGCAGTTATGCAGTTTCTTCACATTGCATAACTAATAACTAGGAGCAGCTGCCAATTGCATTTTCTTATCATGGCATTCTATGAGACCAAATTTCTTTGAGATATTTTTTCAAATAGTTCCTTGCCTTGTCTATGTTACCACATTTTTCATACATGTCTACCAAAGCATCTTCTCAAACAATTCACCACCTTATTGCTATGGCTAAAAGCCTAAAACAAGTGATTTTGAACAAGCTATGAATGCTTTGAAAAAATATATCAAAATCATAATAGTAAGCAATAGAATAGACAAGGCAGTGAACTGTTTGAAAAAATGCAACAAAAAAATTGCTTTGAAATGATAAATTTAGTTGTTCTTTCACTCTTCTTTAACATTGTATATCTGCTCCTTTTTATAACAAGAGATAAAAAAAATGTAAAAAATTGTATAACAAGATATAAAAACTATCTTTTTTGAAATCGAAAGGCATTTCCATAGCATAGAGATAGAGAGAGAAAATAAAATAAAGATTTTAACTAATGAAATGTAGAAAATAGATTTTTGTAGTTTATATTCATGCATTGCACATTTCAAACTCAAAACATCACTTCACATTGCATAACGAATAACTAGATGTTGATAGATGACAAAATTTCAATTACAATATAGCTTTTTACAAAGTCAACCTAAGCAGTTATGCAAATACTTCACATTGCATAGCTAGTAACTAGGAGTAGCTGCCAATTGCTTTAGCTTGTCATGGCATTCCATGAGACCACATTTCTTTGAGGGATTTTTTCAAATAGTTCATTCCCTTGTCTATGCTACGACATTTTTCATATATGTCTACCAAAGTATTTTATCAAATAGTTCATTGCCTTCTTGCTATGGCTAAAAGCCTAAAACAAATTCTTTTGAACAAGCTATGGATTCTTGGAAAAAATCTATCAAAGCATAATAGTAAGCATTAGCATAGACAAGCCATTGAACTTTTTGAAAAAATGCCTCAAAGAAAAGTAGTCTCATGGTGATGGAATGCCATGACAAGCCATAGACAAGGCAATGAATTGTTTGAAAATATGCCTCAAATAAATGTGGTCTTGTGGTGATGGAACACCATGAGGAATGCCTATGGTGATGGACTCTCATGGCATTCCATCACCATGAGAACACATTTCTTTGAGGCATCTTTTCAAACAGTTTTCTGCCTTGTCTATGATATGACATTTTTCATACATATCTACCAGAGCATTTCATCAAACAGTTCACTGCCTTGCTATTATGGCTAAAAGCCTAAAACAGGTGCTTTCGAACAAGCTATGGATGCTTGGAAAAAATCTGTCAAAGCATAATAGTAAGCAATAACATTGACAAGGCAGTGAATTTTTTGAAAAAATACCTCAAAGAAATGTGGTTTCATGGTGATGAAAGGCCATGACAGGCCATAGACAAGGCAGTGAACTATTTGAAAAAATACCTCAAATAAATGCAATCTCATGGTGATGGAATGCAATGACAATAATCACCATGAGACCGCATTTCTTTTAGGCATTTTTTCAAACAATTCACTGCCTTGTTTATGCTACCAAATTTTTCATACATGTCTACCAAAGCATCTTCTCAAACAGTTCACTACCTTGCTGCTATGGCTAAAATCCTAAAACAAGTGATTTTGAACAAGCTATGGATGCTTTGAACAAATATATCAAAAGCATAATAGTAAGCAATATCATAGACAAGGCAATGAACTACTTGAAAAAATGCATCAAAAAATTTGCTTTGAAATGATAAATTTGGTTGTGCTTTGATGCAAAGCCAAGGTGGAGAAGACTCACAACAATGGAAATGTCAATTCTCATTCAAAGAACTCTTCTTCATAATGATTTAGCCTAATAGGAATCAACTCACCCTCAAGGTTTTCAAACCTTTAATCTTGCAAAATAACAAAAAATCTCCACCAAGGCCCTACAAAGACTCTCAACATTCATACAATGGCAATTTGAAAACAATCTCCAACTCAAGTTCATTGAAATCTCCAAAACTCGGCATTTTACCCATTTAACAACAAGTTGTCCTTGTACCCCTGTCATCAGTCCCAACACACTGCCACCATGCTTCTTCACTATTTTATCAGTGTTATCTATCTCTGTAGTTACAAAACCTTTCTTTCTTTACTCTCACATCTACAAGAACAAGACATTCTATGGTGCCCACCATAAGACTTTCACACAAACCCAATGTCATTACCTCCTTTGCTGCTACATCAGTCCTTATATCCATTGCCCCTATATTACCAGACCTATAATGGTTCCCAAAACCAGAATTTTTTATTTCCCTCACAACACTTATAGGCTCCTTGTTCCCATACATGATTACTTTGGCTTTCCCTTTCACATCCTCTAGAAGTGGAGTCAAAAAAAATGTATGGCTATCTTTCCTTGTGGTATACTTATTTTCTTTCCCATCATGCATGGCACACCTATCATACTACCATGGTCTTCCAAGGAGTATGTGACATTAGTCCATTGGAAGAATGTCACAAATAACACTATCCCTATACTCACCAATCTGGAAATCTACAATAGCTTTCTCATTTACTAACAAAGATTGACCATCACTTAACCAAGATACTTTGTAAGGTAATCCATGTTGGATTCTTTTCAAATTTAGTTTATTCACCATTTCACAAGAAACCATGTTTTCAGTTGAACCTGAATCCACTACCATCCTACATACTTTACCTTGTACCTTGCAATTGATTCTGAAGAGTGATTTCCTTTGTGGGGATTCTTCATAGATTGGTGCCTTGAGCAATGTTTTCCTAATCATCAAACTCTCTCCAACTTTAGATGTAAGGTTCACCATAGGTGAGGTCACACTTTCTTCATCCTCATGCACTAGTTTATTCCTCCTCTCTCCACCCTAGGGACTTGAGCCTTGCTTTTCAGGGCACTTGAAGGTTGGATATCTAGCTAGTTACAAGTGTAGCATCTTCCTAATAACTAGTAGGAGTCTCTTCCTCCACTAAATCTGCCCCTTCAACCTCTCCATCCACCTTTGGAATCAGATTGATCTTGGTCCTTCTTGTCATCTCCTTGAGTCTCATTGTTTGCCTTGAAATTAGGATTTAATCCTCTTCCTCTAGAAGTGTTGCCTCTTCCTCTTGCTGCTTTGTCTTGCCTTCTCTTCATTTTCTCCTCCACCCTAATTGCCATTTTATAATAGTCCTCTACAGTTCTAGGATTAGCCAAAACCAATTCATCTTGTATGTTTAACCTTAAACCACCAATATATCTAGCAATATTTTCATCTTCATTCTCATGATGACCAGATCTTAAACTCAATTTATAAAAATCCCCAGTATAAGACTTAATATCCATCTCCCTTTGTCTTAAATTTTGTAACCTCTTAAACAGCTGAACTTGATGATCCTTGGGTAATAATTTACCTTTGATTTTTGATATCATCTTATTCCATGATGTGATTTTAGACTTTCCTTGCTTCCTCCTCTCAGATTGAAAGTAATCCCACCTTACAAAAGCATGACCCTGCAACTTAGTTTTTGCAATCTTTACCCTTTGTTCTTCAAGAACCTCATCCCATTCAAAATGGTTATCAATTGCAGCAATCCAATCCAATAGTTTTTCATCATTTAAACTACCACCATACTTAGGAACATCAAGTTTTACCTTAGGCTTGCCAGTCTTCACTACCTTCAACAATCTTGCAATTCTTTGATCCTTTGGAGTAAGATCTTCTTCCACATCTTCAAACTCCTCATCTTCCTCTTCTTTAGTCTTAGTCTCTTCCACTTCCCTTCTTTCATTTTTCTCCAAGGCTATGACTCTCTCTTCCAACTCTCTAAATTCTCTTGCATGCCTATCTTTCATCTCCTTCATATCTTTAGCCATATCATTCTTCTTTGGAGGCATCTTAGCAAACTTGTCTCTTCACCTTCTTCTTCAACATTCAAAATGAAAATAGATCTACTTCCTAATGCTCTGATACCACTATGATGCAAAGCATCAATAACCAAACTCCTCAACACCGTCATTTCTACAAGGGATTTCAATCCCAAACAGAATCAGGAGAAGATCAAATTAAACAAACAACTTTCTTACTAAACTTTTCATCAATTTCTCTTCAAATTCACTTGATTTCTTCAGTTCTATAAAACTCCAAGACAACATGCCAGTTTCCCAAATCACCAAATCATATTCTAGACCATTATCAGCATCTAATTGACTGATCTTAACAAAAAAAACTGATTAGAGGCATTGAACCAGCCAATACTTCAATATTCACCAAAACCTCCTTGATACAACTCACACTCCCCAAGGCTAATAAACATACATTCTTACCTTCAAACTATTATTAGACTTACAATAGCCTCATAATCATCATTCTTCTAATAGAAACAAACCAATAACATATTCACATAACTCTGAGTTATCAGATTTATTGATTTTCACAGTCATAACACCATTCTTCATCAAAATTCCACCCTAGTCTAAACATCAAATCAGCAACCTTAACCTTTAACATTTTCACAAATCATTGAAATACCTTTGAAAACATTATTTAAGCAGTTACATCACAAATATAATCAAAAATACCACTGGCCTTTGTTTTAACACTCATTTCATCAATTTCCTTGTAGGTTAGCAAAGCCCTAAATTGGGTGATACAACTCTACCATCTTTGCATCAACACAAGATTGATATAGTTTTGCAGACCCATTACAGAGTATTTAGAAATATCAAAAAAAAAATTGCCACTTTTTTTGAGAGAAACATCATAAAACTAGTTTGATATGCTGCCCCCAACCACAAATTAGGCCAAATTTTCAAGGTGACTACCAAAAAATCATCTCCAAATCACTAACCAGCCTTAAACTATCTTTTGTCATACCTCCAAACTCAGAATTCCATCATTTTCAAGAGTTATTAGATCCACTAAAACATTTAAATATCAAAACCCTTGAATATAGGCTTTGCAAGCAAAATAATGAGGGTTTCTTAGAATATCACCTTCCACGTCTTCTACCAACGTGTCATATCTTCCAACACCTTTAAATACACCTGCAAACATCATCTATACCCTTCTCAAGCCATGGAAAACTCTATTTCTTCATTATGCATGACTGTAGCATCAAATTTAGTTTGGAAACCTTCAATTTATGTGTGTAACAACAATTTCATCTGAGCATTCTTGCATTCCCCTATACCTACAATCATAAAAAACATTCAAAACACCCTAACATTAACCTACTCCACCAATCTACTTGGCCTACGTTGGTGGAGTAGTGATGCAATGCTCTAATAGAATCTCAAACCCACTGTAAAAAGAACTATACCAACCCCCTTTTTGCATGCCTTACAATGCCTTTTATAACTTTTTCCCCCTTAGAAACTTCCTTTTCTAACTTCTAATCAATGCAACTACCCTTTTAACTCTTAATCTTCCTTGATTTATGCTCTCTCTTGCTGCATAATTACATCATGATTACTTTTTAACAACATTGTATTATTTGCATTTTTTATATTTTCACCTCCTAGTGACTTAATTTATGACTTGATTACATTCAAATTAGACATTAAAAGGCCTTGACCCATCATTTTGGCTTGACCATACAAATTGGACAAATTAGCCTTTTGAAGGCATTACAAGCCATAGACAAGGCAGTAAACTGTTTGAAAAAATGCCTCAAATAAATGCGGTCTCATGGTGATGGAATGCAATGACAATAATCACCATGAGACCACATTTCTTTCAGACATTTTTTCAAAAGATTCACTACCTTGTCTATGCTACCACATTTTTCATACATGTCTACCAAATAATTTTGTCAAACAGTTCACTGCCTTGCTGCTATGGCTAAAATCCTAAAACAAGTGCTTTCGAACAAGCTATGGATGCTTGGAAAAAATCTATTGAAGCATAATAGTAAGCAATAGCATAGACAAGGCAGTGAACTACTTGAAAAAATGCCTCGAAGAAATGTGGTCTCATGGTGATGGAATTTCATGATGAATGCCTATGGCTATGGATTTTCATGGCATTCCATCACCATAAGAGGGCATTTCTTCGAGGCATTTTTTCAAATAGTTCACTGCCTTGTCTATGGTACGAAATTTTGCATACATGTTTACCAAATCATTTTATCAAACAGTTCACTGCCTTGCTGCTATAGCTAAAAGCCTAAAACAGGTGCTTTCAAACAAGCTATGGATGCTTGGAAAAAGTCTATGAAAGCATAATAGTAAGCAACAAGCTATGGTCTTATTGTTTTTTTTCACATGAAAATCAACACAATTTTATTCACATTTTTTTGTAGGTTTTAAAAGCATTTTTTGTCGATCAGACGAGAAGTTTCTAAGCATCATAGTGTCCGAGTAATAGCATGTTGAATTTCACAGCCATTTTGCACTTTGGACCCTTAAGGGATCGATCCAGTTGAACGTAGCTCAGAGCGATTCTATGTATTTGGGTGCAAAAGAGGACCATGCCTAGTGTAAACATACCTATTCGGATGTGTTGGAATAGTTCGTTTGGTCAGATGAGCTACAGAACGAAAGTTGCACCACTTTGCAACTTTCAACTACGTGCATTTGACAGCTTTTTCCCCAACTAAAAATTCGCCACCACAGGAAAATGCCTCCAAGATAGCAAAAACCAAGAGAGGTTATTGTAGAGGGGCCCAATGTGATGCCATAGGATTAGACGAGAAGTTTCTAAGCATCATGATGTTCGATTAATAGCATGCTAAAGTTTGCAGCCATTTTGCACTTTGGACCCTTAAGGGATTGATCCAGTTGAATGTAGCTCGGAGCGATTCCACGTATTTGGGTATGAAAGAGGACCATAACTAGCGTAAAAATACCTATTTGGATGCATTGGAATAGTTCGTTTGGTCACACGAGCTGCAGAATGAAAGTTGCACCACTTTGCAACTTTCAATTACTTGCATTTGAGAACTTTTTCCTCGAGTGAAAACTCGCCACCATAGGAAAAGACTTCAAGATAGTGAAGGTTATTGTAGAGGGGCCCAACATGATCCCATAGGATTAGATGAGAAGTTTCTAAACGTCACGGTGTCCAAGTAATAGCACGTTGAAGTTCGTAGCCATTTTGCACTTTGGACCCTTAAGGGATCGATCTAGTTGAACGTAGCTCAGAGCGATTTTGTGTGTTTAGGTGCAAAAGAGGACCATTCCTAGAGTAAACGTACCCACCCGGACACGTTGGAATAATCCGTTTGGTCACACGAGCTATAGAATGAAAGTTCCACCACTTTGCAACTTTCAACTACTTGCATTTGACAACTTTTTCCCTGAGTGAAAATTCACCACCACAAGAAAATTCCTCCAAGATAGAAAAAACTGAGAGAGGTTATTGTAGAGGGGCCCAATTTTATCCCATAGGATCAGACGAGAAGTTTCTAAGCATCATGGTGTCCGAGTAATAGCATGCTGAAGTTCACAGCCATTTTGCAATTTGAACCCTTAAGGGATCTATCTGGTTGAACGTAGCTCGGAGTGATTCTATGTGTTTGGGTGCAAAAGAGGACCATTCCTAACATAAAATTACCCACCCAAATGCATTGGAATAGTTCGTTTGGTCACACGAGTTGCAGAACGAAAGTTGCACCACTTTGCAACTTTCAACTACTTGCATTTGACAACTTTTTCCCCGAGTGAAAATTCATCAGCACAGGAAAATGCCTCTAAAATAGAAAAAACCAAGTGAGGTTATTGTAGATGTGCACAACATTATCTTCTAGGATCAGATGAGAAGTTTCTAAGCATCACGGTGTCTGAGTAATAGAATGTTGAATTTCGCAGCTATTTTGCACTTTGGACCCTTAAGGGATCGATCTGGTTGAACATAGCTCGAAGCAATTCTGTGTGTTTGGGTGTGAAAGAGGACTGTTCCTAGCATAAACCTACCCACCTAGGTGTGTTGGAATAGGTTGTTTGGTCAGACGAGCTGCAAAATGAAAGTTGCACCACTTCGCAACTTTCAACTACTTGCATTTGACAACTTTTTCCCAGAGTGAAAATTCGCCAGCACAAAAAAATACCTCTGAGATAGCGAAAACCAAGTGAGGTTATTATCTATGGGCCCAATGTGATCATGTAGGATTAGAAAATAAGTTTCTAAGCATCACAGTGTCTGTGTAATAGCATGCTGAATTTTGCAGCCATTTTGCACCTTGGACCCTTAAGGGATCGATCCGGTTGAACATAGCTCGGAGCGATTCTGCATGTTTGGGTGTGAAAGAGAACCGTTCCTAGCATAAACATACCCATGCGGATGCATTGGAATAGTCCATTTGGTCTGACGAGCTACAAAATGAAAGTTGCACCACTTTGCAACTTTGAACTACTTGCATTTGACAACTTTTTCCCTGAGTGAAAATTTGCCAGTATAGGAAAATGCCTCTGAGATAGCAAAAACTGAGCAAGGTTACTGTATATGGGCCCAACATTATCTTTTAGAATTAGACGAGAAGTTTCTAAGCATCATGGTGTCCGAGTAATATCATGTTGAATTTCACATCCATTTTGCACTTTGAACCCTCAAGGGATCGATCCGGTTGAACGTAGCTCAAAGTGATTCTACGTGTTTGGGTATGAAAAAGGACCATGCCTAGTGCAAACATACCCACCAAGATGCGTTGGAATAGTCTGTTTGGTCAGACGAGCTACAAAACGAAAGTTGCACCACTTTGCAACTTTCAACTACTTGCATTTAACAGCTTTTTTCTCGAGGGAAAATTCGCCAGCATAGGAAAATGACTCTAAGATAGTGAAAACCGAGTGAGTTTATTGTAGATGGGCCCAACGTGATCTTGTAGGATAAGACGGGAATTTTCTAATCGTGATGGTGTCCAAGTAATAGCATGCTGAATTTTGTAGCCATTTTGCACTTTGGACCCTTGAGGGATTGATTTGGTTGAACGTAGCTCAAAGCGATTCTGCGTGTTTGCATGCAAAAGAGGACCATGCCTAGTGTAAATGTACCCACCTGAATGCAATGGAATAGTCTATTTGGTCAAATGAACTACAGAACGAAAGTTGCACCACTTTGCAGCTTTCAACTACTTGCATTTGACAACTTTTTCCTCGAGTGAAAATTCGCCAGCACAAGAAAATGCCTCCGAGATAGCGAAAAATGAGCAAGGTTATTGTAGATGGGCTCAACATGATCTTGTAGGATTAGAGAAGAAGTTTCTAAGCATCATGGTGTCCAAGTAATAGCATGTTGAATTCCTTCGCCATTTTGCACTTTGGACCCTTAATGGATCGATCTGGTTGAACTTAGCTCGAAGTGATTCTGCATGTTTAGGTGTGAAAGAGGACCATGCCTAGCGTAAATGTACCCACCCAAATGTGTTGGAATAGTTTGTTTGGTTAGATGAGCTACATAACAAAAGTTGCACCACTTTGCAACTTTCAACTACTTGCATTTGACAACTTTTTCCCCAAGTGAAAATTCGCCAGCACAAGAAAATGCCTTTGAGATAGCAAAAACCGAGCGAGGTTATTGTAGATGGGCCCAACGTGATCTTGTATTATTAGATGAGATTTTTCTAAGCATCACGGTGTCCGAGTAATAGCATGCTAAATTTCATAGCTATTTTGCACTTTGGACCCTTAAGGGATCGATCTGGTTGAACGTAGCTCAAAGCAATTCTGTGTGTTTGAGTGTGAAAGAGGACTATGCCTAGCATAAACATACCCACCCAGATTCATTGGAATAGTCGATTTGATCAGACGAGCTACAGAATGAAAGTTGCACCACTTTGCATCTTTCAACTACTTGCATTTGACAACTTTTTCCTCGAGTGAAAATTGGCCAGCACAGGAAAATGCCTCCAAGATAGAGAAAATCGAGCGAGATTATTGTAGATGGGCCCAACGTGATCTTGTAGGATCAGATGAGAATTTTCTAGGCATCATGGTGTCCGAGTAATAGCATGCTGAATTTCACATTCATTTTGCACTTTGAACCCTTAAGGGATCGATCTGGTTGAACGTAGCTCAGAGCGATTCTACGTGTTTGGGTGCAAAAGAGGATCCTGCCTAGCATAAACATACCCACCCAGATGCGTTGGAACAGTTTGTTTGGTCACACGAGCTACAGAACGAAAGTTGCACCACTTTGCAACTTTCAACTACTTGCATTTGACAACTCTTTCCCTGAGTGAAAATTCACCACCATAGGAAAATGCCTCCAAGATAGCAATAATCGAGAGAGTTTATTGTAGAGGGGTCTAATGTGATCTCATAGGTTCAGAAAAATATTTCGTAATCACCATGGTTTATGAGTAATACCCTATCAAATATTGTTGCCCTTTTGCACTTTGCACCCTTAAGGGATCGAGTCGGTTGAACAATAGTAGTTGTTTCATTGAATTTCATACCCTAAGGTATGTTAGAGATTACCTAGGTTGCATTGATTTCTCTAAGGAATACGTTGCCCCTACCTTGTCAACCCTAAGCAATATGATTTTATGGTTACTCTCGATGTTAGAAGTAACGTATAATGAACCATACCCAAGCCCTTGATATTTTTGTCATTTCTCTAGGAAAATGGGTTATCTTATTCCTTGTTGATGTAGACCAAGGCTACCACGTCATGTGAATCCCCCATGTTCTTAATTACTTGGAAACCCTTACCACATTGATCTATTAGTAGGGTTGCTTTCTCTTTCTCATATTGGTACAACAATTTGGAGATGTCTTCCTCTATAACCTCTTTGTTGACCTCTCCCCACTTGGAGAAAACCATGGGTTCAAATTTGATGATAGAAGAGGCTTTTTTCTATTTTTTATGGTTTTCCATATGTCTTAGGAGAAGATGGGAGTTGTCCTACATAAAAATACCCTTTAAGACCATAGTCTCTACAACCCTTGTCTTGTCTTCTATTTGGACCCTGATATTTTCAAAGGATTTATGTGAGGTGGATGATGAGGCTAAAGTGGATGGATCAATATAGGATGATGAAGGGCACACAATCAACTAAGAGGGGGGATGAATTGGTAGATCCAAACAATTACAATTGTTAGTCTATGTTCAATCCTTTAGGGTCAAAACAACATTTTCTTTTAAAATTTGTAAGAGGTTAGTCTCTAATGCCTTGAATGAGTCAAATTCACATGCATGAGTAGGTTGTTTTGTTATGATGGAATTTAATAGAGTGAGTTGAGATGTTAGGGTTTTGTTACCTTTTAGGTCTCTTCTACCAATTTTTTGAGCTTTCATGGCAGTCAAATGTGCTACAAACTTTCAAATGGAAGACTACAAAGAAGTTAATGTCAGTTCTCACAGGAGTGAAGTGATGACATATGACAGTTAATTGGAAAACGATAGTAGCAACATATCAAATCATCAAGAGATAACACAAATTGAAGAAACCCTAGATGTTCAAATAAAGGGACCATTCAGGATTTCAAGGAAGATCACTACTAACAGTTGGTTAGGGTATTTGAAAGTCCATCAGAAGGTTTTTTGAATGAGGTTAGACAATCTTTAGATGAATATAATATTTTCTTTTATGGCTTTTGGGCTAGATAATCTGGTGTTTCTTGCTAGTCTTCTGCACTTTCAAGGAATAAAACTAGAGCCAAGGATTAATAAACCATGGTCAGCATTTAGCAAGGAGGGTGCAGCAGTAAATGATGTAGTTTCTATAAGTGGTAATGAAGATGATACCCTTTTTTGATATCCTTTATTTGAGGTCAGTCACTTCCTTATTATGAGGGTATTGAAAATATCCAATTTAGGAGAGCTGGAATTGGATAGGAAACAAACAAATGTACAATCAATTGACAGTGTCAAGGGAAGTGAGGTATGAAGACATTCATCATTTCATCAAAGGACAATAGATTTAAAGGAAGGTTATTCATTAAAACAAGCATCATGAATGTATGAACATAAGGGAACTGTGAAGGGTCACTGTACATGGCAATCTACAAATGAAAAGGACAGATTAGAAATGAGTAGTGATCAATTGTTAAGTACAGTGACTTTATGATTATAAAGTGATTGACAATCAAATTCACTCACCACAGTCAATGTCCTATGACTGTCAAGTCTATGTCAGTTAGTGTCTCAAGACTCGAAAAGCTATGGTTGTGTATGCAGCAATAGGTCCTTATGAATGTGCCATCCAAACATGAATTTTTGTAAAAAAATTCACCATCCTCTCATTCACATAAAATGGAAGACAAAAATTTCCTTGATGATTTAGGTGGAGGCATTATGTTACATTCCTACAAAACATTGTCAGTATGCATATCTACGCATATACATCAATAAACATCATAATGGTTAGAAAACTCAATATGAACCCTACAACAACAAGTAGTGCGTGTGTGATTTATTTTGACATAAAAAGGCTTTAGCATTTCAAAATACCTTTGAAATATTTTAATTTCAGGAAACTTCTGTACAAAATCAGCAAAAAATTGAGTTTGAGTGGTATCCAAATAATGCATTGGATGTGGCTCATGGTTTTTACTACCAATTCTCCTTCTTCAACATCTCTTTGATTAGGAGAGTTCCTTGTGTTATCCTTCCAATAATTCACAATTAAAGCTCTCAAGCCTTGAGCAATTCTTGTGTTTTTCCGTGGCACTCTACCCGAAAATGCCTATAACTCATTGCTATTTAGATCCTCCACTCTTTCATGCCTTCCTTTGGCTCTTATTACAAATGATCTACTTATTTTCAAAGACTTATTTTCCTTTGTAAGGTTCACCTTGTTCCTTGTTTGACTGCTTAATAGTGTTGTTGTCATCACACGTCGTGTGGCACAACTATCCTTCGTGTGTGAGGTGGAACCCATGCTCCCATATGCACTCATCAAGTTCTTTACAATGGAATTTTCACTTGAGTCATTCAAAACTCTTAGCCCAAGAGCCTTCATGGTGGGCCTAAATTTGAGTTGCCTCATCATTTCAACAAATAGTTGGCATCTTCCACCCTCACTTAGCCTCACAAAAAACAAACTCCATATCATTTTTGCATATCTTTGACATGTATGTTTTGGAATCTTATTAGGCATCCATTTAAAAACATTGGAATCAATATCAATAAAAAATGTAGGTTTTCTATGCAAAACTCTAGGAGGAGCTCTCAAATGTAAATTTGTGTCAATATTGGGAAGGTCAACAACATCGGGGATAGATCGTGTACCTTCAATTGGAGGTGCAATTGATGACATACCTTGAGATTGACATGTAAACGATGTTGTACCTCAAACTTGAGATCTTGTTTGTGGAGTTCCTTCAAATAGAGATGTGTTTGTTGATGTACTTTCAAAATGCAATGTTTTTGATGGTGTGTCTTCAATTGGAGATGTGATTTTCGATGTACCTGGAAAACCACATGTTGTTGTCAATGTGTCTTCAACTAGAGATGTGCATTGAGCTTCACCTATGGTTGATGATGTGCCCCCAACTTCTGTATCCATTCTTTTCCTTCCATGAATTTTCCTCATTCATGCCCTTTGTTTTGCCAATTTGACATCTCTCTTAGATTGCACGAGAATTTGTGGCTGTATGGGTTGCAATTCCTTTGCTTCACAAGCTACATTTTTTGATTCTCTTCTCCTTGCATTTTTAACTTCATGTTATTCTGGTGTTAGAAGCTTTGATCATTTCCTCGGCATGACCTTGAATGCTACATGTCCACAAACACACATGGAACAAAAGTAAGTAATGTATTTTACAAAAATATTGATGTAGAGAGGGGTGGAAACCATTTAATACAACAAATCAATGAGAATCACAAACCTAGGGTATAAATTTTTGCCACCTAAATGAAAACTAGAGACTCTTGTGTTTATTTTTCTCAGAACCAAATTTTTGATTGTCAACAAAGTCATGAAGAATATGGATTCAAAGAAGGGTTTGTGATGCTATATCTTATCATTATTCACTATTTCTTTGGCAATGAGGTAAATTAGAAAGACAATAAGCATTCTCAACTATGTTAACTCACTTGAATTTATCTAAGCACATGTGATAAAGCTGAATTTTTTATGGAACAAAAAAATTAATGGACACTTGCATTAACATTGATGAAAGCTATTAGATTTTCCAAATTAGATAAAAATAAAAGTTTTCCAAATTAGTTGAAAAAAGAATGAAATACAATGAATTCCACTAGCCATGTTGGAAATGGACTACTATAAGCAATGAAAATAGAATTCATAAGTAAATTTATGTTAAGTAAATGTCATGTTTTTATTTTTTTTGTTCTTCAAACTCATAAAAATTGAACTTTTTTATGTAAATCTAAAAATCAAACTTTTTAATGCAAATCCCATCTAATTCAATGTTGAATTCTAAGTCCAATTGTTATGATTAATATAATCATTAAGGAAATTTAGTTTATATTGTCAAAAACAAACAAATATACTAAATACAAACATTTCAATTTACCAAAAAGAATATATTATCTCAGATAATGTAAAATGATGTAGAAACTTCAAAATGTCTTCTTCTACGTTGTCTACCATGCAGATTGGTGGTAAAAAGGTGATGGATCAAGCATAGATTGGTACAATATGAAGTCAACTGTAGAAAAAAAGGCGTTTCTGATTCGGATAAAGCACTGAACCAGACAAATACAGGAGAATGTGAGCCTGAATCACGGGGTCAACCTTTATTTTTACTGTTTCAAGGTAAAACCCATTTGGTGCTCGCCAAATTTGGAGAGCGCCAAATTTGGCAAGCACCAAATATGTTCATCTAAAAAGGAGAGACTTTAGAGAGAGGGAGAGACATAAAGTGGGAGAGAGATAGAGGGAGTGAGAGAGAGAGGGAGTAGGGGAGAGAGAGAGGGGGAGGGAGAGGGCGTGGGAGGGAGAAACCTAAGAGAGAGAGGCTGGGAGGGAGACACCTGAGAGAAGGAGAGGGAGTCAAAGTGGGAGAGAGGAGTTGGTAAGTAGAGACCTAAGAAAGTACGGTGGGAGGTAAGTGAGGCTTGACAGAGAGGGATTGTGAGATAAGTGAGGCCTAATCCCTCAACCCCTATACCCTGTCAACCCTCAACCCTTAACCCTCAACCCTCAACCCTTAACCCTCAACCTTTAAACCCCAATCCATCAACCCCTATACCCTCTTAATCCCTCAATCCTCTGATGGAACTCTCAAATTTTGCAAATTTGAGATGCCTATTTCAAAAAAATTGCTTCTGCACTTTCAAAAGTGCACCTAATGAATCAGTCTGAGTGACCCACTTTGGAGGCTTGTATTTTAAAGCCTATTTATTCAAGCAAAACCCATTTGCAGACATACTCAATTGACCTATGTGAGAAGGCATGTCAAATTTTAGCTTCCCATGATAAGTTTTCATAGAGTTTCGAAAAGTGAAGCTGGAGGGTTTTGACACTGTTCTACTGTTTGCAGGTTGTTTGTTTTGTGAAACAACTTCCTGTTTGAGCTTGGTATTCACAACCAGTTCATTTTCATGACAAAATGAATGTTGTTATGTATTCTCCATATCAAGATGATCTCACATGTCAGTTTTCAGAGCCTCATGATCTGATTTAATATTTTTAGCAGATTGAAACCAAATGGAGTTTGTTCAATTTCACATCTGCATTCCTGACAGCCTTTCTAAGTGGTCAACTTTGATCGTTAATAACTTTTGATCAACGATGTTTCAAAGAAATTTCTTTTGCACACGTGCTCAGGGTATCTTAATGTTCCACTATGTTCGATGGCAGCTCGCTAGGAGTTTATTTGCTATTTTTACAAATTGGCAATTGAATGAGTTTTAATTGATTCAGAACAATTGTTATTTCAGAAAAGCCTAACTAGGCAACTTTGCCAATTAATATCCGGTTCCTCGAGTTTCCTTTTTTCGAGCTGTTTGTTGCACTATACTTTTGGGTCAAATGACTATATGTCTGCATGTTCTCATTGCTCCAGGAGGTTGTTTGACTAGTTTCCCAGATAGATTCCTAAGGCAACTTGACCTGTTTTGACCATTTTGCAAAAGTGCCAGAAAGCAAGTTTTGATGAAGACCCAGTTCGTTTTTCAACTTTGGAAGTATTCAAAAGGTAGTATCAGATTAGTTGAGGGTAAAACTTGTTTGAAAACAAAAAAAAATTAGTCGGACCCACATGGGGCCTGACATGCTTTGCATAATTGTGAGTTTCGTTTCAAGTAAATGGTTGAAAATTCAAGGGCTTATGTGTTTTGGAAGCAAAGGAATATGAGAAAGTAGTGTTTCACTTGAATGACTCTGGATCGTGCAACTATGTTCCAAGCTCAAAATGGATCAAAACAAGGAGGAATTGAAACATAAAATGATAAGATCACTTCTTAGTAAATTGATAACTTAGAACTTTAAAGCACTCTTTTGTGAGTCAAAGGAGTAAATATTCATTTTCCAATTTTCCTAACAAATACAATAGCTCCAATATTTGACAAAATTCATCATTTCAATGAGATTGACTATAGAATGTCTGCAAACTTATGAAAATAGTCTTGAATAACCCTTGAGAATAGTATGAGGCATGCGGCCTACACCACAAGGATACACATTAAAAAATAATGTTGAAATATCTATAGAAACTAAAAGGCCAATGTAGATGGAACTGAAGAATAGAGGGCCACGCATGGTGTTTGAGGGAGGATGGCACCATCAGTCTTGTTGAGAAGATTTTAGAAACTTTGAGGAAAATGTAATCAACAAGGGCGTGACCTGTTTGATGAGGTGCTTAAAAATTAACGTGGTTTCATGGAATGCCTTCTGTGCATATGGACAAAATGGATTTGTTGTAGAGGACATGGCCACAAGTGTTTTCCCTTTTTAAGCATAATCCTGAGGGAAAAAGACTTGTATCTTCGGTAATTTATTTCCCTCCCATAATCAACAATCCCATGAGATTCCCAGTGAACACAAGCATGATGGGAATGATAATTTAGGTGAGCAGCATGGTCGACAGAGTGACTGCAAGCATAGCTATCATAGCTAGGGGCACGGTTTGTAGTGCCAGGCGTATTGAAGGCATAATACCTTTTCAAATGCGAAACCATGGTATGCCCATCGATAAGGTAGTGAGGGGTGCGACAAAAAGGAGACCTTTGAGGGGAGGCACCATCACCGTGTGAGGCATCGACATCCCTCAAAGCTATAGCACAAAAAGAGGAAGCTTGGGCTCCATGTTGAAGGATATGAACAAGTTGGATATGTTGAAAAGGCCTCAGGAACTTTTAAAAAAATGCAATTGGCATGTGTGGGGTACGGATAGCATGGTATGAGGAGTTCATGGAGGCACAAGGGGTGCGTGAGCTTAGAGGAAGCCCGTAGCCAACTAGAGAGAAAGCTTGGGCGTGGGTGGGGAGAAGACCAGAACCAGAGGGGCCTGCACACCAAGCAAGCAGGGACCTCAATGGAGCAATGTGGATGCCAAGTGTGGAGGAAGTGATGAAGGCCCGCACCATGTAGGGAGGAGGCTCGATGGAGGAGCAAAAATAGAGTGCAGAGCTTGGGAGCTCGCAAAAAAAAAAAATTAGGGCCAACCTCGCTGACCTCGCGGGATTTTGGTGGTGTTGCCAAAATTCTTGTGAGGTGTGCGAGAAAGCACGGGAGGAGCTCATTTTAATTTTTTTTTTAAATTTAATGGTGTTTGATTAAAATGGGGTGGGCCCAGTGCAATTTTTTATTTGGAAATAATTTGCCTGTGGAGGAATGTGTTTTAATATTTTAAGTGCCCGTGAATTCTTTTTAAGTGATTTTTTACTTGTGAGTAAAATCTCAAATGTTTCACTATAGAATGTAAAATGTGAATGGAAGTGGAGTATTTTTATCCACGGGGGTGAGAATATTTTAATATTCTCATTGGACAAAGTGAATTTAAATATTCACCGTGGGTATCACGTAAAATGAATTTTACATTCATACTTTGGGGCATAAGCAAAGTGAATTTAATATTCATTTTATTCACTTTATGATTGAATATTCTGTGTTGGGCTGTAAAGTGAATTTATTCACTTTGTAAACAAAGGTTATTATTTGCTAAAGTATTGCTGCAGCAAGTAAAGAGAAGCAGAAACAAAAATTTGCATGGGAAAGAGGATATTTTCCAGCTGGGTGAATTTGGAGATTCTCCACATGGGCATGATTTTAGTTACTAGGAAATGATGAGAAAATGTTGTTTTTTGAGAGAATAATTTTGTTGCTACAAAGGAAGAAGGAGGAAATATTCTTTTTAGTTTGATCAACGGTAAATGGAGCTTCCAGGTGGCAATTTTGGATCAATTTTACGGTTAATCTTGCTTGCATCTCTTCTTCTATATCTTCTATTATTATCTCATTTTAAAGGGTTATGAGTTTTTGTATTTGGTTGGGTAGATAGAGAATTGTATTTTTTGAGTCATTGTTTGAGTTTGTAAGTTGTAATTTTTTGAATTCTTGAGTAAATACAACCAGTTTATGCAAATAACATCATGAAGTGTTTGCACATTCATGAATTTATTCAGATTGTCTCCATATTTGTACACTTTTAGCTATATAAATTCAATAATACAAATTTTCTTTGAGTTTATCATCTCAAGTTTCATGAGATTGTTTTGTTTGTTCATTGTTTTGTTTCAAAGGAATGGTTAAAATGCTTTGGGGAGGTAATTGTGATTTTAGGTGTGCATATGGAATTTAATAAGAAGAATATGATTGATTGTAAGAGAAGGATTGTTGGTGCAAGACACTAATAGTTGATGCAAAGCATCAACAATTTAAATCCACTGGTTGAAGACTGTTTGTTGGGAAATTTGTTTTATGTGTTTGATTCCATGGCCCAGAATTGGCATTGATCTTTTTCCAGTTAATGCATCTCATAACTAAATTTAAATGCAAAATCATTCTTAATCTTACTGTGTTTTTGTATGTCCTACTTTCCAATGGCTGAGAGAGGGTTGCGTTACTGAGAATTTAGCCAAGTTTAAAGTTGTCAATGCTTCCCTTAGTGTATTTTCATTGGGAATTATCTGCTATAAAAAGCAATGTTAGTGTGTATGGTTGAATTAAGTTTTAAACATTGTGTAGGCTTACCCACCTTGGTCCTGCAGAGCCATAAGTGTAGGAGATGTCAGTATTTGATTGAATCTTGTCAGTTGGCCACTAGCCTTTGTGGTTCTTTAATATAGAGGTTGGATACCTCTTAGAGAATCGCAAATCCTAGTTGGGTTGTATTTTAAAACACCAACACCCTCAACACTTAACCCTCAACCCTTAACCCTTAATCCCTAATCCCTCAACCCCCATACCCTCTTAATCCTTGAACCCCTCAACCCTTAGCCCTCAACACTTAAACCCTAATCCCTCAACCCCCATACCCTCTTAATCCCTCAACCCTCAACCCTCAACCCTTAAACCCTAATCCCTCAACCACCATATTCTCTTAATCCTTCAACCCTCGACCCTTAACCCCTAATCCCTAAACCCTTATACTCTCTTAATCCCTCAACCCTCAACCCTCAACCCTCAACCCTCAACACTTAAAACTTAATCCATCAACCCACATACCCTCTTAATCTTTCAACCCTCAACCCTAAACCCTTAAACCCTAAAACCCTAATCCCTCAACCCCCATACCCTCTTAATCCCTCAACCCTTAAACCCTAATCGCTCAACCCCCATACCCTCTTAATCCCTCAACCCTCAACCCTTAACACTTAAACCCTAATCCCTCAAACCCCATACCCTCTTAATCCATCAACCCCTCAACCCTTAACCCTTAAACCTTAATCCATCAACCCCCATACCCTCTTAATCCATCAACCCTTAACCCTTAAACCCTAATCCCTCAACCCCCATACCCTCTTAATCCCTCAACCCTCAACCCTTCAACCCTTAAACCCTCAACCCTTAACCCATAATCCCTCAACCCCTATACCCTCTTAATCCCTCAACCCTCAACCCTTAACCCATAATCCCTCAACCCCTATACCCTCTTAATCCCTCAACCCTCAACCCTTAAACCCTAATCCCTCAACCCCTGTACCCTCTTAATCCCTCAAACCCTCAACCCTTAACCCTTAACCCTTAATCCATCAACCCCCATACCCTCTTAATCCCTCAACCCACAACACTTAACCCTTAAACCCTAATCCCTCAACCCCCATACCCTCTTAATCCCTCAACCCTCAACCCTTAACCCTTAACCCCTAAATCCTCTACTTGAGAGAGAGAGAGAGGTGGTGGGAGGGACATGCTTGAGAGAGAAGGATAGGGAGAGGGAGAGAGAGAGAGAGGGAGTGAGAGAGGGAGGGAGTCATTGTGAGAGGGAGAGGGTGTAGGATGGGGAGACTTGACAAAGAGAGAGGAAGATGGGGTAGGATAGAGATACTTGAGAGAGAGAAAGAGGGAGATAGGGTGGGAAGGATAGACATTAGAGAGAGGGAGAGAGAGAAAATGGGAGAGAGAGGGAGAGAGTGAGAGAGAGAGGGAGAGAGACAAAGTGGGAGAGAGAGAGGGAGAGACATAGAGATGGATAGAGAGAGTGAGAGAGAGGGAGGGATAGGGGTGGGAGGGAGAAACCTAAGAGAGAGGGAGAGGGAGAGAGGTTGGGAGGGAGACACCTGAGAGAGAAGGAGAGGGAGAAAAAGTGGGAGATAGGGGGTGGGAAGGAGATACCTAAGAGAGTAGGAGAGAGAGGGAGTGAGAGATAGAGGGATGGGAGAGATACAAGGAGTGAGAGAGAGACTTGAGAGATGGAGAGGGGGTGGGAGGGAGAGGAAGTACTTGAGATAGAGGGATTTGAGAGAGATGGAGGGGGTGGGGGGAGATACATGAGATAGAGGGAGAGAGAGAGAGAGTGGGAGGGAGATATTTGAGAGAGAGGGAGAGAGATAGAGGGAGTGAGAGAGAGAGGGGATGTGGGAGAGAGATAGAGGGAGTGAGTGAGAGAGACAAAGAGAGGCCTGAAAGAAGGATAGGGGCTAGAAGGGAGAGACTTGAGAGACAAAGAGGGAGGGATAGTGGGTGGGAAGGAGAGACTTGAGAGAGAGAGAGAGGTAATTGAGAGAGAGAGGTGGTGGGAGGGAGATACTTGAGAGAGATGGAGAGGTAGACAGAGATAGATAGAGGGAGTGAGACAGGGAGGGAGTGGAAAAGAGATAGAGCGAGTGACTGTGAGAGGGAGATGAGGTAAGAGGGGGAGACTTGAAAAAGAGAGAGAGGATGAGGGGGTAGGAAAAATATACTTGAGAGAGAGAGAGAGGGAGAGGGGGTGGGAGGAAGAGACCTAAGAGAGAGGGAGAGAGACAAAGTGGGAGAGAGTGAGAGAGAGGGGGGATGGAGATACCCGAGAGAGAGTGTGAGAGAGAGGAAGAGAGATAGAGTGAGTGAGAGAGAGGGAATGGGAGAGAGATAGATGGAGTGAGTGAGTGACATACCTAAGAGAGGGAGAGGGGGTAGGAGGGAGAGACTTGAGAGAGAGAGCCAAAGAGAGAAATATAACAACCTAAGAGAGGGAGATGGAGTGAGAGTGATAAAAAGACCAAAGAGGGAGAGAGAGAGGGAGAGTGAGAAAGGGGGTTTGAGTGAGATAGATTTATTTAGGTACCTATGTGGGAGGGAAAGAGACTTGATAGAGGGGATTGGACTGAGAGAGTATTCTAGGTCATGTGGGAGGGAGTGAGACCTGAGAGATAGAGACTTCAAAGGGATAAAGAGTTATCTAGTTACGGTAACAAGTTAGAGAAGTTATGAAAGGTAAAACCTCAACTATCCATCTACGATCATAAATTGTGCACTCTAAGCATTATCAAAGTTTTTCACCAAAGAGGGGAAATTCTAGTTCTGTGCAAAGCAGGCCATTTGGCGTTTGCCAAATGGCCTGCTTTCGATGTGTTATTTAATAGGATTTGCCAAATTTTCACATATTTTCCTCCATGCTCCTTGTCTCATTTGCACGTATTTCAATGCAAGTTTATAAAAAAATCATGATAACTTTAACCTCTCTCTTAGCTATCTAAATATATAATTCTTTTTTCATTTTGATTTAGTTAAGGTTTTCGTCCATGGCTTATATTGTAAATGCCTTCGTTTTTGGTCAAAAACCAACATGTGGTAGGTTTAGGATGGATTTTTACATGTTCATCGGAACGTGAAAAAAATTACATTTTTTGAAACTAGACTCTATTATACACATGATGAAAAAATAAATAATCAATTTTCGATTAGTTTGCGAAAAATTTGGGAGGGGAGCAAGCTCAAATTTCAGTTTTTAGGATGTGTCCACTTTGAAAATTCATAAAATATTATATATTCATTAAAAGTTATCCAAAGAAAGAGGATAAACTACATGGTGTTAGCTAATTTCTCAGTTGGGATTTTTGAAATTCTAAAAAATTAATCAAAAAGGGGGAGCCCTCACCGCTATGTTATTTTTTTGATAAAAACAGGACCTATTTTGCCTTTTTTGACCCTTAATCTTCATTAATTTCAAAAAAAAATAGTAGCTTAGAAACTAGACTCAGAGCACTTCAACTTTTGTTCTTTCTGCATCTTGATATTTTGAGCGTAACTATCTTCATTTTCTCGTGCAAATCAGATTTTGCTGATTTTTGAAAAAAAGTGGCATCTTAAGAGCCAAAATTGTGTCATAGATTGGTGCACTTACCCCTATATTTTGAGTTAATCCTCACTGTGGTTTTTCCCTCATTGGGTTTTCCATGTAAATCCGGTGTCTCCAATGTTTACTTTATATTATTTTCATTCCATGATTACACTTAATAATAGATTGGTTTTGAGTTGAAAAGATTAAGTTTATAAGTAAAGTTTTTGATACAACTGATTCACCCCCCTCTCAATTTTCTTGTGCATTTCAATAATTTGTATCAAATCTTTGGTTCCTCAGTGAAAATCTTAACCACTTGAGGTAGATCATATGGTGCAAAAGTTACAACTTCTTATTTTTGATGGAGCTGATTAAAGTGATTGGAAAGAATAGATGGGGAGTTATCTAATTTCACTTAGTTTCAATTCCTGGAAAGTTGTGGAGACAAAGTATGTGATACCAACAGTCGTTCCTTCCTCTACTGATGAGGTTGCATATTTTGAAGAGAATGAAAGATAAAGGTATGCTCTCTTTAGTGCTTTATCTAAAAATGAAAGAACGAAAGTCATTTCTCTAGCTATAGCTAATTAAGTATGGACAAAATTGAAAGACATTTATGAAGGGAATGAGAGAGTAAAGTTGTCAAGGAAATTAACTGCTAAGTGAAAATTTGATAACTTGAGAATGGAAGGAGAAGACATTGCAAGCTATTATTAGAGATTTGAAACTATAGCAACTAAAATCAAGAATCAAGGTGGTACCATGAAGGATGAAGATATAATTGAAAATATCTTGATGACCTTACCAGGAAATCACAGTGACAAAGTATCTACTCTTGAAGAATAATATGATCCAAAGACACTTACTAAGGAGCATCTATTTGGAGTCTTGACTGCATTCGAGATGAGAAAATTTGCAAGAGATAAGGAGAAGAATGAAACAACCTTTAAAGAAATGAAGATAGAAGATGATCTAGATGATGATGATACAGAAGATCTGGAAGTAAATTTCACAACGAGATTGAAGAAAGGTATTGGTAAATACAAAGGTAAGTTTCCCTTTAAGTGTTTTCGTTATGGAAAAACCAGTCATTATGCATCAAGATGTCCTAATAGAGCTACACAAAATAAGAATAAGGGTGGTAATAACAATAATTACAAAGATAAGAAGGATAATAAGTTCAAGAAGTTGTACTATGTCAAGGAATATGCAGGAATTTCTAATGATGAAGCTGACCTTGAGGAAGATAAAGATGAATGTTTGTTTCTAGCTTTGGAAAAGAAATGTGTAAATGAACTCAGTACAAAGAGCAAGATGGATGAAGCAGAAGGTACTCTGGTGACTGCTCTTCATGCCAGACATGATGAAGACTTTTGGGTAATTGACAGTGGATGTTCAAATCATATGACTGGAGATAGGAGTAATTTTACTAAACTTGAGAAGTATGATGGAGGAATAGTCATGTTTGGAGATGATTTTGGTGCTAATATTATTGGTAAAGGAACAATTAGCCTTGATGGAAAACATAATACTGATGATGTTTATTATGTAAAGGGTTTAATTCATAATATCTTAAGTGTTGGACAAATATGCAGCAAGGCTTTAAGCTTGTGCTTCAGGATAACACTTGTGAGATCAGGAAAGGATTCAAAACTGTGGTAGCATTTGGAAAAATAACTCATGGAAACATCTATCAACTTAAAGGTAGTGATAGTCAGTGTTTTGTTTCTCAGATTAGTGAGAGTTGCCTCTGGCATCGGAGGATGGGACATGTAAATTTTGATAATCTGGTTAGGATCATTTCTATGGAAGTTGTTAGAGATCTGCCTAGAATCACAAAGCCTTCAAATTAAATCTGTAGAAATTTTCAAATGGTAAAGTAGATAAGAACCGGTTTTAAAGGAAAAGATCAATCTATTATCAAAATGCTAGAATTAATCCATACATACCTTTGTGGTCCTAAAAGAACAGGAAGCCTAAGTGGTGACAGGTACTTTATTCTCTCAATTGATGATTATTCTAGGATGACATGGGTTACCTTTCTTAGAGAAAAGACTCAAGCTCTTGATAGATTCAAGGTGTTTAAGGAAAGAGTAGAAAATGATGCAAATCTAAGGATTAAATGCTTAAGGTCTGATAGAGGTGGAGAATTTACCTCTGGTGAGCTCAATGCATTCTATGAAGGGCATGGCATAAAAAGATAGTATTCTAATCCTAAGCCCCTCAACAAAATGGAGTTGTGGAAAGAAAGAACTAGACTATTCAAGAGGCTGCCATAACTATGATGAAAGAATAAAATGTTCCTGATGTGTATTGGAGAGAAGTAATTCATACAGTTGTTTACATTCTTAATAGAGTTCAAATCCAAGGTAACAACACTAAGATTACTTATGAGTTGTGGACTGGTAAGACTCCTACTGTGAAATACTTTAAGGTATTTGGTAGGAGATGTTACATTAGAAGAGATGAATAAAATATTGGAAAGTTTGATGCTAGATGTGATGAAGGAATTTTCCTTGGATATTCAAATAACAACAAGGCTTACAGATGTTTTAATAAGAGGTTGAGAAAAATAATTGAAAGTCCTAATGTGAAGGTTGGTGAAGCTATGTATAGACTAGTGGAAATAAATGGAGTTGAACCTGATGATCCTATATGTGTGCAAATACAAGAAGAAAAGGAAGAGAAATAACAGAATGATGAAGAGGAAGAGATTATGGAACCTACACTCAAGACTCCTAAATATGTTTAGAGAAACCATCTGGAGGAATAGATAATTGGAGACAAAATTGAAGGAGTGAAGAAAAGAAGCAATGTGGTTGAGGTAAACTTGTGTTCACTCTCTAAGATTGAACCTAAAACTGTGAATGAAGCATGTAATGATGAAAGTTGGATGAAAGAAATGAAAGAATAAATTCAATAGATAGAGAAGAATGAGACATGGGAACTAGTCCCTAGACCTATAAACAAGAATTTAATTGGTTAAAAATGGGTATTCAAAAACAAATTGAATGAAGATGGTGAATTAGTAAGGAATAAAGCAAGAATGGTATACAAAGGATACTCACAGGTTGAAGGAATAGATTTTGAAGAAAAATTTACACTTGTAGCAAGAATGGAAGCCATTTAGATGTTCTTGGCATTTTCAGCTCATAAAAACTTCAAGGTATATCAGATGATGTCAAGTCTGCATTTCTTAATGGAGAACTAGAAGAAGTATATATGGAGCAACTGGAAGATTTTTGACTATCAAACAAATTGGACATGGTTTGTAAGTTAAAGAAGGAATTATATGGACTAAAGAAAGATCCCAGAGTTGGTATGCTAGATTGGATAGATACTTGACAAAGCAGGGATTTAACAAAGAGTTCACAGACAACAATCTTTACTTCAAGGTTGAGAAAGTCAAGATGTTGATACTAGTGGTATATTTTTATGACATCATCTTTGGTGGAAATGAAGGTATGTGTAAGAAGTTTGCTAAAGAGATGCAAAAATAATTTGAAATGTCTATGACTTCAAGTTAATCAAACTAACAAAGGGATATTTATCTCACAATCTAAGTATGTTAAGGAATTGTTGAAATTTTTTTGGATGGATGACTCCAAACTAGTTTGTACCCCCATGGAAACTAGATGGAAGCTAAGGAAGATGAATCTGCTAAAGTTGATCAAAGCATGTACATATAAATGATTGGTGAACAGTTGTATCTTATTTTTACTAGACCTAACATTATGCACATCGTATGTTTAGTTGCAATATTTCAAGAAGAACCAAAGGAAGCACATGTTATAGTTATGAAAAGGATATCTATATATATTAAAGGAACTCTAGATTATGGGCTACGGTATCTGAAGGATGATGATTTCACTCTAAATGCCTATACTGATGCAAATTGGGCTAGTTTTGTTGATGAATGGAAGAGTACAATTGGTGGTGCATTCTTTCTTGGAGGAAGATTAGTTTCATGGTTTAGCAAGAAACAAGATTCAATTTATTTATCCACTGCAAAAGTAGAGTATATTGTAGCAGCATCTTGCTGTACACAGGTACTATGGATGAAGCAAACCTTCATGGGCATAGGTGTGGAAAGTGATGAGACTATCTATATATTCTATGACAATACAAGTGTTATAAACATCTCAAAGAATCTAGTGATGCATTCTAGAAAAAAGCACATATCTATCAAGTATCACTTCTTGAGGGAGAAGGTATTGTAGAATGAAGTTAGACTTGAATATGTACCTACCAAGGAACAAGTTGCAGATATATTCACTAAAGCCCTTCTGAAGGATACTTTTGAGTATCTCAAAGGGAGGTTAAGGTTTTCTACCCTTCCTTCTTTGAACTAAATGCACATGGAGGTGCATCAGTCTAGTAGATTCAAATTTATCTTCGTTCTAGACTGATGATTGAGGTCTACTCCTCAGGGGGAGTAGAAAAGTGAATTGTTGTAGTATGTGATGTGATTATATGCTTGTGCAGGTTGTCACTTCTGAAAATCATGTATTCTTATGAGAGAGAGAGCATGTGAAAGCTCTATGCTTGGTAGGTTGTCGCTTCTGAGAAGCATGTATGTTTTCTTTGATGGTTTTTCACATCGTGTTTCCATCAATGACAAAGGGGGAGGTTGTTGCAAGTATGGATGTGTTTTGTGGTTTTTTCATTAATGTTGTCATTAATGTCAACACAGTTCAGGTTGTGTATAGAAGTGCTTAGAGTAGATGGAGATATATTTATGAAGTGGTAGCTGTGTTTTTTCCAAGTTCTTTTGAGAAAAAATGAGAAACAAAGAAAATAGTATTGAAGAGTGTTCTAAGTATTCTTTGGTATTGTGCTCTGCATTTCTCTTGTGTTGATCTTATAAATTTTCATATTTGAAAGTGTGTTCATAAGTTTTAATGGATCGTATATCTTGAGTTTTAGCTTTTGGGTTGATGGAGAGTAGAAGTTGTGTTCACGGTGTGTGAACTATTTTGTTAGAGTTTTTTTTTGTGGACTGGGAGAAATGTTTTGGCTTCGCAATATTTTGATTTGTGGCTTGAGATCTTGTAGATCTGGGAGATAACACTTTCTAATGATTTCTATGTTCTGACAAATTTGCTTGTGGTTTGGCACTCTGAAAGACCTGACCAAGAGCTCTGGTGTCTTTACCAATTGATCCAGTTGGACTGGTGATGAGTTCTCTAAGAATAAAGTTTGTTGAAGTTGTTACGGATGTACCTAAGGTGTTCCTAGAGATGGAATTTTTTTAGATGAAGCATGTTGAGCAATTCACGTGAGATTATCTTGTTGGTGATGTGTGTACTTCAAAGATTGTTGGTGTTTTCATTAAGTTTGTCCGACCTAGTGTTTACACGTTACATAAAGCTTTTGCATCGATTTGACAAAGCATGTGCATGATCCAAGATGTTGTTTGGGTCCTAAATTAAATATGTAATTGGTCCTTTCATATTCTTATCCACCACGAGAATGTTGAGTAGCCAGCCTAGTTTGTATTTGAATTTAAAATTTTATAGCCGACCTTGGTGAATGTTTCGAAGATTGATGATGGTATAAAATCAAGACAGGTTGTAGAAAATTTGATATCCATCCATCATTTGATTTGAACAAGAGAAGAGTGTGTGTACAAGTGTGAAAAGAAGAGTGTGCAAGAGCGAATCAAGGAAAAAATACTTTATTTTGTCAATCTTCTGATCAAGTTGTGAAATATGTGTAACTCCTAGTGGTGGATCTCTATCTATCTCTTTGTATTTTCTATAGGCAGCAAGCCTCTCTTTCTAGACAGTGATTCCTAAGGCAGTGAGCCCTTAATCTGGGTAGTGAGCCTTTGTATCTAGTATTGCATTACTTCTATATACTAATTTAATCCTCACTGTGGCTTTTCCCTCATTTGGTTTTCCATGTAAATCTGGTGTCTTTGGTGTTCACTTTTTTTAATATGCATTTGATGATTACACTTAATAACAGATTGATATTAAGGTGAAAAGATTAATTTTATACATAATTATTTTGATACAACTGATTCACCCCCCTCTTAGTTGTCTTGTGCATTTCAACAACCTCCTTCTATTCCTCCACCTACCTCTATAGTATAAAAGGGAAAGGGGCATGTTTTCAAGACCCTTGTGCCTATTCTCATTCCTCCTCATGTTCCTCCTCAAGAGTCTAGTCTTCCATTGGAAATGGTTATGGAGAGAATGCCTCCAATGGAACAAGACCCTCATGATTCTACTCTTCCATCAGCAATAGCTATAGAGACTACTTCTCAAGTGGAGTAGGAACCCTATAATCTTATCAAGTTGTTCCTTTTGGTGCCAATAATCATCATAACTAACTTTCATTTGAGGATAAGTGCCACCAATGGGAATTACACCAAGAGTGTGAGGCCTTAGAAGACCAAAGGGGACTCTCAGTTTTCTACCTCTACTTCTACTTCTATCTATACTCTTATTTTTGTATATGATTTTGTTCTTATTTCTATCTCTATTATTTCTTTTGTTCCCATCACCTTTGTTCTACTTCTAGCTTCCTCAGTGGATCCTGATGAACCTCACCTTAAGAGGGTGCAATTTTTCATCACTCCCTCTATAGAACCTCCTTTAATTACCTCTTTATCGAATCTTCTCCCTTTCTCTATGCCCATCAAAATGCCTCATACGAAGGTTCTCTATTTATTAGCTATTTCTCCTTCTACTTCTTCCACTTATATTGTAGAGACCCAACATCCTCTACTTAGGTGTAAGTTGGAGCATGGAATCATTTCAAATGGTGGTATGAGAAAGTCT
The DNA here is from genome assembly GCA_007115665.2 of Sequoiadendron giganteum. Taxonomy (NCBI): domain Eukaryota; kingdom Viridiplantae; phylum Streptophyta; class Pinopsida; order Cupressales; family Cupressaceae; genus Sequoiadendron; species Sequoiadendron giganteum. The sequence goes on along the minus strand of CM021108.1, from coordinate 129,146,488 downwards.
TATGTCCCCTCTTCATCTTTTTTTTCTTTTGATTTTACCATTCTTGTGATAGAGAAGGCATCCCATTCACTTGAGTTTGTCACTACCCCTCTTGTAGAGGTTGGAAATGACTCTCCAATTCATCATTCTTCTCCTTGTTAGTTAGAACAATTCACTCAAGAGAAGTGTATGTTTGACTCAGTGGAGGATATTCCACCTCTTTTCTATTTTTTTAAGTTGGTGACATTAGCCTCGGAAGACTGTGTTGATGAGAAAATTAAAGGGGAATCTTCCTTGGCTCTTTCTATAGGTGGGGCGACCAATACTACCCTTGTTATCCCCTACAAGCTCATCTTCCCTCCCCCTATGATGATCTATATTGGGATCAAGACGACTTGTTGGAGGTGTCAAACTAGTGTTGGACCTCTTTTTATCTTTAGATTAGATTTATGTTTTTTTTCATGTTCCCCTATTCTTGTTTATTTATATTTTTTCACTCACTTAGAGGACCCTCGATACCCTTGTAGGTGTACCATCATAAATTGTCACCCTTGATAATTTCACCTTATGCTTTGGCCCCCTTTAAATTATTGGACCTAATTGAGTATTAAATTTCCTAAATTATATATTATATGGCCTATTTTTAACAATTATTGATGAATTTAAAGTGGGAAACAATTTAATTTATCTAATACCTTACCCCCAACACTAAATATCCTAGAAAATTGGTCCAAGACACTCACAAACTAGGTGTGAGTGTCCTATTTTCCCTCCAATTTTAGTGTTGGAAATTTATTATTTACAATTCAAGTTTCTAAAGTATGCTATCAAGATTTAATTTTCAAGAAATTAAATAATTGCATATAAATACCTAGTTATTGTATAATTTCAAACATAAGCAATAAATTATTGTATAAATTATTGTGAAGAGCAAGTCAATAGAAATCAAGAGCAACATTTTTAGTGATTCATTACAACAATTCAATATCCAAGAATTCATCGTATTGTTATGTGATTTTATGTGAGTTCATGGTATCATTGTTTTGTGCTAAAACTTTTGTAGGTCTCCAAAGAATTCAAGAAAATCAAGCAAGCAAGATCCAAGAAATTTAGGTGATGTGCATGACTTCATTCCTTCAAGGAAGCCATTGAATGGTGGTCAATTGTAGCACTTTTCTTATTCATCATTCCCTCCTATCATTTATCCATGACATTGCCATTGTGGAAGTGGAAACACTAACATGGGGTTTGAATAAGGAAAGCCCCTAAATGGTAAAACATCTCTTCTCTTTGTGAATGTGTAGATTTAAGGTCTAAAGGAGATTGAAGGAATTTCGAAGACTCATCTTCCATTGTTTAAATTGACATCCTATATCTTGTCAACTCACAAAAACCCACCTATAGAATTTTGTGACAAAGATAGATCTGCAAGTGGAAATAGAAGGCTCTGATCTAACATTAGAGGAATATGAAGATGGATCTAAAAAATCACTACAAGGATACTCATGCCTTGGGTGCCTATTTCCTCCATTTTCAACCCCAAATTTGAACCACATGTGCATAGTTTCCTACTCTACTCGTATTTTTTTTCTAAATATGTCTATGAATTTATCTTTTGTATTTGCATCAAAGCAGTAAATTACACTATTAGCCTAGTTAAGTCATTGCATTTCATCCTTAAGAAATTTACATATTTGGTTAAGGATTTTTTGATGAACCTATCAAGTTGTAATTCAATCAGATACTTTATTCAAATCCATCAAAACCTCAGTTCACCTTTGCACTCCATGTCCCCTTCATTCCATCATAAACCCCAAGCAATAAAAATTTGGGAAATGTGTCAAAACCTAAGGTGAAAAATAAAAGGTTTTCCTTTCCCCGTGTTTCATTTTGGTGAACCCAACATGTTAACATTAAAAAACCTTCAAAAAAATTCCATAATTCACCCTAGATCTAGGTTTTTCATATCATTGTTTTACATTTGTCATTTAGGATTTCATGTTTGCATCATAAAAAGTCATAAAACATTCAAAACAAAATTACATCCATATAGCTTTATAGGTTGTCATAGGATTTTTTTTCACTCATTCAAACTCACCTATATATTCAAATTTCATTCCTTAGGTAATTAATTTTTCATTGCACTCAAATTGCATCTTTCATTTAGGTCAAAAAGTCAAAATTTTCCATAGTTTTATTTCAAAATTACATAAAATAATTTTTAGAACTTTGCATCTTGGAATCAATTGATTATTGCATCTTAGATCTGAAAATTCCATTAAAAATTTGTCACTTACTTTTCACATATTTTCATCCTTGCATTTTTCAGTTCCATAGTCATAAAATCAAATCTGGAAAAATATTTACTATCACAATTGTCTGCACACAAATTTAGGAACCTTAAACAATAACAAACATAGTCAAATTTTAAAGTTTCTAAGACCCTATCTAGGACAGAGATGCCCTGGTTGCCTCTACCCTACCTTTTTGGACCCATATTTCTCTAATAGAAGCCTCTTAGAAGTCTCTATTTACATCTATTGTTTGTTTTCTAGTTGCATAACAGTCTAAACCTCATGGTTGAGTCTCATCTCATTATGGCTAGATGTCTTGATATAATTTATACATCTTTTAAATCATCGGTTGATGTTTCAAGGTTCATGTTTGGTGAGGAACCTAATTCAAATCGGGATTTTCATGATCCTTCACCTCTCAATTCATTCTCTCATAATGTGGATATCTCAAGACAATATGATGAGAGCATGAATTAATTCATACATAATTCTTTGCATAATATTGAGAACAATGTATCCTTTTATCATTTCATGAGATGGCCTAATCTCCCATACCAACAACTAGCACCACCTATCGTACTACCACTTGAAATATTTTCCCTCTTACATCCAAAAAGTAAATCACAAGGCATACCTCAACCAATGCACATGGAAGTACCTATCAATACCAATCATATGTAAGGTACATCAACTATTCCCCCATCATGTGAGCATAAAGTTATAAAAACACACATTAACTTGGAATAGATATATGGACAAGGCTTTAGGATCTTGAAAGAACAAGGATGTGGCATGAATAATTAACATGAAATCCATCCCATTCTAGAAAAAACACCATCTAAAGACACTAAAGGAATAGGTTACCAAGATCCTCCAACTTTGCATAAAACATTTACTCTACCAACCAAAAAGTAAAAACTCCATGGTCCTATTAAACAATTACCTTTTATGCATCCTATATCCAAGAATTAATGGTCCTTATACACACTTCTTAAACTAGAATACATTGCATTACCACCCATCTATGATCAAGAAGATAATAAAGGAAAGAGTACAAATATATCTTACTTTATATATCATAGAACACTTGGACATCTTACTGATGAATGTCATGCTTTAAATAAGAGATTAAGATAATTTGATCCTTATGGGGATCAAATTGAATGTATGATAGATTAAAATTCATTTTATTTTCTCCTTACCATGTGGTAGTTTTAGTATCACACACTAATCACTACCATCCATGGGAGTATAAACATAGCTCTATGTAATCATCTTTCACCTTGCAAGGAATTGTAGATCATAATCACTTTTGGCT
>CM021108.1:128469993-128542797 GCA_007115665.2 Sequoiadendron giganteum | reverse complement strand
TGCTCTTTTCACTATTTAAGATATGTGCTACATATTACACCTTGTATAGTATGCGCTTTCCATTAATACTTCAGCACTTAATATATAACCAACGCTTATACAAAAAATATAATATATCTATAATAATAGCATATATATATGTGCATGGTATATATATTCTATTATACATATATATATAACTTAACATGTTATTATATATATGTGTATATATATATCAAATTAAATGATTATAAATATACATCATTCGATACTTGAATGCATAAACTTATATTCTTTTATTTCTGAATTAATATCGCTCATGTATCTATATAGATATACATATCTACATATGTATATATATATATATATTAATATACTTGCATGGGTGTTACCATCGCGTTAGTTTATACACATATATCAATATATATATACACATATACACATATATTCATCACATATACATATATAACATTACTTGAAAACATTCTGTTGGCATAAGAACTAACACCTCTGGAGTGTGAGTTTGTACGGACAGCTATGCACACTACGTAATGAGTGCTCTTCAAATTAGGAGGGGAAGCTCCCTCGTTGTGCTGGAATGCATAAAATAGAAAACTAAACTAATGTCCTATCATTTTGTTCTCAGCTAGTAGAGGCACAAGGTTAAGAAAACCTAGAACGTTGCAGCTAAGTATTTTCTGGTTACGCAGATCATGTAACTACAACTAAGCTAACTTCTTTAATATCTATCCAATTTCCTCACGAAACAGAGCATGAGGAAATGGAGCAGGAATGTATTGTACGATAAACTCCAGGTGCGGGCTCACAACATGAAGGCAAGGTAGGCGCAACTATTTTCTAATCTGGGAAGAAGTTTATTAAAACAAACAAATGAACGGTAAACCTGGTACAGCTTCACAACATGAAGGCAAGGTAGGCGCAACTATTTGCTTGGTTGAATGAGTCTACTATAACACACATCATACGATAAGCTTTGAGTACAGTTTCGCAACATGAAGGCAAGGTAGGCGCAACTATTTGCTCTTCTGAATAGGCTTATAATCAACAAAACAAAAGGTAAGCAACTGGGACAGTAGATTGTATAGACGCAACACGCATGCAATAACGATCAAACCAACAACCCCATTTAACTAAGATCGAATAAACACCATAACAATAACATGAAGGCAAGGTAGGCGCAAAAATTTATTATAATAGCAATTACTCTTCGAACAAATACAATAATAGCAATACTACAGGCAAGGTAGGCACAGCATGTATGCTATCAAGCAAAAGTTCTAATTTACAAGGGTGAACCAATCTTGAGAATAGGCATGTTGCCGACAGCGCAACAATTCTCTATCACCAGGAAAAGCTAATTACAAATGAGTTGAAAGCTCTTATTTATAGACATCAAGGTGTAGGCAACCCTAAAATCACCTTGAGTCAACTACAGTTTTGCAAGACATGCAAGATCTTATTCTCTAAACCTAATTGAATGAACCTACACAGTTAACTGAGAAACTACCATCAGTTAACTGAAACATCTAATCTAAATGGACAAGGTGCAACATGCACGTCCTTATTGAAAGCAAGTCAACTGGAATGCTATCATCAGTTAACTGAAAGATCTAATCTAAGCTCCAAGTGTACGTAGATGTTTCCAAGAAAGACATACATGCAATGTGTAACAACCAGTTAACTTGGAAAGAAGCCTCGAGTTAAACTCCTGTGTCTAATGTCTATCTTGGAAAAGGTGGGACGCCTTGAACTGAAGCTCACTGACCCTGATCTCGAGCAAGTAACCCCTCCACGAGGTTAGTGACTGCATCACCATCTAGAGGTCGTCACATGTCTCAACTGTCAATTCACTGCTTCTTAGCAACTCAAGCAAAACTGAAAATCTCTGTATACTTAAACTGGCCCTTCACTGGCTGGTAACTATGGCGGCTTTGTACCTGAAGTGATGGCCACTGTTTCCTCTGCAGCTCGATGCTTCTCATGTTTTTCATGCTTTTTCTTTATGGAAGAGTGTTGCATGATGAAACTGCGAACTCTTTGGTTGTGAGAAATACAAATGAACATGCTGTATACACAGAAACCCAATGGTATCAACCCTCTAAACTGGCCTTGGAAGACAATCAGCTATACGAGACATGAAACCATGTGAACTTGATTGACTACTCTTGTGAACCTTTTCGATGCGCTTGATACAAATCAATGTCAGCTTTTCTGATGAAATCATGAATTAAGACTGACTTGGTCTTGAATTCGTTCTGCGTGAACTACATCCTGAAAAACTCGCTTGTTGACTGTGAACATGGCTATATTCTGACAACTTCTCCAAAAAATCAAAAATCTCTCCTAATGAGGCTAAAAATAGCTTGTCGGAGGGCAATTTTTACAGAAAATTCTGAGACGTGGGTTTTATGTAGAATCAAATTCTAAGATGACCCACAATGTTAGAATTGTGAAAAAATGTGATTTAGGCCCGCATGCAAAAGGTTTTCAGTTGAGATCTGAGGGGTTGTGAGGACATTTTCCCGAGAAAATCTGAGATATGGGTTTTGTCCAGAAGATATTTCTAAGACAACCCACAACGTTAGATTCGAAAAATATCGACTTCTACTCAACCATGCAAAGGAATTTCACTTCAGAAAATCAAAGCCTCAAGAACTGATGCTCTGGAACAAATTTTTCTTGAAAATTCTAGCACATGGGTTTTGCTGAGAAAGCAATTCCGAATCAACCCAGATGATTTGTTTTGCCAAAAACGCCAATTCTTCAAACATGTGAGAAAATTTTAAGACGACAAGATGGAAGAAATCTAGAGAAGAAGAAAGAAGTTTTTTAATTTTTATTTATTTATTATCTTCTTCTGTCAAAATTGCCACTCTGCCTTGAATTCTGCTGATAAATCTTGACTTGTACCTGCAAAAGAATATTTTTTATGCCTTCACAACTGACCGCTGAAGAAATTCGCCCAACTCTGGAAAGAATTCACCTCTGCTCAAGCTGGATGAATGAAATGATGAATGCCATGCTTGCATAACTAGAGTAAAATCGTACTACAAAAGCAAGACTGCAAGCTCAAACCCTAACTGTGAAGAAGGAATCCGATTGGCCCTTTACCAGTTGAGCTGCTGCTGTCTCTGAGTCTTTAGACTAAAAATAATATTTTAATTTCAAAGCATGCAAAGAACTAAAAGTGGCACCAATATTTATCTTTGAAGAAATTCGTCACTTTTTAATGCCTTGCATGCAAAAATATTATTTTTATCATTTTGCCAAAAATAGCATCTTGTTGTGCTCAACACATTTCCCTGATTCTAAAAAGTCAAATTTTGATCTTTTAGGCTTCCATTTGCAAGAGTTATGAGATTTTTGAGAATCTCCTATTTTGTAGCTGACTGCAAAGTTACAACTGACCCTGTTCAACTCTGATTTCCGGATGATTGAATGATCCTGCGACCGTGTTGAGATATCCACTGCGAAGCTTGCATGACAAGGATGAAATGTCTGCTAGGAGCAACAACTGCTAAAATCATCATTTGATACCTTAGAAAATTAGGCGCCTCTAATTAAATTGATGTTTTGACTCCAGACTTAGCCATTTCTTCATATTGCCTTTTGATGCTTCAAACTGCCGCTGACAGTGAACAATGAACTCCACTGACTGAATAATGGATTCATTGCATGACTATAAGTATTCTGCATCCAATGGCTGTATATGAGGGATTTGAAAATTGTATTAAGAACCCCAAAAGAATGAGCGCCCCTATTTTGTGATAGCTCAAACACCATTTTGACAAAAGTGTGATTTTCATTTGAACATCATACTTTGACCCTCGATACCGGGAACTGGAATGTTCCGATATGCGTGCCGTCAGTCTTGTTGTACAATTTGGTCAACTTGCAAGAGATGTTCTTGGAGACGACGAAGCCAGAAAATTGCTTTTAAGGCTTCTAAAAGAAAATCGCCTTTTTCAAAGAAAATAACATTCTTACACTTAGTCATTTCTTGAACTGCCTTCAATCAGCGCTTCTTCACAGTATTATCATCTTGACCTCGCACGTACGAGCATTCGCCAAATCCCGGAGGTTGTCGGCTAGACTCATTGGATAGCTTGAGTAATTGCACACAAGTCTTGTGAAGACTGTAATTGCAAATAACCCCATCTGGCAAGCCTAAAGGAGAATCGCCCCTAGCCTACAGCTATGCAGCTTTGTGTGGCTATGCTTCACCATCCTCTGTTTTACGTGCTCGGTAGGACCTCTGTCATAGTTACTCAGAACATCGGATCGTCTTGTGAACGGATACACTGCAAAACTGAACTGAGCTGGAAGAGATCTCAGGAAGACCTCAATTGCGAATTCATCCATCAAACAGGTCTTATTCAGGATCGCCCCTGGGCTACAGGGGAGCGGATTTGCATTCTGAAAAACTTCTTATGACATGTATCCTGCCTACAATTTCCACTTCTAATGCTGATAACTGGATTTCTATACTGGATACGCTTCCGCTTGATAGCTCGTTGAAAAGCTAAACTAATTCTGCAAAGACTGAAACCATCAAAACACACATGCATCTAGATCTGGGCCTTCAAAAAGAAAATCGCTCTTGGGCTAGAAGGGAGCGGATCTGCATTTCTAGATTGCCTCCTTGTGAGAAAACACTCTTCGCAACCTCTGCTTCTGTCTTCGTTTGCCGGAGTTCTGTAACTCGGATAATCTTGCTTCATGGCTAATCAGAAAGCCGACTGAAAACTGAACATAATAAATGTATCCTTTATCCAAAACACTCAAATCTTGGCCTTCAAATGGAAGGGCGCCCCTAGGCTACAGGGGAGCGGATTTGTTTTGAATTCATTGATTTTCACCATTTTATGCTTTGCAAACGTTGTATCCATCCCTGCGGTTGACCATGTCGAAGCGTTGTGACTGCTGAGGTGTGTGGATGACTATACTTCATCATTTTCACATGTACGGACACTATAAAGTTGATTTGCACGTTGATTGCGCAAGTGTCTACTACGTTACATAGTGAAAAGTTCCCAGACTTAGAATATTTTAGCACTTTTTGCCAATCTGAAAATCCCCTCCATCAAAAAGCATTATTTCCAACATCTTTTATCGTAGAGCGTTCCTCTTTGAGTTTCAGGCTTAGATATTGATACCTGGTACTGGCCAACTGCCATTGATGACCCCGAAGATCCTAACTTTTCTCCTGAAAAAGTGAAAACTACCCACCAGCCTTAAACTGACTTTTAACTGAAACTGACTTCACCACTGTGATTGTGATGTGAAATAAGCCAATCAAAATTAATTTCAGCCAATTCTGACAAGTTCCTATTTTTTAGGGTTTCGGGCTAAAAATAGATTTCAGAAACCCTAATTTTCAAAATTTTCAAATTTTGCCAGTATCTTCCTGGCATCACACTGACTAAAAGCCCATACTTTATTTGCCCAAAAACTGAGTTTTGACCCCACTTTTACAAGGTTTAGACCATTTTAAGCAAAATGCCTTAATGAAGCAAAAATTTCGGTTTGGGTACAACATTAGGCTCCGTCTGGTGACCATGTCGGATACTTACGGCATAGGAGAATCTAGGAATCTCTGGTTTCGTAGACGAGTGACTTTAACATTGGGCATTGGAGTCAGGACTTTTCCTTAATCACCTAACATACTTGGACTTATCCTAATCACCTACAACAAGACTACCTATTTTAATCACCTAAAACACGAGAAAACATTACTGAACGGGGAAACACAATACGACATTACAATAAAGCATAAATAAAAACTACTTAAAGAAAATTTACTCCACCCCCGAAGGGTTGAAGTGCTTTGAATATTGTTCACTGCATGGCAGCACGAAGAGCCTCCCACTGATGTTGTTTCTGCCTAAAAGGCTTTACTTATCTTTTGATGGGCATCGTAGGAGGCAATCCTTCTGGAATGAAGATTCTCAGGTTTTCATATATCCATGCAAAGATATTCTTACAAAAGTTAGAATATGATGCAAATGGGAAAGTTGATACCCCTGAGGTATCAATACTGTTGTAGTCCATCCTTGGAATGTTGATTTCTTCAAACCAGTCGATCGAGTTCCAAACTCGATTTCTATAATGTCGTAGGTGATATTTTCTGATCTGAAAATATCCTTTGATTGGCTCATCGATCAGCTCTACATCACCTTTAACACATAGGAATTTGATTCCCATGTCTTTGGCATCTTTGAGGCCTTGCAAAAGCACCTCCTTTTCACCTTTAGTGAATTCCAATTGCACGAATGGGTGTAATTGTCCTTTAGGGGAGATGATCAATTCCCCTTCTTCTGAAATTGTACTTAAACAATCTCCATCCAACTGTACTGTCCATGACTCTGTATCCTCTGTCGGTCTCTTTTCAAAACAAGCAATGTTTTGTTCTTCAATTTCTACTTCTGACAAAGTCACACAATTACTAGGATTCGTTTCAAGCTTTGCTTCTGTTGGAACGGATGACTTGAGCATAGCCTGCTTCTTTACAACTTTGAGAATCTGATCTAGTTGTTCTGGATGGTCCTGAAGATATTCCAGTTGTGAGATTTGTACCTTGGTCTTCATCATGGAAGCTACAATGTCAAAATTTGCTGAAGACGTCTCTTGAGCAACTGGCATAGTAATCTCTTGTGAAGATTTGAGTTTAGAAGTGGGAAGCACTTCTTTACCCTTTTCGTTTGATTTTCGCCTTTCTTCTTCTTCTTTTTGTGCTTTGAAGTGCTGAGCACATGTTAACATAGGAGAAGCGTACTGACGGTATTCTTCTTCTTCTTCTTGATTTACGGGTTCTTCATCAAAGTATCCCGCAGCGGAGTCGCCATCGAAGTTGTCCATTTGTGGTAAAACAACCTTGGAACTTGGTGTTGGTACAAAACTAGAACTGGGAGCAACTTCATTGTATCCCATGATTTGGATTATTCTTAGGTTCTCTGGACACGTGAATCCGGTATGTGCATCGGTGTCATGAAAACAGCAAAATACTGCATGGTGTGTAGCTTCAATCATTGGTCTTGGTGGAGACGTTGGCAACCGTGGCTGAAAATTGTCACTTTTTGGCTGGTACGGTTGCTAAACTGGAGATCTGATAGAATCTGTCTTCATCAGGCCGGAAGTGATCATATTGTCCTCCAACTTGATGGCATGTTCTTGCGCACTCTTCAATTCAATGTTATACAAGGTGGTTATGTTAAAAGGGGTGCTCAAGTTCATGACCTAACAAGCTCCATTATGTTGAATCCATGAACTATCTTGCAACATCTCGCTTCAAGGAGCACATAAAACTCACCTCAGGGGGTGCACAAAGTTTAACATCTCGGGGCATGAACAAAACTCACCTCAGGGGGTGCACGAAGTTTAACATCTCGAGGGATGAAGAAAACTCACCTCAGGGGGTGCAAAAATTTTAACGTCTTGGGGGATGAACAAAAATCGCCTCAGAGGGTGCATAAACGATGATAGGGTAAGGATAAAACCTCAAGTGGTGTTATAAAAACACCACCACAAAAGGTGATCTACAAAAACAATAAAGGGGATTTTCTCAATACATGAAAGGTCACACCTTAGGGAATATGACATCACCACCAAGAGAGGAAAATCGTGGAATAGAAGACTCACACCTTAGGGCATACTAATCATAGTATTACCACAAAGGGGAATGCCATATGCCAAGAAAGGTCACACTCTTAAGGGATATCAAGCCTAATATTACCACCAAAGAGACATTCACATAGATCAAGAAGGTCACACTTTAATCAAGAAGGTTACACTTTCTAGGAGATATATGCTATCATCACTAAAAGGGACCATTTCTTATGCAAACAATAATTGGGGGACCATATGCCCCCCTTAAAATATTAGTGTAATTTCCACACTAATGTTTTAAGGAGACACAAAGAGATGCCTTGCTAGAAGGAATGCACCTAACATAGGGCTACCTAACCCCTTGACCCCCAAGCGTAAGGACAAAGGTGAGCCAAATGCATTATGATATGTTGCTCCTTATAGAATGAAATACAAGTACATAAATCCTAGTTTATACCCCCTTGCATGGTAGTGAGTATGTTGTGATACTACAACTACCAAATGGCAAGGAGCAAAGCAAATGAGTCTTAATCTATCATGTGTTCAATTCGATCCCCATAAGGATCAAATTCTCTTAATTTCCTCTTTAAAGCATGATATTCATCAGTAATATGTCCAAGTATTCTATGATATACATAATAAGATGTATTTGTACTCTTTCCTTTCTTATCTTCTCAGTCACAAATGTGTGGTAATGTAATGTATCCTAGTTTAAGAAGTGTTTCTAAGGCTCATTCAATCTTGGTTATAGGATGCAAGAATTGTAACTTCCTAATAGGACCATGGACTTTGGATTTCTTGGATGGTGGTATAAATGTTTGATGTAGAGGTGGAGGATCTTGGTACCCTATTCCTTTAGTTTCTTTTGATGGTATTTATTCCAAGAGAGGATGGATTTCATGTTTATTCTCTGTCACATCCTTGTTTCCTCAAAATTCTAAAGCCTTGTTTGTAACTTTGTTCCAAGTTAATGGGTGTGTTTGTAACTTTATGCTCATATGATGGGAGGTTGGTTGAAGTGATTTCCTTGTGATTTTTGTTGATAGGTGTAGATCCATGTGCATTGGTTGATGTATGCCTTGAGATTCACTTTTTGGATTTAAGAGAGCGAACACTTCAAGTGGTGATATGGTAGGTGTTTTTGGTTGTTGGTATGGGTGATTAGGAAATCTCATGGAAGGAAGAAAGGTTGCATTATTCTCAAGATACACAAATAATTAGGTATTAATTCATTCATGCTCTCCTCATCTTTTCCCAAGATATCCACATCATGAGGACATGCATTGGGAGGTGAAGGATTACAAATATTCTCATTGGAATTAGGGTCATCACCAAGCACACAACTTGAAACATCAACCAAGGATTTCAGAGAAGTCAACATCTGAATAAAATATTGAGCCATCATGATGATGCTTTTTACTAAGGTTCATAGTGTGATGCAACATAATTTTTGAAAGACAAACAAGTCTAGAAAAAGACTCCTGAGAAGATTCTATCACAAAAAATTTGAGCCAAAAAAAGCAGGAGGACAAAGGCACCCAAGGACATTTGTGTCCTAGGTAGGTTTTCCAAATTCTCAAAGTTTGACTATGTGTGATTTTGCTTAAGTATTTTGATTCTGGTTGCAAACAGATTTGACAATGAATGGTTTTCCATAATTTGCTTAATTTATGCCAATGCAAGTGTGTAACAATATGCGAATGATAAATGATAATTTTGAATGCAATTTTCTAATCTAAAATGCATAAATTGATTGATGTGAAAATGACAATTTTGATGCAATTCTAAAACAAAGCAATGGAATTTATTTTTAATTTTTATCACTTTTTGAGCTAAATGCAAGATGCCTAAATGAATGCAATTAAGAATTCCACAACAAAGATCTACAAGCACAAAAAAATTGAAGACATACAGATAGAGATGTGTAAAATTTTTTGCTAATGCAAGTGTACAAAGATAGAGGCACCCAAGGGCATCTGAGTCCTTGATAGGGGTCTAAAAATTTAAAAGTTGAATATTTATTATACTGTCTAAATGTTTGTTTTTGTGTGCAAATAGGTCTATAAATGAGTTTTTTTTTTTCAAAATTTATTGAGATTAAGAAAATGTGATGTAGATATAAATGTGTAACAATGTAAATGAGAATTATGATTGAAATTTCTAATTTTGATCAGATATAAGTGATTGAAATGAACCCTAATGCAACCTATGATGCCAAATGATATGCATTTTTTTTTTAATTTGTATGTCTTTTACGATGGAAAAGTGAAACCCTAGATGATAAATGCAAAATAATGTAATGAAAAACCTAGATCTAGGATGAATTTCAGAAGGTGTGCAATGTTAACAGGTCAAGTTCACCAAAATGAAACAACGAAAAATGGAACCCTAGGTCTAATGTATAAACCTAGGATTAAAGTTTTGGGGGTTTTTGTTGGTTATTTTCTTATGTTTCATTAAGATGGAGATCACAAGGTGTGTAGATTGACTTTCAACCATGAAGGTGAGCCAATCAGACCTAGATATGCATCTTTTAGGATCTTGGAATGATTTGGAATTGATTTGCTATCATTAACCTAATTTGACTATGTGGCCTAATATGTAAAATGTAATAATTTGACAATTAACAGACTAAACAATAACTTGCAAGTAGATTTAGGGAATACAAATGACTATGTACCTGTCCTAAGAAGTTGGTTATGTTCATTGTATGAGGATAGAGTCACCTTAAGGTGAATGAGTCCTTGTATGCCAATCCTACTCTTTTTGAGGTCCTCTGATGATAGATCTGAGCTTTTAATTCTTGGTTGCAGAGTTGTTGAAATACTGTCACATAATTTTGTTAGCAAGTTTTTGTGAGTTGATAAGATGTAGGGCTTCAATTGCAATAATGAACAATTTGTCTTCAAGGTTCCTTCAATCTTCTTCAAACTTGAAATATACACATTCACAAAGAGAAGTGATGTTGTGTCATTTAGGGGCTTGCCTTATTCAAACCCCATGTTAGTCTTTCCACTTCCACAATGACAATGTCAATGATAAAATGATAATGGATAGGAAGGAATGATGAAATAACAAAGTGTTGCAACTCACCACCCTTCAATGGCTTCCTTGAAGGACTGAAGTCATACACATCACCTCAAGGTCTTGGATCTTTCTTTCTTGATTTGCTTGAATGCTTTGGAGACCTAAGTGTTAGCCTTCACAAAACAATGATAATATGAACACACATAAACTCACATAGGATTTGACACAATGTTAGGATTTTGAATTGTTGCAATAAATCTCTAAAATGCTTCTCTTGACTTGATTGATAATTCTCTTGATCATAAGCTCACTAAATGAATTCCTTGTTAGATTTTAAATGATGGAATAACTAGGTATTTATAGGCATTTCTCTAATTTCCTGCAAATTAAATCTTGATAGCCAACATTTGCAACTTGAATTTTGGATGTTAAAATGTTGACACCGACATATCCAAAATTGGTCCCCAACAAAATAGGGGGACCCGTACGCCCTAGGGCGAATGGTTTCTGGCCCTATTTTCTAAGACATTAAGTGTTGGGGCAAAATATTAATTAGATACATTTGTTCAATACTTTCAATTCTCAAAAAGTGGTACAAATGGGCTATAAAATGCATAATTTAGGAAATTAGGGACTCAATCAGGCTCAATGATTTAGGGGGAGAAAAGGCTAGTGTGAAATTTTCAAGGGTGACAATTTGTGGCGTTACATGGGATATCATGCATAATACCACCACTAAAGGGGAATATGAACAGACTAATGATGCCTTAGGGATTATTATATGTAATACCACCAGTAAAGGGGAACAACATGGATTCCAAGGCTACACCTTAGGGGATATCATGTATAGGACCATCACTAAAGGGGCATATGAAAAAATTTCCAAGCCACACCGTAGGGGATATCATGCATAATACCACCACTAAATGGGCACAATATGGATGAATCTTAAGAAGATGCCACAATGGATGGGGAAATATGCCACCACTTAAAATGATAGTGTACTTGATACACTAATATTTCAAGGAGATAATGGATGAAGAGGGGATCCTCTAGAAAGGATACACATCTCACAAGATTAGTTATCCTTTCCCCCTAAGTGTAAGGATGAGGGCAACCATTATGGATATTATCATGTTGCTCCCTATTGATGAAATATGGTTGCATGAAATACTTTTTGTGCCCCCATACATGGCAATGAGCATCATATGATACTATGAAATGCCACATAACAACTTGGAGCAACACCATAATAACTAACTTTATTATTTTATATATATCCACATCAATTTCATATATTTGAATTAATTGTTGTAGTTTTCTCTTTGAGGCACAACATTCATCAGTATAATGCCCAAACATTTGATGATATGCATAAAAGGATGAATTCTATTTTATTTATTTGGCAAGTTTTTTCTCAGAAGGAGGTGGAAGGGTTGTTAAATTAAATTTCAAAAGTGTGTGTAATGTACACTTTGATCTCAGATAGGAGATGTGGAGTGGGAAGTAGGCCGTATCTATTTGAACAATGAGGTGGTGGTGGGGTAGAGGTTGGAATGAATGTCTTAAACAAAGGTGTAGGTTGTTGATAACCAAGTCTTATTATAGAGGAATGTGGTGTATGTTCTAGGAGAGTCTGAATTCCATGATCATCATTTGTATCCAAACCTTGTTTAGAAAGGATCTTAAATCCATGGCCATAACACTTCTAAATCAATAAGTGTATTGCTAGTTTCATTTGCATGAGATGTATGAATACTTTGTGACAAGGTAGTCATTATTGGTTTGGGAAAGGGAATTATGTTTATGTATACATAATGGGTAGGGATGAATAGTAAAGGAGTTTGTTTGTGAGAGGAATAAATCACATTGACTAATGGTATGATAGGTCTTGCAGAATTTTTGCAAGGGTAAGTAGGTAATATCAGAGGATGGTATATGGATTCTTCATGCATAGGTGTTATGTTGTTAAGAGGAATGTTTGACTAAAATGTGGGTAAGGTTTTGTTTAGGAAGCTATCAATGTTTTTCTCCTCTTGCACTAAGATATCCTTACTAGGAGGGCATGCATTGGGAGAGAAGGATACATGAGATTCTTCTCTTTTTGGAGAGCTATTACTGAAGGCACAAAACAAAACATCAACGAAGGACTTCAAATAAGTCATCATTTTCCCAAGGCACTCAAACATTTTAAAATTTATTTGCCAAAAGCAACAATATTATAGATGTTAAATACAATGTGATTGTTATACATCAATGCAACTAAAACTAGAACAAATATGTACAAAAGACTTAGAGAGACCACCACCACTCAAATCTGGTCCAAAATAGTCTAGATAATGGTGATGGCGCCCTTGACCAGAGAAGTTAAATTTTAATGATTTAAAAATCTAGAAATGAATTATAGTGTCAGAAGATCTAAAGTTGCAGAGATTGAGGTTTGGATGCAGACAATTTTTTGAAAAATGCATAAAAACTATTTTTTCTATGTGAAATATAATCATGCATGAAATTTTATGTTTTTAAAGTAATGTAACATGTTCAAAAGAAATGTGATCTCTTCCTTCTGAAGGCTTGATCTTTTAACCACTATACTTGGTCAAATTGGGATGACTATTTCTCGTTATTATATTTCCTCCTTGAGGAAGGGGTTTAATTTACCCAGCTTGTACCACATTAGTGGTAATCCCTGTTAGCAGTAATTTACATAGCAGAAGATCCAAGATCCAGAAGGAAAGAGAGACCAAGTAATTGTTGGGCAGTGACTTCTGTTTTGGGTTGTCGTTGTGTACTTTCCTTTCTGATGTTGTTTCATGGGTCCCATAGACTGTTTTGCTTCGTGGATGTGATTAAAAATCTTCATTCATTTCTATCAAGTTTGGTGCATTCTTTATTTATTGACTTGTTTTTGGTGGTTCCAATTTTCAATATTTATGTGCATGGATTTATGGTTCATATTTTTTTGCCAATTATCTAACCTTCTTTTAGGCCTAGCTGATGTGGGCTTAACGGCAGGTTGCATTTATGAAAGAACAAAAGGAATTTTGTTGAGTTGTTTTCACACCAACATTATTGGTCTTGATGATGGTTACTAGCGTGATCTTTTGTCATACATGCTTGTTGGGACTGACAATTGTCCCTTCTCCCCTCACTTGTGTTCCCCAAAATGAATTTTGTCTCATTTGGGTGGACATACCTGAGGGATTCTTGGCCCCCTGTGGATATGGAATTCATTGCATTTGGTCTTCTACTCAGATCTTTTTATGGTGGTTGTATGTGCACTTGGCCAAACTTGTGTTTGCTATATATTACTTCACTTCTACTCTTGTACTCTTGAGAGAGAGGTCACAAGTTCAAATCCTGTAGGGGGTAAGATATGTACACCTCGTATTACAGAGCATGAGTTAGGTGCCTCCCTCATATTGGGAGTACGAGTCCCATATATTATAAGCCATATGTAGACCCAAAAACAGACCTCCTGGTATCGTGGACTATAAAAAGACCTTTCCTTTCCTTTCCTTTCTTTTGCTCGCCAGCAAGTGTTCACTCTTATTTGACGGTCATTAGTGAAGCTTTTATTTAGCAGATTATTGGTAAATTGACAAAGTTAGAACAAGTCTCGTTTGGGTGAACATTCCCGAGGGATTCATGGCTCCTCTGTGGATTTGGTGGATTTGGCATTTAATGCAAATGTGGTTATCAATACAAAATTTCAATTGGCGATTGGTCGTGCACTTGGCATATGATGTGATTTCTTCTTGTCACTTAACTTCTCTATTGTTTTCCCACAAGAGGCCACTCTTGTTGACGGACACCAAAGAAGCATCTTTAGTGGCACATTTGGCGAAATGTTAATTTTATTTGGCCTTTGAAAGTTGCAATATTTCCAAAGCATGTTGAAATTCCTGGCACTTGGCATTAAGAGAGTGGGTGGTGGTACTAGCTTTGTTTGAAAATTTAATATCTTTGTAAATGCAAGCATGTGTGAGGCTTTATCTGCGGTGATACGGTAGCTAATTCATCTATTTTATACATGGCTTTTTGGTGGATTTTCACTCATACAATTCTCCGGTTCTATTGCTCTAGTTTGTGTTGGCAATGGACAGCTTATTTAGGGTCCTAGTCCCTCCCAGAGTTCATGAAATTTGTGAAAATTCACCACTTTTAGAAGAAAAATTAAGGAGGACATTTGCATTTGAATGTAAGAAAGTTTTGGATACAATTCAGGCAGTGTTGGGTTTTGACTGGATGGATTTAAATTCCATGGAACAACCGTATGAACTTGCTTTGAGGTTCGTTTCAAATCTCATGGACATTTTATGGTGTGGAAATGGTTAAGTTCTTGGCTGGAACCTATTTGCTTCCTCATTTTTGTCCACTCTCTTCTCTACAACCAACCCTAGAAAGTTATGATATTCTCCAATTCAGGTGGTGTTGGGTTTTGACTGGATGGACTTAAATTCCATGGCACTACTGTATGAACTGGCTCTGAGGTTCATTTCAAATCTCATAGACATTTTATGGTGTGTGGAAATGGTTAAGTTCTTGGCCGACACCTATTTGCTTCCTCGCATCTGTCCACTCTCTTCTCTGCAACCAGCCCTAGAAAGTTATGATATTCTCCAAGGTTCGAATTCGGTTGGTGGCATCATTTGTAGGCAACAACTCCTTTCAGATACACATCTCTCTAGGCTTCTCTGTGCTATGGCTCATGGTTTACTCAATGACTGCCCTCAAGAGTTTAATGCTCGACTTCTAAGCCTCGAATTTCATTATGACAATTTAGTTTGTGATCCTATCCAAGAGCTCTACAATGTTGTCTGCCTGCTTATAAGGCACACACTTATCGAGCCACATGAGGAGCCCTTTTTTCTGCCACCTGCGGATATAGCTTCTTCTGAGGAAAGTTCTACTTAAGGGTGTTTTCTTCATCTGGGGCATTTTGACTCTTGGCCCCTTGACCTTCTACTCTTTAATTTTTGCTTCCATGGTTATTGGCTTTCTTCTAAATCTTTTGTTGCTCTCTATTAGGGTTTTTTGGAAGTATCTTGGTCTCATCTCAATTTTACAAGTTTTCCAGTGGTTTCTTTGGGTCTTCCTCATCAAGGCACAATTAGTTTCATCTTGGTTTTGTTGGCTCTTCAATTTTGGTTTCATCTTTTGTTTTTTGGCTCTGCAATCTCTTGGCCCTGCCATGCTGGCTTTGGCTTCTCTTGAATTCTTCAAGGTCTTTTCTGTTTAAAGTTCATGCCTAGCAAAAGTTGGCAAATCTCTTGTATATTCAATGTTCTTTGTATGGATTCACGCAATCCCTTGATATCTTGGACGTTGTACTTCTCAGTGGGATTTTCTATCATTCTTGAGTTATTTTGCTTCCCTTTCGATGCTTTATGTAAACTCCTTTTATATTAATAAAAAATGTGTGGCTCTGCCACCTTTATTTTTTAAAAAAAAAATGTTCAAAAAATAATATTCAAAAATTAAAATTTTGTAATTGACTAAATTTTTCTTGAAAACACTGAAAAGTAAAAGTTTTTGATCTTTTAAAACGATAAACACTATGCAAATCTTTACTTTTTCAATGTTTTCTCCTAAAAGGGTAAATGCAAGAAGATGAGTCCACGAAACGTGGAAGTTTTTGCTTTAGAAAAAAACTCAAAATCAGCTTCAAGAAAACGGGATCCTATTTTTTAATAAACGGGATCTCGTTTTTTAAAAAATGGGATCCTGTTTTGAAATTTTTTCATTTTTGGAAAATTTGTTTTGAAAAATATTCAAAAATGGAAATTTTTCATTTTTGGAAACTTTTCAAAACGGGATCCTATTTCGTAAAAGCATAAATTTTTTATTTTTTTTATGAAACAGGATCTCGTTTTAGAACGGGTCCCTGTTTTTTAAAAATATGAATTTTTGGTCGAGTTTGTGCTTTGTTTCTTGGTTTGGGAAAAACATTAGGGATCTAAACCTAGGCCTTCAACCTGGGTTGACATGCAAGTTGAAGGTCTTGACAATGTTATAGAAAAATAGTGACTTTGGACATATGGCTGACAACTTTTTTTGCAGAATTTTTCGACGAAATTAAAACCCATTATAGACGAGACAATGCAGATTCCAAATATGTTATTTTTTTTACAATTGGATTATTTTTTCTATTTTTTAATTAATTTATGATGAAACTAGTCCATAAACTTGAAATATCAAGGTTTTTTACTATTTTAATATCTTTTTATTAAAATATTTTTTTGTAATATGAATTGCACGAAAATGTACTTCAAACAATTCTTTTCAATTTAAATAAAATAAAAAAATGATAAGTTTAGGTCATCTTATGTGTGACGTACACAACGATTTTTCAAAACGACAAATATGGCTACTAAATATTTAACAAAAAAAAATCAATAAAAAATTACAAAAATATCAAAAATGTGCTTCAATGAGTTACAAATCTTTTTTCAAAAGGATTTAGAAAAATATGACAATTTAGGTTAAAATATGGATGACGTACACGTACATGGTATGGTAAAAAAAAGTGATTTTTAAATAGTGGTTTTTAGAAACATCTATTGAAAATCAATTTGTAGCATCTGGGTATTGAAATAAATTACATATTTGGAAACTAGACTCCGAGTACTACATTTTATGATTTGTGAGTTTTTTCAAGATTCCATCTTTAAGTGCTTCAAATTTTAAGGTCAAATGTGTCAAATTCTGAAAATCAGGGAAAACACATCCACTTTTTGGCCAAAAAGTGGACTCAACTTCTTGCCAACGCCCAAAATTTGTATACACTTTTGATAAACTACAACAACCTAATATTGCAATCAGATTTGAAAATGATATACTTAATATTTCATAAGCTTTTGCAAATGTAAATATTTTCGGGTTCACCAAAATGTGATGTGGGAAAAATGGATCTTGGATTCTATATCACACTTTCTCCTATATTACATTGGAAGGAACCAAAATTGATCACATAAACCCACTTGGCTACTAACCTCAATGAAAGAGAAAAAATGGTGGATCAGGGTTTTGGTTATTTTTGTTGGGAAAATGAGGATTTGATGTTGATTAAGGACTAATTTGATTTGATTATGCAAATCTATGTCTAGGTCAATTATGAGGTTACAATAAACTGATGCTAATACAATAAATTATAAAACTAAATGACAACAAAATAACAAAGTACAGAGACAAAGGAACCAAACATTGAAATTAGGGCTCAACGTGCTTGGATAGGGGTGCTACCGCCGTATTCTAGAGAATGTAGATCTTGGGAATAATTGAACAAATCTCAAATGGTTGTAGTCTCTAGGTTCCTCCTTCAACCCAACTTCAAAACTTTGTCTATTGATGAATACTTATAGTTTCCCTAATTTGTTGAAGTATGAAGCTCAAATGCTTGATCTTGTAATTAAGTCTTCAATCTTCTCTCAAATCCACTTCATATCTTCAACCTACACACACAAGAGGGGAGGAAGGGTTGTGTTGTATAGGGGCTTGCCTAAATCAAACTTCAGTTTGGTGTTTCCACATCCCCAATGGCTATGATGATGTAAAGAGTACTTACCCTCGGTTGAGTAGAGGTGATTTTTTTTTTTAAAAATGAAAAAATTAACAAGTGCTTCAACTTGCTACTCAGATCTTCTTTCCTTGATGGAATAGGAGTCATTGTACTCATCCCATCCAAAGATAATTGATTGCTTGATTGGAACTCCTACAAGTGTTAGTACTCACAAAACAAATGAACCTAAAACATGCATAAACTCACATATGAACTTGATGTATTGTAAACATAAAACTTGACTAATAATAAGTGATGTATACTAAGCTTATTCTACTCTTGACTACTTTTAGGATGCTCAATTATATTTCCAAAATTGCTTGAATTCATTACGATTTCAAATGGTGAAAAATACTTGTGGGTATGTGCAGGATCATCATGGAAAAAACAGGCCCTTAAGTGACAATGAAAATTCAAAAAAATCAGAGTTAGACAACTTGACATAAAAATTTGAATAAGTTATCTATATTATTTCAAAAATATATAAAAATTGAATATGTAGAAAATTGAATGTAGTTTTTAAACTACTAGATATATATATATATTTTTTAAATCTATTTGGTGAAAATTTGAAATTTCAATGCAGTAGTACTTAAATTTTAGGGAAAAAATAAGAAGTAGGTGTCTATCTGACCACCCTAACCACAATAAAATGATAATATTTTTTTTATAATATTTTATATATAAGTAGAGGACTCATGTCCCGATGTGATGCATATTTTTTGTATTTTTTTTCCAAGTAAATAATTAATTATGAATTTTTTATTACAACTTAAAAAAAATATAAAAACTCGTATGTTTGGCCACCTTAACTTGGTCAAAACTTTATGAAATTCATTTTTTTTTAATCCTATAGTATGCGAAGCATAGAATGTGACACATGTTTTGGATTCAAAAAATGTGATACAGTTTGAAAGATATAGATGTTTTTCAATCAACCTATCAATCAGGACTTTAGTCGTAATTCAAATAGAAAATGAATAATAATTATTTATTGAATTCAAAGTAAAGCATAATTTATATTGGTGGAAAGCTGAGAATCTCCTTTAAAAACCCTTTTCATTTCATCAATTTAGGGTTAAAAAAAAGTCGTCAGCCACATGGACGAAGTCTAGAAAAGCAAGGTAAGCTGTTAAACACGTTTTTTGTGTTGACTTCTTAGAATCGGCATGTCCTAGCCAAATTCTGAAGCAAACCCGAGGCTAATCCCTAGGTAGTAGGTTTTGTGTCAGACATATCAGATATTCGATCCAAATCGGATATCCGATTTTTTTATATATAATTTTAAAAAATCTAATATAGTTTTGAATATATGATTTAAAAAATTGCAATATCCAAATTAGATATCCGATTTGTTTTATATATAATTTAAAAAAATCTAATATAGTTTTTAATATATGATTTAAAAATTTGCAATAAATAGTTTATAGTTTATTTTAATATATTTAGTTGAGAATATACAATATAGTTTATAATTCAATATATAACTTATAATTTATGATAATCTCTTACGAAATTATGTATAATATATAATATATTATATTATTATGTATAATATTTAAATATTATTTATATATTTTAGTTAATGTATAAATATTTATATATATATAAAGTTAATATATAAAATATTTAAATATTATCTTTTTCCCTCTCTTTCCCCCCTCTCTCTCTCCTAATTCTCTCTCTCTATACTTTTCCCTCTCTCTTTCCCACTCTCCCTCTCTCTCCCCTTCTTCCCTTCTCCCTTTCTCTCTCTCTCTCTCTCTCTCTCTCTCTCTCTCTCTCTCTCTCTCTCTCTCTCTCTCTTCCCCTCTCCCTTCCCCCTCCTAATTCTCTCTCCTTGTCTCTCCCCTTCTCCCCCTCTTCCCCTCTCCCTTCCCCCTCCTAGTTATCTCTCTCTCCTTCCCCTCTTCCCCTCTCCCTTCCCCTTCATTCTTGTCTCTCTCTCTCTCTATCCTTCTCCATTTCTCTCTTTATCTCTTATCCACCCCCGACCTCCTAATTAATCTTGGGTCTATGTGTGCCACAAATTGGATACAATACATTTTTAAATGTTTTTCAAATATTGCCCGACCCCAAATTGGATATCCAATTTTGTTTACTTTTAAAAATTGGATATCTGATTCAAATCGAATATTCGATTTGTAAAACTTAGGCTTGGGCATTGCTATGGAGCAATGTACTGACACCCAACCCAAAAAAAGTCAACTTGGGATTTTCGCATTTTTTGGCGAGTGCAAAACGCTACTTTTTTCATATTGCCACTTTTTGGTCCATCATGATCCATCACATGCCCTTGTATTTATATGCATTTCTTGATTTCCTCAAAATTAATTATCAAAATCCAACAAGTAAGATTGGATTTGTAAATGCAAAAATGTTGAAAAAAACATATTTAAAATTTAAGCCAAAATAGGTTGAACGATGGCGGTACCCATGTCATCTAGACCAATTTTGGGGATTTTATTATCCTTTGATAAGAATTAAATATTATTTCCTAATTTACCTAAAATAACCATAAAAAGGATAATTTGAGAACATAATTAGGTTCATGCACATAGGGGAGCTAAACCTTGTGTGAAGTTTTCAGAGGTGACAATTTACGATGCTAAAATGTCATTATGTAATATAAGATAATTCAAGAAATCATTATGATTGGCTAGAGAATCAACATGAGATAGAAAAGAACTATCATCATATCAGATAGCAACATCATGTATGTAAAAAGGTAGCTCATATAAATTGCTATCCCTAGACTCCCCACCAGATGGATCACCAAGATAAAATGTTTTTAAGAGAATAGAGATTGAGATTTATCATCACAAGGTTCAACATCATGAATAATTGAGGCATAATCTAACTAGAAAAAAAAAATCATCATGAGAGGAGGGAAAATGATCAAAATAAATAGTTTCGCAAAAGCATGGATGAGTTCTTAGGACATCTCAAGACATGACCATTAAATAGAAAAAGAAATGAAGCACAAGGGGAGATCATGCCAAGAAATATGCAATAAACATGGACTAACATATCATAACATGAGAAATCATAAGATCAAACATCATGCAAATAAAATATTTCTATCAAAGTACATACATGTGTACACATTATAACCCACATCCTAGTTAGGGTTAAAAGCCATATATGCATCATGAACAGTACACCTTTAATAAGGAACCTTAGGAAATATGTTATGAATTTTTTTACCCAAATAAAAAATTATTTTTAATAATTTGCATTTATAAATGGGACAAAAGTTCTCAAATAAAATAACATTTATAATTAACCAATAAATCAAGTGATGTGATTTAATATGTAAAAGGGTGCATTGGTTAATCAACTCCTATAGAAAACTATATATTTCTTATGAACTTAGAATTTGGAATTGATAAATTCTCTTACGTGGATAGATCAAGGAATGTGGTGAGCATTAGAGAAGGTGCGTGTAGGGGATTCCCATTAAGGATAAAAGGTATACTTTGGATAGTTCTAACTAGTGTGGTTACATCTTATTGCTAAGAGAGAAAGACAACCAAGATCTAATGAATTAAGATATATATACTCAAACCTTTGTAAATAAAATAATTGTTGCATCATTATTCTCAAATAATTAATTTTATTAATATTGATTGAATGTTATAATGAATTTTTAAATTTGGTAAATGAATCATTGACAAGATATGAGAAGAGTAATCAACATAAAAAATAAAATTATTACCTATGACATCATCTTAAGAGAAATAAAATTAATCATTTTCAAATAATAAAGAGGGATACATGATAGAGGTCAAATTTGAAATCAAAAGAAAACCCCAAATCTAAAGGGTAGGAGTGTTGTAATTGTGGAGATTTTAAACAAAAAAATTAAAACCCTAATCAAAATAGATCAATGAATTATAAGGGAGGGTGGATCCAAATCCTAATCAAATCTTAAATGAAAATTAAAAAATTAATCTAAAATTTGAGAAAAGAAAGAGGGAAAAACCCTATACTAAATCTAGAGGGGATTGAATGTCATGTTCACCAGAATTATAAAATTAAAATAAATTACATATTTACATATTGTCCTAGGTAAATCAATTAATTACTATTAATACATAATAACCCTAAGAACATAAGTTTTCATAACTATCTAGAATAATGTACTTAATAAATTACAAAAATAAAATAAAATAAAAGGTACTTATCTCTTAGCCCAATGTTGACTTTTGACTCTACCAAATATCTTTTGACTCTACCAAATATCTTTAGTTGATTTTCTCCTATACTATAAACTTAAGAAATGTTAGATGAATGGGTAAAAAATAATAAATTTTCTATGTGACTACATAGATCACTTTTGTGAGTGTAAAATTGATCTACATAATTACTGAATTGATCCCACTATATTGTAGATTTGATCATTATGTACAAATATAATTTGGCACCATGCATATAATTGTTTTGAATCTCAACTCTAAAAATGGTTCACCCTAGTTTTTGAACCTATGTATATTTGGTTTGGCTAAAGGAGTTTGTAAATGACCAAGAATATTTCTCCTTTTTATTGAACTCCCAAGATATTGATTCAATGAATCTATTTAAGATAAAAAATAGCAAGCAATTGTGCAATATACCCTAGAATATTGATGTCACATTAAAATATGTTGACTCTCACTGATGTATGCAAGAGATTTTCAGTTTAAAGCAACTTAGATGTTAGATTTTCAATTGAATTATGGTTAGTCGTTGATAGAAATTTGAAGTGAAAAGTGAAGCATTTAATGCTTTGAGTTGACACATAATTATTGAGTGGAGAAAAATAAATGGGCCCAATTTCCGACTTTAGAATTTAAAAAAATTGGGGCACTTACCAAAAATCATGCATTTGACCTAGGCCACTTATGAAAATTATGGGTCTAAACCTTGGCAAGAAATTAATTAAATTGACGATCAAAAGTAGTTCTTGGGAATGAGTCTAGATGGGAATAAAATGTATTCAAGTTATGTGTCAAATTTAAGTAGAAGTTGTGCTACTTGTGCACATTGCATTAGGAATAAATACATCAAAATAAATTTAAAACAAAGGAGAAATATGTAAGGTATGTAATTTTTCTATTAAAATAAGAAATATAATATTAATTTTAGCCCAAGTTGATATGCTTTACACCCAACAAACTTTAAATATCCCTTTAAGAAAGGAAATTAAATTATTATAAGTACCTAATCAAAGTTTGGATTTGTATTTACAAAGAAGTGTATAAACACCAAGCCAACACTCTTGAATAAAATGTTAAGAGATGTTATAAAAAATGTAAAATATTATAAATCATGTGTCCCTATTTTATTATTTGGTGTAAATTCATATTTACAAATAACATGTACTATTGTAGACGAGAAAAGTGCATATATTACACTTCTTACCTTTATATTTTACACCAATTTGTGTGAATGTCATTAACTATGGTCTTGGCATCTAATTTATCTTTTTGGTACACTCACTAACACTAATCTTCAATCCAATAGTAGCCTTTTACTAGCTAAAGAGGCAAGGGTGAGTAAGCTTTGTCTAGAAGGGGATTCCCTTAATATTATAAATTGTCTCCTAAAGGTTAACCCGCCACCCGCCATCGTGGTCAATTAAGCATTTAATTGAAGATGCCCTATCAATCATTAGATCCTTTGATGATATTAAAATCTCACATGTGTTTTAGGAGGCTAATTCACTTGTTGATGGGTTCGCCGATTTGGGGGTGATGCTCATAATTACTGATACTCTTATGATGCCATTCCTTTTAATTTATAAATTATTTCTAATCATGACCAATTGTCTTGTCATGGTAGTGGAAACATTGGGAGATAAGTTATTTTATTTCATCCTCCTTTGGTTTATGAACTTTGAGTTCAGAGCTTGTTCGATTAATTATTGCATATCTTTTGAATTTGAGATCATGGATTGGGATTTTATTGATTGTTGTACTTGTAGTGTTAGGATAATAGGATTTATGGATGTTATTTGGCTTTGTTTCTAGGTTCTTCATCTAACTCTTTCTAATCATTGGAACTAGGAAAAATTTGCAAGCACGTAGTTTGTTTCAGGTGGCTATGGGAGGTGATCATTGCAAGCTTGAGCCACTTTCCTTTGATGAATTCAGTGGGAATGATATTGTTTGGGAGTATTTGGAGAAAGGTGGTGTGTGCCCCTACTTGCTCAAACTCCATGGTGTAGATTTAGAGGTAACTGAGGCCTTTTTGAATGGTTGGGATAACAAAATTCTCTGTTATCAAGGTGTGGAGGTCAATGCCACTAAGGAGTTCATTGCCAAGGTAATTGGTTTATCTTTGAAGGGTAAGAATTTTTACAGAGATTGTGTTGCTTCTAAGATTGCCTTAGCCAATTTTTTCAAAGGCAAGGAAAGGCAGAGGCTTAGGTGTGTTGGTAGCAATGGGTATGATCGGTCATCTATCAAACCGTTGTGGAGAGATGTGGTGCTAGCCATAATGAAATTATTCTTGCTTGATGGCAAGTACTCTATGATTTATGGTTATCACTTCATGTTGCTTAATCATTTCAGACACAGTAATTTAGTGTCCTTCCCTTATTATTTTCTTGTTTCTATGGAAACCAATATTGATGATCATAGAAAGAACCCTAGTAAAGCAATCCTCCATGAGGGTCTATTGAAACTGGTTATTGAGTATATTAAGTTGAAGTTGTTTCTTGAGGTCCCTAAGATTATTCTGCTTGTAAAAAGAGGCGAATTGCATCTAGTTATGATACTGGTGAGTTGACAAAGGAATGAGATGGTGACTATGAGGATGAAAAATCAGATGATGAGGTGTCATTAGATGATGAGGGGCAGCCTGAGGATGATTCAAAGGCTTTTGAGTTATGGTCAAAGGGTTATGAGACTGACATTGAAATGAAGGAGGAGGTCGCCCCTAGTGTTAAAAAGAATTTGAAGGGTAAGAAAGGGGGAAATAAGAAGATGAAGTGTGCTCTTAAATAGGGGAAGGAAGGGTTAAAATTTGAGGAGGAGCCCCTTGTTTTTTGTGATAAGGGGCTTTAGGGTGGGATGAAAGGCGAGGAGGAGTCCCCTATTTTTGTGACAAGGAGCTTCAGGGGAATCTTCAGGAAGGTAAAATGTAGGATATGGTGGATAATTCCATGGAGGAAGAGGGTCTCATAAATTCTAGGGAGGCTCCTCTCAGGCATGATGGTTTGGAGTCCCTTGTTTGAAAGGGTGTTGAACAAGGTGAGCAAGTTGATGACAAGAGAGGGCTTCTTGAGATGTTGGCGAAGTCAGTCGAAATTAATGAGAAACAACGGGTGAAAGTTGAGTTTATTGATGTGGAGGACTCCCTTGTTGAGGAGGATGTGGAGGACAAGGGTAGGGATGGGATGAATTTCCATGAGAAGGTTGCTTTTCCTACTTCTACTTCGATGAATTGGGATGAGATTGATATGGATCTTTTTTGTAGAATGATAGGGGATGGCTCTAGAAATCTCCCCTCTCTTACTAAATGGATATTTTTAGAGGTCAAGGACCTTAGTACCAGGCTGAAAGAGTGGCAGGATGTGTATGTGGCTTTGGTGAACTATAACAAGAAAGAGTGGTCGGTGAAATATAAGGTTAAAACTATGAATGCAATCCTAGATAGGGTGGTCGTGGATGTTGAAAAACTTGGAAAAAATCATGAGAGGTTGGCTACTTTGGAAAATAGTATTAACAGGGCTTTTGAGGAGCAAATTGGGGCTTTGGAGGATAGAGTGAGTAAGATTATAAATGACCTGCAAGTTGTGGTTAGAATTAGTAACCATTCCTTGAATTCTAGTGCATAGGGCTTGTCTGTGTTGAATGAGAAAGCCATCAATTGGACTGGTAAGAATTTGGACCTTGGTGATCATGAGGAGGTGATTGATGAGATCAGTCATATGAACCTGGTGGAAGAATGTGGATGTAGGCCCATGCTTGCATGTTAGGATCACAACTAAGAAGAGGGCATCCATTTCGTTCTAGTAACTTGATGATGTTGTAGAGATGCACAACAAGATCATCTCTAGTAATTTGCATTCAGTCAAGGTTCTTGATAAAATGTTGTAATGTTTGTTTGATCAACTTTTAGTGTTGATGTTTTGTTGTTGGCTTTGCTGTCGGGTTGTCTAGTGTTATCTTTTGACAAAATTTTTGGCTTTTTTGGGTTGTTGGTGCTTTTGTGTCTTTTTCTTTAGCAACTTCCTTTCAATGTACAAGGTTTCGGGGCCCCTTCAAAACCTTCTTTTCCATATCAAAAATGCTAATATTCAATCCAACATCGTAATGCTAAATCATTGATTTCAAAAGTTAGTTGACTCATTTTGCAAGACTTCGCATTCCTACACTAAGATATGCATGTGGCCATGCCCCCTAGATAGAACCATGTGCATGATCCATTCCTCTAGTTTAAAATTTAAAATATGTTACTCGCAAGGCCAATAATCTTGAAATATGATCATTCCCTATTAAGGTGTGCACAAAGTTTCTAATTTTATGTAGGATTGTGTATCTAAGGACTTAATAATCAATTATCTATTTTTGTACTTATTTTAAGCTTAGTCACAACCTAGCCTCAATTTAATCAGGTACTAGTCTATTCAACAATAAACAATCATATTTTTTCTCTATTTTATTCTTATCAAATAAACCTTAGATTTTGATCAAGTCATTATGGAAGTTGATCACTCTTCCAGGTCTATGCATAAGAGGCTCAAATGGTGCTTATTAACGCCGCCTTCTTTAGTATTAGGTACATATTAGTGATTAGGTTCTACATTTACCAAAATTAGAATATTGCAATGGATAGAACTATACCATGCTAAGTGGTGTGCCTTTGCATAACATGCCCCATTTTTCTTTTTGAAAAATAGACCTAACCCCCTCTTTTTCTTTTCTTTTGTCATGTCTTGTAGTTGAAACATTTTCCTCAAAATCCCATAATCTCAAAATTGGTCCTTTATTTGGTTGAAATTTCATCGTAAATGGAAGGCACATTAGAAAATTACCTAAGTTATCTTTTGGAGTTTGTCAAAATTTGCAAGTTATTTTCTTGCAGTTTTTAATTGCCCAACCAAATTGTTACCAATTTACTTACTTTTCCTTGCATAGCTAGTTAATTTAAATTTTCCCATAATTGTGAAAGTTTCATTTGCTATTGGATTGAATCTTTGAGTTCAAATTTTACAATTCAAGTTGAGAAATTTTAAAATTTATGGTTCACTTAAAAACTCCATAATATCCCATCCATACAAGAAATTAATTATTTTGTTCCAATTGAGCATGATTTTATTGTAATTATTAGCTTTGATCCAAAATCCTACAAAATAGTTATCATGTTAACTCACTTTCTTAACAATTCTCTCAACCACATTAATGCCAATTAAAAAATCGCTTTTCTTAATATACTTGTGGAAAAATGAAGTGAAACTTTTCCTTTTCATGTTTAAATATCAAGTTCACTTCAAACCTCATTTCTTGTGAAGGAAGCAAAAAATTCCCAAAATTCCACTTGCAATGTAAAAATTCCAAAAAATCTAGTTACAACGTGATTTCTCGTAAAAAAAAGAAAAAAAATACTTTGAATGTTCGAGTTTAGATGGAAAATCCAACATTTCCACTTACAAGTAAAAGTCACGTAAGTTCACTTGGACAAGTTAAATTCTTGTAATGCTCGTAACAAATGAAATTCCCATAAAATTTTAGTTGTAGTTTAAAAACATGATGAGAAGGATGGTATCACTGCCAGTGTTCTTGACATAAAAATTTGCATCTAAGGGACTCTTCTAAAACCCCTCTACAACCAAATACTTGTCAAAATTCAGGTACCATGCCTTGGGTTCCTATGTTAGGCCATAAAGAGCCTTCAACAATCTGCATACCTTGTGCTCTTGCCCTGCAACCTTAAAACCAATAGGTTGCATCATGTAGAATTCTTCCTCCAAATCTCCATTGAGGAAGGCACTCTTCACATCTATCTTGTGGACCTTCTAGCCAAACTATGATGCCATGGCTAGAACAAGTTGGATGGTGCTCATCTTTGTTGTGGGAGAAAAGGTTTCCTCATAATCAATACCCTCTCTCTACGAGAACCCCTTAGTCACCGATTGAGCCTTGTATTTATCCAATGTTCCATCAGCCTTGTATTTAACCTTGTCGACCCATTTGCAGCCAATGGGTTTCTTCCTTTCTTCCCTGGTGAAAGATCTGATAGAACCCGTGTTTTATTATTCAAAAGACTATGATTCTTAGAATCCATAGCCTTTTCCCATTCAAGTTTACCCTTGGCCTCCGAATACTACTGGGGCTCATAAATATTATGAGTGTTGGCCATAAGAGCAAAGTTTACTATGTTATTTTTGCTCTTGCCTCTAGATGATCGTCCCTCAACAAGCTCATCATCATGAACATCACTAGAATGAGCTTCACCAACCACTTAGGCTTAGGATGAGATGTATCAACTTCCAAATCAAAATGAGCATCATCATGACTTGGGCTGCCTGGATTAATACCATATGGATGTTGATCTAGGTTATCTAGAGGAAAATCTGTTGATAGAGTATCTTGGCTTAGAGATTCCACAATGTTAGAATCATCAAAGTCCCTCACTGTTGATAGAGGAACTTGTCTGGGAGATTCTACACTGTCTGAAACATCATAATCCCCCCATTCAAGTAGAGCTACTAAAGGCTTAGCTCGCAAATCCTTGGTCTCCAAAAGTTTATTGTCATGACTCTTGATGGGAGAAGGGAGCAAAAAGGGCCCATCTTCCTCATCAAACACAACATCCCTATTAAATTTAAAAGGGTTAATAGCCACATCAATCAATCGATAAGCCTTGTGATTGTCACTATATCATGTTAGCATCAAATTTTGGCTCTTGGAATACAACTTGGTTCTCTTAGCATCTGGAATCCAAACATACATAGTCAATCCAAAAACCTTGATGTGGGTGATGTTTGGTTTCCTCCCAAACCATGCTTCCCTTGGGGTCATCTTCTTAATGGCTTGTGTGGGAGACTGATTAAGAAGATATATTGTAGTATATAGTGCCTCAACCCAAATTTTTTTGGGAACATTCTTGTTATCCAACATACAACGGGCCATTTCTACGATGGTACGATTCCTCCACTCAACAAAACCATTCTACTGAGGGGTATAGGGGTGGTAAGTTAGAATCTAATGCCATGTTTTGCACATAATTCAATGAACTGGTTGGAACAAAACTCACCCCCATTATCTGTCCTAAGAGTGATGATTTGGCATCCAAACTCTTTTACAACTAATGCTTTAAAATTTTGAAATTCATTAAATACTTGTGACTTTTCCTTGAGAAAGTACACCCACATTTTTCTGCTAAAATCATCAACAAACAGGAGAAAATACTTGGCACCAATGATCGATGCAGTATTCATTGGTCCACAAACATATTCATGAACCAATTGTAGAACCTTGAATGCTCTCCAAGATGTTACATATGAAAATGGAGTACGATGTTGCTTCTCTACTTGGAAAACTCCAAAAACACCATGTGTTTGCTGCTGAATTTCAGGTAAGTCTTCTACCAAATTCTCTCAAGCCAGTTGAGAGAGGTAGGAATATTGAGATGCCCATATCGTTGATGCCAAAGAGTGTCGATAGAGGAACTCATCACAATCAGTGCATGCTCCAAAGGATCTCTAGTATCAAGCAGTCGATATAAACCATGATCCTTGAGCCCAACTTCCATAATTTTCTTGGACTCTTTATCAACAATATGACACTTGTGTGAACTGAAAATGATGTCCAACTTTGAACTATGTCGCATAATCTGACTCACCAAGAGTAGATTAAGCTCCATGCCTAGCACATAGTATACATTCAAAAAAAAAAAATCTCCCACCATATGTGATCTGGATGTTGCCCTTGCCGACAACTGTATACTCTTCACCACCACCAAAGATGACGGAATTAGAGCAAGCCATATACTCTGTGAACCAATCTCTCCTGTTTGTAAAATGCCGAGAGGCTCTAGAACTAATGTACCTTACAAATGATTTGACACGATCTTCTAGTCATTTGGCCATTAATGCATAAGAGGTAGATGCCATCCCGATCGTTTTATGAAAAACAAGGTAAAGATTGATAAATTAGATGATAAAAAAAAATGTTGAAAAAAATCCTTCAAAAAATACACGATTCTAAGCATAACCCTAGGTTGCCTACTTAATCACCAAGAAATTTAGGTGCTATTTAAAATCAGTGAAAGAAACCAACATGAATTTGAAGAAAACTTGATAGAATGCACATAACCATGAATCTATAAATAGGTCGCACCAAAGAGCAACCACAAATCATGAAGCCCAACGCCAAAAGAACCCACAAAATTTTAAAAAACACAAGTAAAAACAAACATGTTGTTTAGAAATGTGACAATCAATCCATCAAAAAACATGATTTACAAAAGGTCACATGTCAAAAAAAAACACCAGACGCGACTCCAAAATGTCGCAAAAAATTAAAAGTGCAGAACTCACAAAATTTTAGATGCACGCCCAGAGAAAAAACGCCTGTGAAAAAATGTGATTTCTTATACTTTGGTCACGATTTCTACAACAAACGCAATTTGTATGACAAAAATATGATTTCTTGATGAAAATAGGGCTCACGATTTTGATAAAAATATCTATGCGATTTTGCAAGTAGAGAAGTTGTGATTCTTAAAATAATCATGTTTGAATAGGCACAAAACAACTATGATTTTTACTTGTAAAAAATCCATAATTTTTCACCTTGAAACCCTTGAAAATTTCCTTGAAACCTTCTGCAATTTCAATCTTCAAAAAATGGCTTCAGAAAAAACCCTTCAATTTAAAAAAAACGTCACAAAAATTCTTTAAAATTTTCTTCGATTTTTATTTTTTTTAAATTGGCTAAAAAACCATCTAAGAAATTTCTAAATTTTTTAGGAAAACAATGAATTTTTATTTCTAAAAAATTCATCAAAGAAGACAGAGCCTAAGCTCTGATACCATGAAAAGATAATTGATATTCAATATTAATTATGAAGGAGATGAAAGCTCCTTAAATAATACAATACAGGACGTTGTTTCTAAGAATAAACAATCGTTAACAAAAAGTTACTTAAAACTAATTGAAACAGACTGTTAACAAAAAGTAAACTTCTAACTAACTAAAGGCTAAGACGACCATTAAATAATACAATAATACTTTAATATTTTAGATCTTAGGGAGCTTCCCCATATAATTTCAATAATAATTCCAACATATATATAATTCGGCTTGAGTTGTCCTAAAATGGACAAATTATACTACTAATAGGACCTACAACAAAACAATCCTTTAAATTATAAATATTTGATTTGGTCTAAATACTAAAGGTTTCTTTGTGAAGGTTTCAACATCTAGAGGGTTAGATGTCTTTGGCACAATGTCCAATTTCTAGTATTTAGGGCATAAAGAAGTTTGTGCAACATGTCATTAATTTCCCTTAGAAATCAACCCCACCTTTTTTTGAGCTCATTTTGATCATTTGAACCCATGCAAATATGTCCTTTTTTTTCCCTCTGGCTTAATAATCCATGGTACCCAACTCATTAACTCCCTAAATTTGGATTTATGTATGTAGAATTTAAATTATTCAATCCTGCAAGGGAAGCCTCAATAGCTTTTTCATTTTTCATGTTTCCTACTAAGAAAATCTTGATAAATCATGTTTTGTTCTCATTGGCCCTCAATAACTTTTTTGGTGGCCTTATGAATAATTTGTGTTCACCACCTCAATGAACAATGGATTAGTCTCCACATGTTGGTTATGACCACCCATTTGGTTGGTCATTGAGCCAAGGCTTGATCCCCAAAAGCCTTCAGCTAGAAAAGACATAGTTTGAATTTTTTTATCACTAAATATAATCTTATAAAAAATTGCAACGATACAAAATTATTTTAAAAAATCCATGTAGAACTATTTTTAAAATGCCTTTATTATTTTCTTACAAATCCATGGAATTAATTATGCACAAAAATATACTCATTTTAAGTGTTAACAACATTAAGGTGATCTCCGCCCACAACCTAACAACTAGGCTTTGATACCAAAGGAAGAAAACTTTGCAACAATATAAAACTATTTCCACAAAACTTCATGAGTGAAAAATATGCAAAAGAATAGACAAACATACAATCATATGACACAAGATATATTGTAGAAAAATATGCAAAAGAATAGACAAACATACAATAATATGACACAAGATATATTGTAGAAAAATATGCACGAGGGAAAATCAAACCTCCAAAACTATCCACACAATGTATTATCTTATTAATAAAAATTACACTACAAATACATAGTCTCTGAGAATATGTCCAAAACATCAATCTCTCTACTTGTACCCCATAATAACAAGTAAATAAAAATTATGTAACCTACAAGAGATGCTCAATCAACTTTAGCCAACAAGAAAAAT
Organism: Sequoiadendron giganteum; assembly: GCA_007115665.2. Classification (NCBI taxonomy): domain Eukaryota; kingdom Viridiplantae; phylum Streptophyta; class Pinopsida; order Cupressales; family Cupressaceae; genus Sequoiadendron; species Sequoiadendron giganteum. The sequence continues at coordinate 128,510,122 of CM021108.1, read as the reverse complement.
ATTATAAAAAAAGATCGACAAAAAGAGAAAAATACGATAAATAGAGGGAGAGTGAGAATGACAAATATACAATCAAAGATAAAAGAAAAAATAAAAAACAATGACAAAGATGAGAAAAAAAAGAGATAAAAAATAGATGGAAAGAATAAAACAAATAGAGAGTGAGTGTGAAAGCAAGTGAGAGAGAGAACAAAGAGAAATAAATTGAGAAAAAATATAAAACGTGAATATAGAAATGGGCAAAGAAGATAGATAGACAAAGAAAGATAATCGAGAGGATGAGAAAAATAGATAACAAATAAAAACTAGAAAGACATATGAAGAGAGAAAATAAAGAAAATATTTTTTATTGGTGAAACCATAGTTTCTAGATTTCAAACCTATGATAAAAAAATTCTTTGGTTTTATCTATTTCGGCTAATTTTTTTACATTTATCTTTAATTTTGGATTGATTTTATAATACACCTATCTTCCCCTTTGAAATAGTGTTATGCAAATGTCATGAAAGATGATAGAAATTCTTCTAAAGAACCTTTGATTCAAAGGGCAGAGGAGAATGATGATATGTTACTTAATACAAAATATATTATTGATGTATCAATCAACATGGATACTCAAATCACATTATGAGTTTTTTGTAAATTGATCTCCAATTAATCAAAATATTTCAATCTAAATCTCTTTCAAAGATGATAAAAGGGTATGAATTCTTCTCTCTTTTTTTTTCTTGACTCAGGGGTATCTCTATGGCCCAACCCAACACCCAATCCGCTTTACCTTGGTCTTACATTCTACCAAATTGGGGTCAAAAAGAGGTGAGCTGAGTCACAGGGATACAAATTCTTCTAATGCACCTTTAATCCAAAAGATAGAGGAGAAGGATGCTATATTACTTAATACGAATGAATTGTTGGTGTATCAATCAAAAGATACACTAAAATCACATCATATTTTTTTGTAAATGGCCTTCAATTAATCAAAATATTCCAATCTAAACCCCTTTCAAAGATAATACAAAGGTATGGACTTATCTCTCTTCTTTTTTGTATCCTCTTCACCCAGTCCAACACCCAATTTGTCTAACCTTGGTCTTACATTCTGTCAAATTGGGTCACAGGGATAAAAATTCTTCTAAGACACCTTTGATCCAACGGATAAATAAGAAGGATGTTTTGTTAATATGAATGGATTATTGGTGTATCATTCAACAAGTACACTAAATTCACCTTATGATTTTTTTATAAATTGACCTCCAATTAATCAATTCCAATCCAAACCCCTTTCAAAGACGATAAAAAAAGTATGAAATTCTCTTTTTTCTTTCTTTTGTTGACTCAGGGGTATCCCTACGACCCAACCCAACACCCAACCCGCCTTACCTTGGTATTATATTATGTCAAGTTGGGGTCAGAAAGGGGTGAACTAAGTCATAGAAATAGAAATTTTTCTAAGACATCTTTGGTCCAAAAGGTAAATGAGGATGCTATGTTACTTATTACTAATGGATTTTTGTATCAATCACAAGTACACTAAAATCACATTTTGATGTTTTTGTAAATTAGTCTCTAATTAATCAAAATATTCCAATCCAAACCCTTTCAAAGATAGTAAAAAACTATCGACTTCTCTCATTGTATTTTGTTGACTCAGGAATATCTCCGTGATCGGCCCAACACCCAACTTACCTTACCTTGGTCTTACATTTTGCCAAGTTGGGGTTGAAAAGGGGTGAGTTGGGTCACACGGATAAAAAAAATTTTAAGACACCTTCGATCTAAAAGGTAGAAAAGAAAAATGTCATCTTATTTAATACAAATGGATTTTTAGTGTATTAATTAATAGGTGCACTAAAATCACATTATGATTTTTTTTGTAAATTGGTCTCTAATTAATCAAAATATTTCAATCCAAACCCATTTCAAAGATGATAAAAAAGTATAAACTTTTTTTTTGTTGACTAAAAGGGTATCTCTATGACCCAGCCCAATGTCCAACCTGCCTTATCTTGGTCATACATTTTGTCAAGTTGGGGTCGGAAAGGGGTGAGTTAGATCACAATGATAAAAAATATTCTAAGACACTTTTGATCCAAAGGGAAATGAGAAGGATGTTATGTTACTTAATACAAATGGATTGTTGGTGTATCAATCAATAGATACACTAAAATCACATTATGTTTTTTTTGGTAAATTGGCCTTCAATTAATCAAAATATTACAATCCAAACCCTTTTCAAAGATGATAAAAAAAGTATGAACTTTTATTTCTTTTTTTGTTGATTTAGGATTATCTTTGTAACTCATCCCAATGCCCAACTCACCTTACCTTGTCTTACATTGGGATCAGAAAGGGGTGAGTTGAGTCACAAGAATATAAATTCTTCTAAGGCACTTTGATTCAAAGGACATAGGAGAAGGATGTTATGTTACTTAATATTGTTGGTATATCAATCAATAAATACACTAAAATCACATTATGATTTTTTTTAAATTGGTCTCCAATTAATCAAAATAAAAAACTATGGACTTCACTCTTTTTTTTCTTATTGACTCAAGGGTATCCCTGTGACCCAACCCAACACCCAACCCACCTTACTTTGTTTTTACATTTTGCTAAGTTGGGGTTTGAAATGGGTGAGTTGGGTCACAGGGAGAAATTATTTTAAGGCACCTTTGATCCAAATGGTAGAGAAGGATGTTATGTTAATACAAATGGATTGTTAGTGTATTGACCAATAGGTACACTAAAATCAAATTATATATTTTTTTGTAAATTGGCCTCTAATTAATCAAAATATTTCAATCCAAACCCATTTCAAGCATGATAAAAAGGTATAAACTTTTCTTTCTTTCTTTTTTGTTGACTCAAAGGTACCCTTACAACCCAACTCAATGCCCAACTCACCTTACCTTGATCTTATATTCTACCAAGTTGGAGTCGAAAATGAGTGAGCTAAGTCACAAGAATAGAAATTCTTCTAAGACACCTATGATCCAAAAGGCAGAGGAGAAGGATGTTAGGTTACTTAATATAAATGGATTATTGGTGTATAAATCAATAAGTACATTAAAATCACATTATGATATTTTTGTAAATTGACCTTTAATTAATCAAAATATTAATTAATAAAAAATTATAAACTTTTATTTCTTTTCTTTTTTTGTTGACTAGGGGGTATCCCTACGAACCATCCCAACGCCCAACTCATCTTACCATGGTCTTACATTCTGCCAAGTTGGGGTCAGAAAAGGGATGAATTGGGTCATAGGAATAAAAAATCTTCTAAAACACGTTTGATCCAAAGGGTAGATGAGTATGCTATGTTATTTAATACAAATGGATTGTTAATGTATCAATCAACAAGTACACTAAAATAACATTATGCTTTTTGTAAATTGGTCTCAAATTAATCAAAATATTCCAATTCAAACCCTTTTCAAAGAGAATAAAAAGTTATGGACTTTTTTTTTTATTGACTCAAAGGTATCCTCGTGATCTGACCCAACACCCAACCTATCTTACCTTTGTCTTACATTCTACCAAATTGGGGTCAGAAAAGAGTGAGTTGGGTCACAGGGATAGGAATTCTTCTACAACATCTTTAATCCAAAGTGTAGAGGAGAAAGATACCATGTTACTTAATACGAATAGATTGCTAGTGTATTAATCAATAGATACACTAAAATAACATTATGATTTTTTGTAAATTGGTCTCTAATTAATCAAAATATTACAATCCAAACCCCTTTCAAATACGATAAAAGTATAAATTTCTCTTTATTTTTTTTGTTGACTCAAAGGTATCCCTACGATCCAGTCCAACGACCAACATACCTTACCTTGGTCTTACATGTTGTTAGTTAGGGTCAAAAAGGGGTGAGTTAGGTCACAAAGATAAAAAAATAATTAAAGTACCTTTGATCAAAAGGGCAGAAAAGGATGCTATGTATCAATCACCAAATACACTAAAATCACATTAGAATTTTTGTAAATTGACTTTAATTAATCAAAATATTCCAATCCAAACCACTTTCAAAAATAATAAAAAGCTATGGACTTCTCTTTCTTTCTTTCTTTTTATTGACTCAGGGGCACCCTTGTGATTCCACGAGGATATAAATTGTCTACAAAGATATAAGTTGGGTAATAGGAATATAAATTCTTATGAAGCAAGTACACTAAAATTACATTATATTTTTTTGTAAATTGGCCTCAATTAATCAAAAAAAATCAATCCAAACCTTGCTCAAAGATAATAAAAAGCTATGGACTTCTCTTTCTTCTTTTTTTGTTGACTCAGAGTACCTCTGTGACCCGACCCAAAACCCAACCTGTCTTACCATGGTCTTACATTTTGCCAAGTTGAAGTTGAAAAAAAGTGAGTTGGGTCATAGGGATATAAATTCTTCTAAACCAAGTACACTAAAATCACATTATGTTTTTTTAGTAAATTGTCGTCAATTAATCAAAATATTTCAATCCAAACCCGTTTCAAAGATAATAAAAAGCTATGGACTGTTTTTTTATTGAATTAGAGGTACTCCCGTGACCCGGTCCAACACCCAACCCGCCTTACCTTAGTCTTGCATTTTGCTAAGTTGGGGTCGAAAAAGGGTGAGTTGGGTCATAAAGATATAAATTCTTCTAAAATAAGTACACTAAAATCACATTATGTGTTTTTGTAATTGACTTCAATTAATCAAAATATTTCAATCTAAACCATTTTCAAATATAATAAAAAGCTATGGACCTCTCTTTCTTCATTTTTTTTGATGCAAAGGTATCCCCGTGACCCAGCCCAACACCCAACATTGTTGAAAATGAAGGTAAAACCGTAGTAAAAATGTAGCTTAAAATTTGTAAATCATGTGTAAATGTAGATTCAATTTTAGTATTCTTTGTCACAATCTATTGTGTATGATTAATTTTGAATTAGATCAATTTTATTGTTGTATAAAGTAGATAGAAGATTGTAGAAGAAATATAAGACATAATAGAAAGGACACAACATGTACGTGGAGAAACCCTTTCGGAAAAAAACTCCACTAAAAATTGGTCTTGCTTGTATTATTTAACCTTTGATTAAGATTACAATAAAACTAATTCAATTCTCTTTGATATGCTTCCTTTGTTCTTCAACAAATCTTCTTCACAACCTGCAATATTTTCTCACAAAACTCTCTCATACAATTGTTGCAATAATAGACAATATTCTTGCTTACAAACTCATAAGAATTATCAAATATATAATCACAAAGCTTTTTGAGAAAATCCACACCTATGGTTGCCAAGTTGAGTTCTCATATGCATGCACAAGTCAAACAAGAGTCTCCCTCAAAGTTGGCGCCCAACACTGAAGTGTTAACCTCGTAGTTGTCAAAAATATCTCATTCAAGCTCATCCTCAAAGTAGGCACCCAAATTGGGTCCCATTTAACTAATCATTGAAAATATCTTCATGCAATAGTTGTAACTCAAAGATACCAACTTCGACACCCAAGGTGGGCCCAAGTTAATCTTTGTTAACTGAAACACATCTGTCACCAATTCATGCAAAACAATATGCATGAATGATCCTCCATCTGTTAACTGAATGTATTCACCTATTATTTGTCCATGCAACTCAAGTCACTAAATTTAACTAACATGCAAATGAACATAACTGAACTGAATTGAATTGAATTGAACCTCGTATACATCAACCCCTATTTTATAGGAACTCAACAATCAACATGCATAAATCAAAATCTTTATTTTGTAGGAACCTATGATGCATTTATGAAGGGTACTCAATTCACCAACCAGTTAACTGAACCAAGGTGGATCCCACCTCCCATGTAGGTGCTCATGTGCTCCTATTTTTTAGGAGCTCTCCCAAGGCATCCCCACATGTTCCTATTATTTAGGAATAACTGCAAATGCCAAATTAAAGGTTTATTTTCATTCCAAATTAATCTCTTCCTAATCTTAGTGTTGTGCAACACATTCCAAGGACTTAGGAGATACATGAAATATGTTTAGAATGCAATTAAATGATATCTTATTCCCAACAAGCATGTCTTACCTTAATCTTACATTTTATCAAATTGGGGTTAGAAAATGGTGAGTTGGATCATAAAAATATAAATTATTCGAAGGCAAGTATACTAAAATCACATTATAATTTTTTTGTAAATTGGCTTCAATTAATCAAAAAAATTCAATCGAAACTCTTTCAAAAATTGTAAAAGTCTATGGACTTCTCTTTCTTCTACTTTTTGTCGACTCAAAGGTACCCCCGTGACCTAGCCCAACACCCAATCTGCCTTACCTTGGTCTTACATTTTACCAAGTTGGGGTTGAAAAATGGTGAGTTGGATCAAAGGGATATAAATTCTTCTAAGACAAGTTCACAAAAATCACATTATGATTTTTTGTAAATTGGTATCAGTTAATCAAAATATTTCAATCCAAACTTTTTTCAAAGATAATAAAAGATTGGATTTTTCTCATTTTCTCTTATTTTGTTGACTCAAAGGTACCTCCATGACCTGGCCCAACACCCAACCTGCCTTACCTTGGTCTTACATTTTGCCAAGTTGGGGTTGGAAAAGGGTGAGTTGGGTCACAAAGATATAAATTCTTCTAAGACAAGTACATTAAAATCACTTTATATTTTTTGTACATTAGCTTTAATTAATCAAAATATTCCAAACCAAACCCCTTTCAAAGATAATAAAAAGATATGGACTTCTCTTTCTTTTCTTTTTTTGTTGACTTAGGGGTACCCCCATGACCTGACCCAACACGCAATCTGCCTTACCTTGGTATTACATTTTGCAAAGTTAGGGTCAGAAAAGGGTAAGTTAGGTCACAGAGATATAATTTTTTTCAAAACAATTACACTAAAATCACATTATGATTCTTTGTAAATTCACCTCAATTAATCAAAATATTCCTATCCAAACCCCTTTCAAAGATAATAAAAAGCTATGGACTTTTTTTTTGTTTTCTTTTTTATTAACGCAAAGGTACCTTGTGACCCATCCCAACACCCAACCCACCTTACCTTGATCTTTCACTTTTCCAAGTTGGGGTTGGAAAAAGGTGAGTTGGATCGCAATTTTTTTTTTCTAAACCAAATACTGCTCCTAGTTTGTAGTTCTCCCAAGGCGTCTCCACATACTCCTATTATTTAGGAATAACTACAAATGTCAAATTAAATATTTATTTTCATTCCAAATTAATCTCTTCCTAATCCTAGTGTTGCGCAACACATTCCAAGGACTTAGGAGATACATGAAATATGTTTAGAAAACAAATAAATGACAGCATATTCCCAACATACATGCCTTACCTTAATCTTACATTTTATCAAATTGGGGTCAAAAAAGGGTGAGTTGGATCACAAAATATAAATTATTTGAAAGCAAGTACACTAAAATCACATTATGATTTTTTGTAAATTGGTTTCAATTAATCAAAATATTTCAATCCAAACCCTTTCAAAAATAATAAAAATCTATGGACTTCTCTTTCTTCTTCCACTTGTCAACTCAGAGGTACCCCCATGACCCAACCCAACACCCAATCCGCCTTACCTTGGTCTTACATTTTGCCAAGTTGGGGTCGGAAAATGTTGAGTTGGATCAAAGGGATATAAATTTTTCTAAGACAAGTAGACAAAAATCACATTCTGATTTTTTGTAAATTGGTATTAGTTAATCAAAATATTTCAATCCAAATTTTTTTCAAAGATAATAAAAAACTATGAATTTTTCATATTTTTTCATTTTTTGTTGACTCAAAAGTACCCTCGTGACCTGACCTAACACCTAACTCGTCTTACCTTGGTCTTACATTTTGCTAAGTTGGGGTCGGAAAAGGGTGAGTTGGGTCACAAAGATATAAATCTTTCTAAGACATGTACATTAAAATCATTTTATATTTTTTGTAAATTAATTTTAATTAATCAAAATATTCCAATCCAAACCCCTTTCAAAGATAATAAAAATATATGGACTTCTCTTTCTTCCTATTTTTTTTGACTTAGGAGTGCTCTAGTGACCTGTCCCAACACCCAAATCGCCTTACCTTGGTCTTACATTTTGCCAAGTTGGGGTCAGAAAAGGGTGAGTTAGGTCACAAAGATATAAATTTTTCTAAAGCAATTACACTAAAATCACATTATATTTTTTTGTAATTTGACCTCAATTAATCAAAATATTCCAATTCAAACCCCTTTCAAAGATAATAAAAAACTATGGACTTCACTTTTCTTTTTTTATTGAAACAAAGGTACTATGTGACCCAACCCAACACCCAACCCGCCTTACCTTGATCTTACATTTTGCAAAGTTAAGGTTGGAAAAGTGTGAGTTGGATCATAATTTTTTTTTTTTTTCTAAATAAGTAATGCTCCTATTTTGTAGAAGCTCTCCCAAGACATCCCCACATGCTTCTATTGTTTAGGAATAACTACAAATGTCAAATTAAATATTTATTTTCATTCCAAATTAATCTCTTCCTAATCTTAGTGTTGTGCAACACATTCCAAGGACTTAGGAGATACATGCAATATGTTTAGAATGTAATTAAATGGCATCCTATTCTCAACAAACATGTCTTACCTTAATCTTATATTTTATCAAATTGGGGTCAGAAAAAAGTGAGTTGGGTCACAAAAATATAAATTATTCGAAGGCAAGTACACTAAAATCACATTATGTTTTTTTTGTAAATTGACCTCAATTAATCAAAATATTTCAATCCAAACTCATTCAAAAATAATAAAAATCTATGAACTTCTCTTTCTTCTTCTTTTTGTCGACTAAGGGGTACTCCAAGACCCAACCCAACACCCAACACCCAACACCCAATTTGTCTTATTTTGGTCTTACATTTTTTCAAGTTGAGGTTGGAAAATGGTGAGTTGGATCAAAGGGATATAAATTATTCTAAGTCAAATACACAGAAATCACATTATGATTTTTTGTAAATTGGTATCAGTTAATCAAAATATTTCAATCCAAACTAGTTTCAAAGATAATAAAAAACTATGGATTTTTTTTGTTTTCCTTTTTTATTGACTAAGGATACCCCCGTGACCTGACCCAACACCCAACCCACCTCATCTTGGTCTTACATTTTTCCAAGTTGGGGTCGAAAATGGGTGAGTTGGGTCACAAGGATATAAATTTTTTTAAGACAAGTACATTAAAATGACTTTATATTTTTTGTAAATTAGCTTTAATTAATCAAAATATTCTAATTCAAAACCCTTTCAAAAATAATAAAAAGATGTGGACTTCTATTTTTTCATTTTTTTGTTGACTTAGGGGTGCCCCCATGACTTGACCCAACACCCAACCCGCCTTACCTTGGTATTACATTTTGCAAAGTTGGGGTTAGAAAATGGTGAGTTAGATCATAGAGATATAAATTCTTCCAAAGCAATTACACTAAAATCATATTATGAGTTTTGTAAATTGACCTCAATTAACCAAAATATTTCAATCCAAATCCCTTTCAAAAATAATAAAAATCTATATACTTTTTTTTTTATTGACGCAAAGGTACCCTGTGACCTAGCCCAACACCCAACCCACTTTACCTTGGTCTTATGTTTTTCCAAGTTTGGGTCGGAGAAGGGTGAGTTGGATCACAAAAATGCATTTTTTCTAAACCAAGTATTGCTCTTATTTTGTAGGAGCTCTCCCAAAGCGTCCCCACCTACTCCTATTATTTCGGAATAACTACAAATGTCAAATTAAATGTTTATTTTCATTCCAAATTAATCTCTTCCTAATCCTAGTGTTGTGCAACACATTCCAAGGACTTAGGAGATACATGAAATATGTTTAGAAAACAATTAAATGACATCATATTCCCAACAAACATGCCTTACTTTAATCTTACATTTTTTCAAATTGGAATCAGAAAAAGGGTGAGTTGGGTCACATAAATATAAATTATTCGAAAGTAAGTACATTAAAATCACATTATATTTTTTTGTAAATTAGCTTTAATTAAGTAAAATATTCCAATCCAAATCCCTTTCAAAGATAATAAAAAGATATGGACTTTTTTTTCTTCATTTTTTTGTTGACTTAGGGGTGCCCCCGTGACCTGGCCCAACATCCAACCCATCTTACCTTGGTTTTACATTTTTGCCAAGTTGGGATCAGAAAATGGTGAGTTAGATCACAGAGATATAAATTCTAAGACAATTACACTAAAACCACATTATGATTTTTTGTAAATTGACTTCAATTAATCAAAATATTCCAATCTAAACCCCTTTCAAAGATAATAAAAAACTATGGACTTCTCTTTTCTTTTTCTTTTTTATTGACGCAAATGTACCATGTGACCTAGCCCAACACCTAACCTGTCTTACCTTGGTCTTACATTTTGCCAAGTTGGGGTCGGAAAAGGTGAGTTGCATCACAAGAATATATTTTTTTTTTCTAAATCAAGTACTGCTCCTATTTTGTAGGATTTTTCCCAACATGTCCCCACATGCTCTTATTATTTAGGAATAACTACAAATGCCAAATTAAATGTGTATTTTCATTCCAAATTAATCTCTTTCTAATTCTAGCGTTGTGCAACACATTCCAAGGACTTAGGAGATACATGAAATATGTTTAAAATGTAATTAAATGGCATCATATTCCCAACAAACATGTCTTACCTTAATCTTACATTTTATCCAACTGGGATCAGAAAAGGGTGAGTTGGGTCACAAAAATATAAATTATTCGAAAACAAGTACATTAAAATCACATTATGATTTTTTATTAATTGGCTCAATTAATCAAAATATTTCAATCCAAATCTTTTCAAAAATAATAAAATTCTATGGACTTTTGTTTCTTCTTTTTTCGACTCAAGGGTACCTCGTGACCCAGCTCAACACCCAATCCGTCTTACCTTGGTCTTACATTTTGTCAAGTTGGGGTCGAAAAATGGTGAGTTAGATCAAAGGGATATAAATTCTTCTAAGACAAGTACACAAAAATCACATTATGATTTTTTGTAAATTGGTATCAGTTAATCAAAATATTTCAATCCAAACTCTTTTCAAAAATAATAAAAAACTATGGATTTTTTTTTCTTTTTTCTTTTTTTGTTGACTCAAAAGTACCCTCGTGACCTGGCCCAACACCCAACCTGTCTTACCTTGGTCTTACATTTTGCTAAGTTGGGGTCGGAAAAGGGTGAGTTGATTCACAAGGATAATTTTTTTTCTAAGGTAGTACATTAAAATCACTTTTTTTTTTTGTAAATTAACTTTAATTAATCAAAATATTTCAATCCAAACCCCTTTCAAAGATAATAAAAAGATACAGACTTCTATTTCTTTATTTTTTTGTTGATTTAGGGGTGCCCTGATGACCTGGCCCAACACCCAACCTGCCTTACCTTGGTATTACATTTTGACAAGTTGGGGTCAGAAAAGGGTGAGTTAGGTCACAAAGATAAATTCTTCCAAAACAATTACACTAAAATCAAATTATGATTTTTTGTAAATTGACCTCAATTAATCAAAATATTCCAATCCAACCCTCTTTCAAAGATAATAAAAAGCTTTGGATTTCTCTTTTCTTTTCTTTATTTTTTTATTGATGCAAAGGTACCATGTGATCCAGCCCAACACCCAACCCGCCTTACCTTGTCTTACATTTTGCCAAATTGGGGTAAGAGAAGGGTGAGTTGGATCACAAGAATATATTTTTTTCTAAACCAAGTACTTCTCTTATTTTCTAGGAGTTCTCCCAAGGCATTCTCACATGCTCCTATTATTTAGGAATAACTACAAATGTCAAATTAAATATTTATTTTCATTCCAAATTAATCTTTTTCTAATCTTAGTGTTGTGCAACACATTCCAAGGACTTAGGAGATAAATGAAATATGTTTAGAATGCAATTAAATGACATCCTATTCCCAACAAACATGTCTTACCTTAATCTTATATTTTTTCAAATTGGAGTTAGAAAAAAGTGAGTTGGGTCACAAAAATATAAATTATTCGAAGAAAAGTACACTAAAATCACATTATGATTTTTTTTAAATTGGCTTCAATTAATCAAAATATTTCAATCCAAACCCTTTCAAAAATAATAAAAATCTATGGACTTCTCTTTCTTCTACTTTTTGTCGACTCAGGGGTACCTCGTGACCTAGCCCAACACTCAATCCGCCTTACCTTGATCTTACATTTTGTCAAGTTGGGGTCGAAAAATGGTGAGTTGGATCAAAGGGATATAAATTTTTCTAAGACAAGTAGATAAAAATAAAATTATGATTTTTTGTAAATTGGTATCAGATAATCAAAATATTTCAATCCACTGTTTTCAAAGATAATAAAAACCTATGAATTTTTTTTAATTTATTTTTTGTTGACTCAAAGGGTACTCTCGTGTCCTGGCCCAACACCCAACCCGCTTTATCTTGGTTTTACATTTTTCCAGGTTGGGGTTGAAAAATGGTGGGTTGAGTCATAAGGATATAAATTCTTCTAAGACAAGTACATTAAAATCACTTTATATATTTTTTAAATTAGTTTTAATTAATCAAAATATTCCAACCAAACCCCTTTCAAAAATAATAAAAAGATATGAATTTCTTTTTCTTCCTTTTTTTGTTGACTTAGGGTTCCCTCCCCCCCTCATGACCTAGCCCAACACCCAATGTCTTACCTCGGTCTTACATTTTTCCAAGTTGGGGTCAGAAAAGGGTGAGTTGGGTCACAAAAATATAAATGCTTCTAAAACAATTATACTAAAATCACATTATGATTTTTTGTAAATTGACCTCAATTAATCAAAATATTTCAATCCAAACCCCTTTCAAAAATAATAAAAAGCTATGGACTTCTCTTCTTTCTTTTTTTTTATTGATGCAAAGGTACCTTGTGACCCAATTCAACACCCAACCCGCCTTACGTTGGTCTTACATTTTGTTAAGTTGGAATTAGAAAAAGGTGAGTTGGATCACAATAATATAATTTTTTTTAATCCAAATACTGCTCCTATTTTGTAAGAGTTCTCTCAAAGCGTCCCCACATTCTTCTATTATTTAGGAATAACTACAAATGTCAAATTAAATGTTTATTTTCATTCCAAATTAATCTCTTCCTAATCCTAGTGTTGTGCAACACATTCCAAGGACTTAGAAGATACATGAAATATGTTTAGAATGTAATTAAATGACATCTTATTCCCAACAAACATGCCTTACCTTAATTTTACATTTTATCAAATTAAAGTTAGAAAATGGTGAGTTGGGTCACAAAAAATAAATTATTCGAAGGCAAGTACATTTAAATCACATTATGATTTTTTGTAAATTGACCTCAATTAATCAAAATATTTCAATCCAAACTCTTTCAAAAATAATAAAAATCAATGGACTTCTCTTTCTTCTTTTTGTCAACTTAGGGGTACCCCTGTGACCCAACCCAACACTCAATCCACCTTACCTTGGTTTTACATTTTTCCAAGTTGGGGTCAAAAATGGTGAGTTGGATCAAAGAGATACAAATTCATCCAAGGCAAGTGCACAAAAATCACATTATGATTTTTTGTAAATTGGTATCAGTTAATGAAACTATTCCAATCCAAACTCTTTTCAAAGATAATAAAATACTATGAATTTTTCCTATTTTTTCTTTTTTTGTTTACTCAAAGGTACCCCCTGTGACCTGGTCCAACACCCAACCCGCCTTACCTTGGTCTTACATTTTGTCAAGTTGGGATTGAAAAAGGGTGAGTTGGGTCACAAAGATATAAATTCTTCTAAGACAAGTACATTAAAATCACTTTATATTGTTTTGTAAATTAGTTTTAATTAATCAAAATATTCAAATCCAAACCCCTTTCAAAGATAATAAAATGATATGGACTTCTCTTTCTTCCTTTTTTTGTTGACTTATGGGTGCCCTCGTGACCTAACCCAACACCCAACCCGCCTTACCTTGATATTACATTTTGACAAGGGGTTAGAAAATGGTGAGTTAGGTCATAGAGATATAACTTCTTCCAAAACAATTAGACTAAAATCACATTATGATTTTTTTGTAAATTGACTTCAATTAATCAAAATATTCTAATCCAAACCTCTTTCAAAGATAATAAAAAACTATGGACTTCTCTTTTCTTTTTTTATTGATGTAAAGGTACATTGTGACCCAACCTAACACCCAACCCGCCTTACCTTGGTCTTACATTTTGCCAAGTTGGGGTCAAAAAAGGGTGAGTTGGATCACAAGAATATAAGTTTTTCTAAACCAAGTACACTAAAATCAAATTATTATTTATTATAAATTGGTCCCAATTAATCAAAATATTCAAATTCAAACCCCTTTCAAAAATAATAAAGTTAGGTCATAGAGATATAACTTCTTCCAAAACAATTACACTAAAATCACATTATGATTTTTTTGTAAATTAACTTCAATTAATCAAAATATTCTAATCCAAACCCCTTTCAAAGATAATAAAAAACTATGGACTTCTCTTTTCTTTTTTTTATTGATGTAAAGTTACCCCATGACCCAACCCAACACCCAACCCGCCTTACCTTGGTCTTACATTTTGCCAAGTTGGGGTCAGAAAAGGGTGAGTTGGATCACAAGAATATAAGTTTTTCTAAACCAAGTACACTAAAATCAAATTATTATTTATTATAAATTGGTCCCAATTAATCAAAATATTCAAATTCAAACCCCTTTCAAAAATAATAAAAAACTATGGACTTCTCTTTCTTCTTTTTTCTATGGACTCAAGGGTACCTCGTGACCCGACCCAACACCCAACCTGCCTTACCTTTGTCTTACATTTTTCCAACTTGGGGTTGAAAAAAGGTGAGTTGGATCACAAGAATATAAATTCTTTTAAATCAAGTACACTAAAATCACATTATATTTTTTTGTAGATTGGCCTGAATTAATCAATATATTCAAATTCAAACCCCTTTCAAAGATAATAAAAAGTTATGGATTTTTTTTAATTTTTTTGTTGATTCAAAGGTACCCCCATGACCCGACCTAACACCCAACCTGCCTTACCTTGGTCTTACATTTTGCCAAGTTGGGGTCGGAAAAAGGGTGTGTTGGATCAGAGGGATATAATTTTTTCTAAACCAAGTACATTAAAATCGCATTATGGTTTTTTGTAAATTGGTCTCAATTAATCAAAATATTTCAATCCAAACCCCTTTCTAAGATAATAAAAGGCTATGAACTTATTTTTCTTTTCTTTTTTGTTGACTTAGGGTTACCTTCGTGACCCAACCCAACATCCAACTTGTTTTACATTAGTCTTACATTTTGTCAAATTGGGGTTGAAAAATGGTGAGTTGAGTCACAGGGATATAAATTATTTTCAACCAAATACACTAAAATCACATTATGATTTTATGTAAATTGACTTCAATTAATCAAAATATTTCAAATCAAACCCCTTTCAAAGATAATAAAAAGCTGTGGACTTTTTTTTTATTCGGAGATACTCCCGTGACCTGCCCAACACCAAACTCGTCTTACCTTGGTCTTACATTTTTCCAAGTTGTGATCGAAAACAGGTGAGTTAGGTCACAGGGATATAAATTTTTATAAGACAAATACACTAAAATCACATTATGATTTTTTGTAAATTGGTCTCAATTAATCAAAATATTTCAATCCAAAATCCTTTCAAAAATAATAAAAAGCTATGGACTTCTCTTTCTTCTTTCTTTGTTGACTTAGAGGTACCTTCGTGACCCGACCCAACACCCAACCCGCTTTACCTTGGTCTTACATTTTGTTTAGTTAGGGTTGAATAAGGATGAGTTGGATCACAATAATATAAATTATTCTTAAGAAAATACACTAAAATCACATTATGATTTTTGGTAAATTAACTTCAATTAATCATAATATTCCAATCCAAACCCTTTTCAAAGATAATAAAAAACTATGAATTTCTCTTTCTTTTTTTTGTTGACTCGGGGGCACCTTCGTGACCTGACCCAACACCCAACCCGCCTTACCTTGGTCTTACATTTTGCCAAGTTGGGGTTGAAAATAGGTGAGTTAGGTCACATGGATATAAATTCTTCTAAACCAAACACTAAAATCACATTATGGTTTTTTTGTAAATTGATCTCAATTAATCAAAATATTTCAATCTAAACCCCCTTCAAAGATAATAAAAATCTATGGACTTTTCTTTCTATTTTTTTTGTTGACTCGGGGTTACCTACGTGACTCGGTCCAACACCCAACCCGCCTTCCCTTGGTCTTACATTTTGTCAAGTTGGCATTAGAAAAGGGCGAGTTGGGTCATTGGGATATAAATTTTTCTAAACTAAGTAAACTAAAAGTGCATTATGATTTTATGTAAATTGGTCTCAATTAATCAAAATATTTCAATCCAAACCTCTTTCAAAGATAATAAAAAGTTATGGACTTCTCTTTCTTCTTTTTTTATTGACTCAGGGTACCCCCGTGACCTGAACCAACACCCAACCCACCCTACCTTTGGTCTTACATCTTGCCAATTTGGGGTCGAAAAAAGGTGAGTTAGATCACAAAGATATAAATTCTTCAAAGGCAAGTACACTAAAATCACATTATATTTTTTTGTAAATTGGACTCAATTAATCAAATATTCCAATCCAAATATTTTTCTTCTTCTTTTTGTTGACTCAGGGGCAACTTTGTGACCCAACCCAACACACAACCCCTTACCTTAGTCTTAAATTTTGACAAGTTGGAGTCGGAAAAGGGTGAGTTGGGTCACATGGATATAAATTCTTCTAAGGCAAATATACTAAAATCACATTATGATTTTTTGTAAATTAACTTCAATTAATCAAAATATTTCAATCCAAACCTTTTTCAAAGATAATAAAAAGCTATGAAATTCTCTTTTTTTTTTGTTGAATCTGTTGGGAACAGGTGCCTCAACTTCTAGCTTGAACCTTTTGAAAAGACTTGGTGAAATTACCTTCTTTCTTAGCCTTTACCTCTCTATCACAGAGATTTTTTCTTAGAGGCGCGGTATGGTGGTTTATTGCCTTACTGCAAGCCTCTGTCGGCCTGTCCGTAGGGTCTCTGGCTTGCGCTGGCGGTAGTGTGATGGACGGGCGCGGTCAGTGTGAAGGTCTACCTCCCTATTGCAGAGGGTGCTCGTTGGTGGTGCAGTGGTCGTGGTGAACAACAACAGTCAACGAAGTTCTCTTACCACCACACAACGATGGCCTCTTGGCCATGTCGTGGTGGCACGATAAGCCTTGGCAGGTAGACATGACTCTTACCTCCTTACCACAAAGGTCTTGCGATTGGGGTGAGGTAGCGCGGTGTGTCTGTCTACAAGCTCTAGTGGTTACCTCCATACCGCAGGAGGTGTTGCTCAACCTCACGATTGGGTGGTGGCACCGCCATACTGCAGAAGGTCGATCCGAGCTCGACGGTGACATGGTGTTAAGCGACGGGTTGGCAGACAAACCACTACATCGGTACTATGAGGGTGTTAGGAGAAACCTAGGGTACTGCAGTGACACTACCATACCACGGTGGCCTCTTTGGCTCGATGAGGTAGCGCGGTAAAAGATGTTTGGCACTTGTGTTGACTGGTCAAACTTGACTTGAAGCAGCGAACAAATAGAGAGGTGATGCGTGGAAAGTAATCACCAATTGATTGGTCGAAGTCTGGAGCGGTGAAATTAGTAATTGCAATATGTGTTTTAGTTGATGACATAATCCGATTAAGGCAAGAAGAGTTAATGCCTGGGCGGACCGATGCGTGATTACAGGGCAGATCGATCAAAAGTTTGAATTGCTTGATTGGTGAATGGTGCATAATTAAGGCATGGGATTGGTTGGTATGATTAATGCGATGTAAGACTTGTACAGTCAATTACATTGATATATAGTCACTAAGGTGACAATGAGGGACAAGAGAGATTTATTCATTGTATGCTAAAAATGCATTGTAATTGTGAGTGTATGAAAACTCAAGTCTGTTGTTGTGAGCTAACTATAAGAGAGTGAGGACTGTGAGCTTTGTTTTATAATTGAGTTTACTATAATACAAAGTGTCTTCTCTTGGTGTGGTGGGTTTTTTTTTGAAAGGGTTTTCTCATGTAAATCTAGTTTATCTTTGTGATTGTTCTTTCCTTGTTACTCTTGTTATCCTGTGTTTTGTTCATCTTAGTTGTTTTAAGAAGTTTTAAAACTGGTCTTTGTACTTCTCCTCTATTGTTTTAGCATTAGGAAAGTGTTTCTGCACCTTTGTTTTTCCTTTCAAGTTGTATCAGAGCCTGGCTAGTTGTGTTATCCTTCTTAGTAAGGTTGGTTTTTTGTGCTAATATTGTTCCAGTGGGAGTCTTGCAAAGCTAGACCCTAGTTCTATTTGAGATGGCAAGTACATCAGGAAGAGTAGAGATTGAAAAATTCAATGGTGGTAACTTTGAGTTACGGAAACTCAAAATGGAAGACTTGCTTGTGGATAAAGACCTTTGGGTTGTTGTGTTTGGAACTATTCCACAAAGTATGAAGCAAGAAGATTGGGACCTTGTAGATAGAAAAGTGAGAGGGCTGATAAGACTTAGTCTAGTCGATTTTGTACTCCTGAACATCCATGAGGAGAAGTCTGCAACTTCATTATGGAAGAAGCTTGGTGATATTTATCAAGAAAAGTCTTTGGTAAATAAGTTATTCTTGAGGAAGAAGTTGTACTCCTTGAAAATGGAAGAAGGTGCATCTGTTGTAGACCATCTGAACTCATTTAATATGAGTGTTGCTCAGTTGGCATCTGTGGGTGTGAAGATAGAGTAGGAGGATCACTGCATGCTCCTGTTATGTTCGTTACCTAACATTTGGGATCATCTTGTAATGGATATTGGAAGTACGAGCACTAATTTCAATATGGAAGACGTTGTTGCCTCACTACTGTCTGAATTTATGCAAAGGAAGTCTTCAGAGATGGCCAAAGAGGCCCTTATTGTTCGAGGTAGATCGAAGGAGAAAGGAAAGAAGAAGGACAAGAGGTCTAAATCAAAATCTGAAGGGAGATCAAAGTCTCCTGGTAAAAATTCCAAGGTGAAATGTTGGAACTCTGGGTAGCCTGGTCATATCTGAAAGGATTGTAAGGAGAAGAAGAAGAAGAAGAGTAATGCTTCAGACAATGACTCTTCTTAGAGTGATGCAGATGCCTTCATTGCAGCCTTGGCAACTTAGGCATCAGATGATGTCTGGTTGGTTGACTTAGGTGCATCCTTTCACATTACATCTCATAGAGAATGGTTCACTAAGTACGAGAAGTATGATGGTGGAAAGGTGTACCTGGCAAGTGATTCAACATTGGAGATTGTTGGTCATGGAAGAGTCAAAATATAGCTCCCTGATGGAAGAATCAAAGGAATTGGTGATGTACTGCACATACCAGGTTTGGCTCGTAACTTACTTTTTGTCAGTAAGTTGAATGATGCTGGTGTGGAAGTTTCTTTCCCGAGTAAATGATGTAAGATGGCTAGAGGTGCAATGGTTTTTGCTAAAGGTGTACGTATTGGCACTCTATACACGCTGGATGCACGTCTTGTTCAATGCAACAACGCCTCTGTAAAGCTAAGCAAAATTGTTCCTGTAGAGGAAGATGAAGATGCTCCTCAGGCTGCAAATGCCTTGGAGGTGAAACTCCCAACAAAGAAGACCATGATGTGGCATCATAGACTCAGTCACATAGGTGAGAAAGGTTTAAAAACCTTGAAAAATAAAAATCTTGTTGAAGGGCTTGATGATTGTAACCTTGAGTTTGATTTTTGTGAACAATGTATTTATGGAAAGAAACACCGTGTTTCATTTTATTCAAGTCCTCATAAATCTTCTGGTGTACTAGATTATGTTCATTATGATGTGTTTGGTCCAGTTAATGTTCCTTCGTTATCGAAGTCTAGATATTATGTTTCTTTCATTGATGACTATTTGAGAAGGGATTTTATATACTTTCTTAAGAGTAAATAAGAAGTGTTCAATCGGTTTAAAGAATTTAAAACTTTGGTAGAGAATCAGACTGGAAAGAAAATCAAATGCTTGAGGACAGATAATGGCGATGAGTTTTGTTTTGTAGAATTTGAAAGGTACTGCAAAGACCATGGGATTAAAAGGCATAAAATTACACCTTATACTTCACAACAAAATGGAGTTGCTAAATGGTTGAACATAACGTTAATGGAGAGAGCGAGAAGTATGTTGAGCAGTGTTGGTCTGGAACAAAAGTTATGGGCTAAGGTTGTGGCTACAACATGTTACCTGGTAAATCATTCACCTTGTTCTGCTCTTGTTGACAAGATACCTTTGGAAGCATGGTCTGGTAAGAAGCCCTCTCTGAGACATATTTGTGTCTTTGGTTGTGAGGCATATGTATATGTGCCCAATGAGAAGAGATCAAAATTGGAGAACAAGGTTGTTAAATGTATCTTCATTGGCTATGGTGTTGGTGTGAAAGGATACAATATTTGGAATCTTGATACTAAGAAGGTTTTGTACAACAGAAGTGTAATATTTCATGAGCTAAAACCTTCAGTAGTTGATCCACAGTTAGAGACAAATAAAAGAGAAAAGAAGAATGATGTAGTTCAGATTCCTCAGACTCCAGAAAAAGAGGAGCTACATGGTGTACCTAAAACTGAGGAGAGTTCAAGCAGCTCTGAGAGTTCTGAAGATGAAGAACCACAACCTCAGCCAATAAGAAGGTCTACACATGAAAAATGAGAACCTGATAGGTATGGTTTCTCTATGTTAGATTCAAACTATGCCTATGCTTTGATTACTAGCACTGATGAGCCTAGGATTGTAAAAGAAGATATTAGCATGTCTGATTCAAATTCCTGGTTGGAACCCATGAATGAAGAAATGGAATCATTGAAGAAAAATGAAACTTGGGACTTGGTACCTTTCCCTGAAGGGAAAAAACCCGTTGGTTGTAAATGGGTATTCAAGAAGAAGACTAGCCTAGACAGCAGTGTCGAAAAGTATAAGGCAAGGTTGGTTGCAAAGGGATTTCCCCAAATAGAGGGAATTGATTATGGATAAATTTTTTCCCCTGTAGCAAAGTTGACATCTATCAAATTTTTGTTGTCATTGGCAACAACATATGACTTAGAGATTGAGTAGATGGATGCGAAGACAACGTTTCTCCATGGAGAGCTGGAAGAAGAAATTTATATGTCCCAGCCTGAGCACTTCATTGAAAAAGGTAAAGAAACTCTGGTATGCAAATTAAAGAAATCTATGTATGGTTTGAAGCAGTCTCCTAGAATGTGGTACCAAAAATTTGACACTTTTGTGTTGTCTATGGGATTTGTGAGATCAAAATTTGATCATTGTGTTTATTACAAATCTGAAAATGATCATGTGCTTATTATTACCCTATACGTGGATGATATGTTGTTCATAGGAAATAGTAAGTCTATGATTTCTGATCTTAAATCTTAGTTGTCTGCAAAATTTGAAATGAAAGATCTAGGTGCAGCAAGGTATATTCTAGGGATGGAGATAACCAGGGACAGAACGAGTAGAAAGATTTGGGTCATCTAGAGTAAGTATGTTAACACTATTCTGGAGAGATTTGGTATGGATGATTGCAAGCAACTAGTTGTTCTAGTTATGCAGGGAACAAAGCTATCTGTTGAAGATTGTCCAAAATCTGCTACTAAGATGGAGGACATGACTAGGGTGCCTTATGCAAGTGATGTTGGCAGCCTAATGTATGCAATGGTATGTACAAGGCCAAACATTGCCCAAGCAGTGGGAGTTCTCAGTCGTTTTATGGAAAATACAGGAAGAACACATTGGGATGTTCTGAAGAGAGTGTTTAGATATTTAAAGGGGACTTCAAAATATGCTTTGTGTTACCATGGCAGTTCGGTTGCATCACAAAGAACACTAAGCATTCATGGATATGTAGATTCTAATTGGGCAGGGGACATTGACAGCAGGAGATCCACCAGTGGATACATTTTCATGTTAAATGGTCGTGCAGTCAATTGGATGAACAAGCGACAGGTTGTAGTCGCTTTGTCCACAACAGAGGTAGAATACATGGCAGCAACACACATGTGCAAATAAGTTGTTTGGCTAAGTATTTTGTGTTCTGATATTGGTTTTAATGCAGGGAAGATTACAATTTGTTGTGACAGTCAGAGTGCCATTTGTTTGGCAAAGAACCCTACTTTCCATGCCAGGACAAAACAAATTGATGTGCAGTATCACTTCGTGGATATGTTGGAAGATGGAAAGGTATGTTTAGAAAAGGTTGACACTTTGAAGAATGTTGCAGATGCATTAACGAAGCCAGTAAGCACAAACAAGTTCAGATGGTGCACAGATTCAATGGGCCTTGGGGCCTATGATTGATAGTAATGTCAAATTCTAGAGGAAGCCAGGAAGTCTTCGTCAAGTGGGAGCTTGTTGGGAACAGGTGCCTCAACTTTTGGCTTGAACCTTCTAAAAAGACATGGAGAAATTACCTTCTTTCTTAGCCTTTACCTCTCTATCGTTGAGAGATTTTCTTAGAGGCGCGATATGGCGATTTACCGCCTTACCGCAGGCCTCTGTTGGTCTATCCGTGGTTGGGAAATGTTACCGCCTTATCGCGGGGTCTCTGGCTTGGGCTGGTAGTAGCGCGGTGGACGGGCACAGTCAGTGTGAAGGTCTACCTCCCTACCGCAGAGGGTGGTCATTGGTGGTGTGGTGGTTGTGATGAACAACGACAGTCAAGGAAGTTCGCTTACCGCCACACCGTGATGACCTCTTGGCCATGTCGTGGTGGCACTGTAAGACTTGGTAGTCAGAGATGACTCTTACCTCCTTACCATGGAGGTCTTGTGGTCGGGGCAAGGTAGTGCAGTGTGTCTGTTTGTAGGCTCTGGTGGTTACCTCCATACCACGGGAGGTGTTGTTCAACCTTGCAGTTGGGTGGTGGCACCTCCATACCACAGAAGGTCGATTCGAGCTCAGCGGTGGCATGGTGTTAAGTGACAGGCTGGCAGACAAGTCACTACCTCGGTACCACAAGGGTGTTACGAGAAACCTGCGGTACCACGGTGACACTGCCATACTATGGTGGCCTCTTTGGCTCGGCGACGTAGCATGGTAAGAGATATTTGGCACTTGTGTTGACCGGTCAGACTTGACTGGAAGCGATGAACAAATAGAGAGGTGACACGTGGCAAGTAATCAACAACTTATTGGTCGAAGTCTAGAGCGGTGAAAGCAGTAATTGCAAGACATGTTTCAGCTGATGATAAAATCTGATTAAGGCAAGAAGAGTTAATGCTTGGGCGACCCGATGCGTGATTGCAGAGCAGATCGGTCAGAAGATCGGATTGCTTGATTGGTGAACGGTGCATAATTAATGCATGGGATTGGTTGGTATGATTAATGCAATGTAAGACTTGTATAGTCAATTACATTGATATATAGTCACTAAGGTGACGATGAGGGACAAGAGAGATGTATTCATTGTATGCTAAAAATGCATTGTAACTGTGAGTGCATGAAATCTCAAGTTTGTTGTTGTGAGCTAACTATTAGAGAGTAAGGATTGTGAACTTTGTTTTGTACTTTAGTTTACTATAATACAAAGTGTATCCTCTTGGTGTGGTGGGTTTTTTTTCCCAAAAGGGTTTTCCTATGTAAATTTGGTTTATCTCTGTGATTGTTCTTTCCTTGTTACTCTTGTTATCCTATGTTTTGTTCATCTTAGTTGTTTTAAGAAGTTTTAAAATTGGTCTTTGTACTTCTCCTTTGTTGTTTTAGCATTAGGAAAGTGTTTCCACACCTCTTCTTTTCCTTTCAAAATCAGGGGTACCCCTTGACTCGGGCCAACACCCAATCCACCTTATCTCAGTCTTAAATTTTGCCAAATTGGGGTAAAAAAAGGGGTGAGTTGGAACACAAATATAAATTATTTTAAAATAAGTACACTAAAATAAAATTATGATTTTTTGTAAATTGGCCTCAATTAATCAAAATATTCATATCCAAACCCTTTTCAAATATAATAAAAAACTATGGACTTCTCTTTCTTCTTCTTCTTGTTGACTTAAAGGTACCTCGTGACCCGAATCAACACCCAACCCACCTTACCTTGATCTTACATTTTGCCAAGTTGGGGTCAGAAAAGGGTGAGTTGGTCATAGAAATAAAAATTCTTCTAAAACAAGTACACTAAAATTATATTATGATTTTTTTTAAATTGACCTCAATTAATCAAAATATTTCAATCCAAACCCCTTTCAAAAATAATAAAAAACTATGGACTTATTTTTCTTCTTTTTTTGTTGAATCAAGGGTACCCCGTGACTTAACCCAACACCCAACCCGTCTTACCTTGGTCTTACATTTTGTCAATTTGGGGTCGAAAAAGGGTGAGTTGGGTCACAGAGATATAAATTATTCTGAAACAGATATACTAAAATCAAATTATGATTTTTTGTAAATTGGTCTCAATTAATCAAAATATTTCAATCCAAACCCCTTTCAAAGATAATAAAAAATTATGGACTTATCTTTCTTCTTTTTTTTGTTTACTCATGGTACCCCCATGACCTGACCCAACACCCAACCTGCCTTACCTTGGTCTTACATTTTGTCAAGTTGGGATCAGAAAAGGGTGAGTTGGGTCATAGGGATATAAATTATTCTAAACCAAGTACACTAAAATTACATTATGATTTTATTGTAAATTGGCTTTAATTAATCAAAATATTCAAATCCAAACCCCTTCAAAGATAATAAAAATTTATGGACTTCTCTTTCTTTTCTTTTTTTTGTTGAATCAGGGGTATCCCCGTGCCTTGACCCAACACCCAACCTGCTTTAAATTAGTCTTACAATTTACCAAGTTGGGGTCAGAAAATGGTGATTTGGATCACAAGAATATAAATTCTTCTAAGGCAAGTACACTAAAAATAATGAGAAAAGAAGAAAGGAAGAGGAAAGAAAGAGAAAAAATAAAAAAAGAAGAAAAAAACAGGGAAAAAAAGAGACAAAAAGATAGAAAAATAAACAAATAAACAAATCAAGAAAGATAAAAAGAATAAAAGAAAGAGAAACACCAACAAATGAATAAAAGATCAAAAGACAATATAAATACACTACAAAAATAGAGGGAATATCAAGTTTACTCATGGTACTTACAAAGTTTCAAAGTACACTAAAATTACATTATGATTTTATTGTAAATTGGCTTTAATTAATCAAAATATTCAAATCCAAACCCCTTCAAAGATAATAAAAATTTATGGACTTCTCTTTCTTTTCTTTTTTTTGTTGAATCAGGGGTATCCCCGTGCCTTGACCCAACACCCAACCTGCTTTAAATTAGTCTTACAATTTACCAAGTTGGGGTCAGAAAATGGTGATTTGGATCACAAGAATATAAATTCTTCTAAGGCAAGTACACTAAAAATAATGAGAAAAGAAGAAAGGAAGAGGAAAGAAAGAGAAAAAATAAAAAAAGAAGAAAAAAACAGGGAAAAAAAGAGACAAAAAGATAGAAAAATAAACAAATAAACAAATCAAGAAAGATAAAAAGAATAAAAGAAAGAGAAACACCAACAAATGAATAAAAGATGAGATAAAAAGATAAAGATAACGAAATAAATAATCAACATTTGTAATGAAATAAGGAATTGAAGATAGAAATAAATAGTAAGAAAGGAGTGATAAACAAAAGACAATTATAAAGAGAGGTAAAGACAAAAAAAAAGATTAAGAGAGAAAAATGTAGATTGGAAGAAAAATAGAAGAAAAAAAAGGAGATAGAAGCACGTATAGAGAGCATCAAATAATAGAAATAATAAAATAATAAAATAAAGAGAGATAGAAAAACATCAACAAGGAAAAAAATGAGAAAGGGAAATAGATCTAAAGAGATCTAAACTATGAGATAAAGAGAGAATAAGATAGACAAAGAAATACACTACAAAAATAGAGGGAATAAAAGAAAGCCATAATAGGGATAGAAATAAATAGTAAGAAAAAAGAGATAAACAAAAAAGTAATTATAAAGAGAAACAAAGATAAAAAGAAAGGTCAAGCACAATAAAAGAAAAATAGATTGAAAAAAAAGGTTTGAAGAAATAAAGAGAGATTGAAGCAGAAAGAAAGAGACCAAATAATAGAAATAAAGAAATAATAAAAGAATGAGAGATAGAGAAACACAAAAAGAAAAAGAAAAAAACACTAGAAAGGGAAAAAGATCTAGAAAGATCTAAACTTGAAGATAAAGGGAGAATAATAGAGAAAAATAAATACACTGTAAAACAAAGAGAGAATGAAAGAAAGACATAATAGGATAGAAAGAGATCATAAGGTCCAAGGTCTAAGCTCTTGAATTTGAGGCGCTTAGATTCCATGGGTCTACCATCCACAATCTGAGGTCTTGTGTCAAAGATCTAAGGCCTATGGTCCAATGTCCATGGTCAAAGGCATAGAGCAAAGGTTTCTTGGTCTAAGGTGTGAGGTCCAATTGTCTAAAGTATAAATTCTAAGGGATCACAATATTCAGTAATAGTTCCTTGATCTAAAGTTCATGGTCCATGAATCCAACCTAGAACATATAGTGTTCATGGGTCCAAAGTTAAGGTTTTAGGGTTCAAGATCCAACTTCCAAGGTAAAAGGATTTAGAAGCATGTGTCTAGAAACAAGGTTTGGCTTCAAGGATTTGATCTATTGGGTTCATAATTTCATTCTATGGTCCAAATTTTAAGGCCCAAGATCAAGTGCTCAAGTTGTAATGTTCAAGAAGTCTTGGATTCCAAGGTTAAGGATCAAGGGGCACAATATAAGGGTGCATAGTCTACGATTTGAGGGACAAGTTGTTATGACCTAAGTCCAAAGGGTATAGTGTCCACATCTCAATATCTAAAGTTAAGGATCTAGGGATGGGGTTTAATGCCAATGGTCCAAGGATTTATGGTATAGGGTATGTGTTTCTTGTTGAGGGTGCATAATACTGAGTTCCTAGTAATCTGAAATCCAAGCTCTAAGATTTCACAATAAATGGAATAGGTTTCTTGGTCAAGGGTTCATGATTTGTAAATCAAGGGATAGGGCCCAAGGTCTAAGCTCTAAGTTTTAGGGTAAACATATAGAATAAAATGTTTGATTTCTCAAATTTAGGGAATGATTATTTTCTATGATCTAGTGTTTGAATTCTAGGGTCCATGGTCTAGTACACATGGTCTTGGATCCAAGCTCTAATCATCTAACAATCAAAGGTTCAATATTGAAGTTTGAAGCTCTAAGGTCCAAGGTTTAAGGCCTAGGTTCTTAGGATCTAATGTCCATGTTCTACTATCTAAGGTCAAATATCCAGCACCATAGCCTAAGCACTAGGGTTCATCCACAAGTTTAAGGTAAAGGGTAAATAGTAATATTTCTTGGTCTTCGGTCCACAAGTACAAGGCATAGCCTCTAAAGTTTAGGGTTCAAAAATTAAGGGTCTAGGATCTAAGTGTTTAAGATATAGAATAAATGTTTATCAATCTAGGGTCCACAATCGATGAGGCTAGGGTGTAGATCAAGGTCTATGGGTAAAAAACTTAAATTCTAGAGTCCAAGGCCCAACCCATATAGAAAGAGAAAAATAGATGGAAAGAAGAAACAAAGAAATAGAAATAGCAATGTAGAGAAATATTAAAAAGAAATAAAGATATTTAGACAATGAGAGATAACTAGAGTAAAAAAAAATTAAAGGAAAAAAGATATGCCAAAAGAGAAAGAAAAGAAGTATAAAGGTGCATGCGAGTGAGAAATACACTAATCAAATAAAAGGAAGGAAAAAATATAGGAAGAATAAAAAGAAAAAAAATGTATAAACGTAAAAAATAAAGAAAAAATTGATAAATATGAAAAATAGCAAAAAAAGAAATAATCAAATTAAGAAGAGAGAAAGTAAAAACAAAAGGAAAGAATAAAAATCATTAAGAGAACAAAAGTATATGTGTATATATAGACTAAGAAACAAAAATAGAAAACACTAAGGGAAGGGAAGAGCCAGATAAATTGGATACAAAGAAAGAAAAAAGGGTAAGAGGGAGAGAGATTGAGATAAAATAGAAAGAATGACATGAAGGGAAATAAAAAGAAAGTTAAAGAGAAAATTAATGAACGAAGTAGTAGAGAGAGGCAATGAGAGAAAAAAGTAAATATGAGAGAAAATTTTTAAAAAAGATAAAATAAGGAGATAAGATAAAAATACAAAAAAAAAAATCTAAGAAATATAAATAGATATTAAAAAATAAAGATAAGATAAATATTAACAAAATACATTTGAACTTTCTCAGAGACGGGCTCTACCAGGGTTTGGACATACGGGTCTGGTGTGGAGGCTTTAACACGTGGGTTAGGCGGTATGTGGTGGGGGAAGCTCGACCCTCCCCCATAAAGGTACAATTCCTCCTTGCCCCATTGTATTTGGTTTAATTTTTTGCCTTCCCATGTGTTTGTGCCCTACTTGGCTTTCGTTTTTTGTGTTTGTCTAGAGGTGGTCGTTCTTGAAGCACTAGCTTAAGGGTTGGTCGCTTGTGTTGATTCATGGAGGGAAGTACTCCCCCCCTCAGCCCCTCTAGGGAAATCTCGCAAGAAGAGGGGGATTTTAATGCAAGTAATCACTCCAAATCCTTTCAATATGTCATTGCTTTTTACTCTGCTTTGTGTTTGAAGTGGCAAGGGAAGGAAATGAATCTGCTATCGATGATACCACTATAGTTGTGTTGAATGAAGAAATGTTGGATTCTATTCTTAAACAAAGGGATAGGATTTTTGAGGTTATGGTTTTCTTGGCTACAATCGATCCCACTAGTCTCCCTACCAGGAAATATCTCTAGTTTAATTAGATGTGTAGAATAAAAAATTGAATATTCAGATGTCTCTTTGTAGAATGATTAAGAAAGTTTTATTTTTAATTTACTTTAAAAACCATGAGATGTAACTTAAAGTTCTAAAAAAATATTATTGGAGCATTTGGAAGGTCATGTTTAGGGTTTTGCCCTGCTCTGTTAGGGCTAACTGTAATGAAATATTGGCACTATCTAGCCCTAGGTGGCTTCTAGTCAAGAATATTCCACAAGATCTTTGGTCTTTTATCCCCAAAATTTTGGCTTCATTCGGTAGCATCGTCTGGGTTGACAACCCTAGGGTCACACTACCAGACATGATCACTCACATCTTCATTTCCATCAATTTTGGGATCAACTTGTCTAAAAATCTTTGGTTAAAGATTGAGGGTTTAATCCATGTTTTCCTTGTTGGGGTCCTTGGTGGTTTGGGGGCCTACATCTTCTGTAGAAGGGAAGGCCACCAAAGAAAAAAATGTCCCCTTATTAAAAGAAGCACTAGCCTCTCTAATACCAGGCCCTCTGCTAGTCCTTCTAGCACCCCTAGAGGAGGAGGTGTGTCATGTGATGGCACTCTCACCTCACCCCTTGTTTCTCCCCTGTCGTGCTTCCTACCCATTGTTGTCCTCCCCGAGTCTTTCATCTGAGCCTCTTTGTGTCGCGTCTAGCGCTAACCCTCAACCCGGTGTCGCCTCTACTTCCACTCTCACCACCCTTAGCTCTCCCTTAGTTTCTCCCTTTTGTTTCCTTGTCAAGCCCATGGTGGTCGAGTCTCCTGCTACTCCCCCACCATTGGCCACCTCCCTTCGAGACCCTAAGCTCGGCTCTCCTCACTCTGCTCCTCTTAAAAAAACACTCAATAGCATGCTCTTGAAAAAATCATAAAAAATGGTGAAGACAGTAGAAACCAAATGAAATTTGAAGTAATTAAGACCTATGTAAATGGTGTTATCGTGGATGAAGAAACTATTTTTTCTAACCTTCCTGAAGCTGATATTTCAAACGGGAACCCCTCCATGGTCAAGAACATTGTCCCAACCGTTGAAGCTAACCAAATCTCCTTGTGTCCCTAGGGGCAAGTGGTTAAAGAGGTTGATTCCTCAAGCAATGAGACTTTGGTTAACTTTGGTGGCACAAAGGGAGGGGAGATGGCACTCATAGACTCTTGTGGGGCTCCTCGCCTTCCCCAATTGAGGAAACTATAGACTCTTTAACTGAATTGGTAAGAAAATGGCGTGTAGACAAAACCAAACCCCCTAAGGAAGACATGGATGTCCCTATCCCAACCGGTGATCCTGCAAACCCTATTGGGCATGTTGTTGATGATGAGACACCTAGAAGGCTTGTGTGCCCCCATAGGGAAGGCAATAGTGATGCTCAGTTGAATGCTAATAAAGAAGTTTCCATGATGGTGGAGGAGTCTTCTAAAAATGATGAAATTTGTGTTGAAGTTGGGGATGACACTAAGGTGGAGACTACCCCCCTTCCCCCTAAGGAACCCAAAAAAAGAGGTCGAAAGAAAGGTAGTACCATAACCATTCACAAAAATAGTAGTGGGATCATCAAAGGGAAGAGGGAAAAGACTAGCATAATGCTTTCAGTGCCCTCCCCCAAAAGAATTGAAGTGGGGGAGAATGCACTGGAGTAATTTGAGATGTTTAGGAATGCTAAAGAGTCTATGACCCCCAATGATAAAAATGATAGTTAATTATACTTCATGGAACATTAGAGGGTTGGAATCCCCTGACAGGAAGTATGTGGTAAGAAGGTTTATCAACATAGATCTAAACAAAGACTTTGTCCTTTTGCAAGAAATAAAAGTTGTTGGGTTCACCTTGGAAACCAACATGAAGTTTAATTGGAGCAACTCAACATGCTTGACCTCACAACATGAAAGAGGTAGGGGTGTTTTCATACTGATGGCTAACAAGTGGAAATCGTACCTTACTGACTCTGGGGTATCACTGTGTAATAGGTTTTCTAGGCCACCTTTGTAAGGGGAGATGTCAAGTTTGGCATTTGTTCATTCTATATGCCCAATGATCACCTGGGGAGAATCGACTTGTGGAGATGGCTAACAGGCCTCTCGGATGTACCCTGGATTATAGGTGGTGATTTCAAAATGATAGAGAGTAAAGAGGATAAAAAAAGGAGGCATCAACATGGACTAGAAAGGAAATGAGAGGCATTATTGGGTTAGGTTGAGGAACAAGCTTAACATCATTGATCCTTTGGAAGGCATGAAGGAGGAAAGCAAAATTGTGTGGTATACTTGGTGTAATGCCCAAAAAGGTGGTAAAAGTATTTACTACAGGCTAGATAGGTTCTATGCCAACAAAGAATTTTGCAACTTTGAACCTATTAATGGGGAGAACAAGGTGGTGGTTCATCCTTATACCCTCTTTGATCACCACCTGATCAAGGTCGGAATAACTATCAATAATGGTATAAAACTCTGCCCAAATAGTAAAGATAACTTCATCCTTATCACTAGTTTATTAAAGGATAAGGACTGCATTGAGGCCATAAGTACTCTAAGAGGCATAAATAAATGGATGTTTAAGGATGTTGGACCTATTGAAAGGTGGAACCAAAATTTTAAGGTTCAGAAGACTTTCTTTCAAATTGTGGGGAAGAAAAGAGCAATGGATAGAAGAAAGGAAGAAAATAGGCTCCAAGATGAGCTCCTGGAAGCTGAGGCCAAGATCCAGGATGCCCCACTGAGCGGACAGTTGTATGAGGATCTTAATAGAGCCAAAAGCTCCCTACGAAGGTTGTAAGCTATCAAGATTCAAGGCCTCAAGGTTAGAGATAAACTCAATCGGTTGAGTAATGGAGACAAAGGCTCCAAGTTCTTTTTTAGTTACATTAAGGATACAGGTGTGAAAGATAAAATAGACCAAATTTTCCATAATGGTGTTACTTTGTCCAATCAGGAAGAGATTGTGTTTTAGTTTGCCCAATTTTACAAAGAACTCTTTAGGTCTGAGGATAGGGGGAAGGCTACTCTGAGGCCAAAAATAAAATCAAGCAGTTGATCCCTGTTAAGATCTCCATGGAGGATAGTGCTCAGTTGTTTGCTACTATAATTAAGGAAGAAATTAAAAGGGCCATTTCCTCCATGAATAATGACAAGTCCCTTGGGGTTGATGGTCTCCCTGTTGAGTTTTATAAGGCCTTCCTAGACTGGATCTGCAATGACCTTCATCAAGTTTACTTGGAGGCTTTATCCAAAGTATCATTGGGGGCCCGTATCAATCAAGGGTTGTTTAAATTTTTTCCAAAGGAAGGAGATAAGAACTTAATTACAAATTGGAGGCCCATCACCCTGTTAAATGTTTCCTACAAGGTCCTTGCAAAGGTTTTGGCACTAAGGCTAACCAATGTCCTCCCCAATTTTATTAACTCCTCACAAATGGGGTTTATCAAAGGCAGATATATATTGAAAAGCTTGCTAACTAGCTGGGAGGCCTTAGATTGGGCTAAACACTCTCAACAGAATGTGGCAGTTCTTTTGCTAGATTTTGAGAGGGCCTATGACAAGGTGGAGTGGCCTTTTTTGAAAATGACTTTAGAAGCGCTTGGGTTTCCACAAGAGTTTTCTAATATGATCAAAACACTACTAAATGATGCCTTTTCTCAAGTTGAAGTGAATGGGTCCATGTCTAAGGTCTTCCAACTAGAAAGGTCCATTAGGCAAGGTTGACCCATTGCCCCTATCTTGTTTGTAATTGCTTCTGATGCTCTACATTATCTTCTAAGGGACAATGTTAACTCACCAAGTGTAAGTGGCTTGATGCTTCTTGATAATAATGAACTCTTAAACATACAATTTGTTGATGACACTTCTATTTTTGCGGAACTGATAGAGGAAAATCTTGACAACCTTATGACCAAACTTGATATCTTTTGCATAACATCCGGTGCAAGAGTCTCAAGGGAAAAATCTATACTGCTTAGGTGGGTTGAGATGCCTCCTGGATGGTTACAAATACTCAACCTCTAATGAGGAGACCCTCAAAAGAAGGTGAGGTACCTGGGGATATTCTTGTTAGTCTCACCTAATATTAAAGAAATGTGGCTTTAGCTGAAAGCCAAAATTGACAAGAAACTAGATGGGTGGAATAGCTAATGTATTTCTTTGGCTAGCATAGTTCAGGTGTGCCAAAAAATACTTTCCTCCTACACACTTTATTTTTCTTCAGTTTGGTTCTTTAGCGGTTATCAAGTTAATAAGGTCCAAAAGAAAATAAAAAAATTCTTGTGGTCAGATGGTAAAGGAAAAATAAAACTACACTATGTCAGATGGGTTTGGTGTTGCTTGAGAAAGGCCAATGGGGGTATGGGCTTAAAGGATCTAAAAAAACATGGAACTTCTTTGGCTTCCAAATGGTTCATTAAGGCCTTTGAAGGGAGTGGGCCATGGAAAATCTTAATCAGAAAAAAATGATTCTCAAGTTGTCCCAAAACTTGCCAAGTCTTGGAAGGCACTACCATTCAGTGATCTTCTCATCACCAAGTACCTAATAGTGCCTGTAGGTTCACTGGTTTTTAAAAGAATTTGGAAGGCCTGGGATGTAGTTAGGGATAACTTCACTAGACCTCTTTTAACTGGTCCCAACAATATAATCCTCCCTAGAAGGTCCATTTGGTGGAATTTGGAACACAGTGGGAAATCACTAGCCATGTTTCAAGGTTGCTTTGCTAGAAATGGAATCAGGTTGGCATAAAAACATTCATTAATATCATAAAAAAGGGGAATTTGATTAGTTGGGTTCAACTAAAGGAGGCTTTTGGGCTACCCCTATCTAATTTCAGAACCTACTCTGTGATCAAGGAGGCTTGCAAGAGCTAGATCCCTAACCTCCCAAGGGAAAAGTGGGGTGATAAGCCAATTGACCTCTTATGGAAAGGTACCCTCCCTTTACAAGAAGTTAAAACCAAGATTATTTACAAGGAAATTCTTAACTCCAACACTCCCACTGGTTACCTTAATAAGGTTTAGAGAACTAGCCTTGGTAGCCAAGAATGCCAAAATCTTTTTACTTTTTGTGGCATAATGAAATTGATGCTTAAAAAACTTATTTTAGATGGCTTGTAATGTTACTAAGAGTTCCTTACAAATAAAAAAATGTTGACATTGAGATTCACAATAAATGCAGGGTGCCTGAAACTGTTCATCATTGTTTTTAGTGCTTCTATGTTAATGAAATATGGAGATTATTTTGTGATAATTTTAATATATGAGGGGAAAATGGGAAAAATAATTGGAAATAAATTCTTATGCGATATGATAGGAAATTAAGTAATGATTTTCAATTATCCTGGTTGATTTTAACTACTGAAATTGTGTGGTGGATCTGGAAGGCAAGAAATAAAGATAAATACAATGGAGTTGGGAGGATCTTTACTAAGTCAATTAAAAGGCTCACACTGTACAATGTTGCATTGCAAGTGGTTGCTTTCATGGAATTAGCTGAAAACAAGTTCTTAAAACTACTCAAAGACGGGTTGGTGTTGGTTCAACCAAAGGAAATCCTGTATAGGCATTCGGGGCAGCAAGATCAACTCAATTTGGTTATGTTTTTGCAAGCATTAGAGACCTTCAAAAAAGAGCTCTATGTACCAATTCCAATTTTGATGTGGAGGTCTTCTCCAATGAGGAACTCGACGCCATCAATACCTTGGCTTGTTGGGGATCCATGGAGGATGATAGTCAAAATATAAATCTAGAATACTAACTAAAATCTACAATTATAAGTTGTAAATGATGTCATTCTCATGTTGTTTTATGGCTCAATTTTTATGCTTAGATGTATATATTTTGTTACGCAATATACAGTCTGGAATTGTGGCTATCCTAGTTCTAATGTATTGCTAGATCTTATATAATGTGTGGTCTAGAATTCTAAAATTCTAGAATCCTATCTATAGTTGGTTGACAGTGAGATTTAGCAAGCTATAACAGTGTTGTAATCTGATGTATTATGTTTCTCATACTATTAATAATACAAAAAAACTAGTGTTCCACAAGGATGCGTCCCCCCAAAAAACCCCACATTTCCTAGATGGGGACGTCTCAGAGACTTGGGAACTTGGGGGGGGGGACGTCCCCCCACCAGCCCACCACCAGTGTCATTGTCTCCAAGACACCGCTAGGACTTTGAGGATGTTGGGGTGCCCTCAAAATGTCTAGGGGACTCCTAGTTATCTCCAAGATGTGTAATTCTTATACTTATACATCTTATTATAACTATTTTTTCAAGTATTATGTGTATTTCAACACCATGCTGCCCCTTGTCATTGTCCCCCTATCGTCCCCCAATCACCCCCAAAATTAGGCCCCCCGTCCCCACATCCTTGAAACGCGTCCCCTGCCATCCCCCCATCCCCATCCTCGAAACCCCATAGAACATTGAAAAAAAGTAAAGATAAATTAAAAAATAATGTAAAAATAATACATACCTATTAAAGAAAAAAATAAATATAGAAAGAGAAAAATAAATGATGAAATGTGGAGAAAGAGAGATAAACACATATAAGGAGATAGAGAAATAACAAAGATTGAAAAATATAGAAACATAACATAAATATAAAGGTTTGAGAGAGAATGGACAACATAGAGATACAAATTTTCAAAAGAGGGGAAAAGTGAGAAAGCAAGGAACAAAAAACAAATATTGATGACGAAACATGGAAAGTTAAAAATAGAGATGGAGTGAATAAATACAAGAGAAAAAGAGAGAATCAAATAGAAAAACACTAAGAAAAAGACATAGAAAGGGATATAATATGAGAAAATAAGTAAACTAGAGAGAAAATGATAAATAGATAGATAGAGATAGATAGAGAGAAAAAGAGAAAATAAATACAGAATTTGAGAGAAAAAAATAGAAATTAAAAAAGAAAATAACTTAACACAAAAAAGAATGAAAAAAGTAAGAGATAAAAATGCAAAGATAAATAGAGAACGAAGAGATGTAATATTAAAACAGTTATAAAGAAAAATAGAGGTACATAGACAACGAATGCGATAAATAGATATAAAAAGAATATAATAGACATCAAACAAGAGACAACAAATAAGGCGAAAAATGAACGATTATGAAATAAAAATATAAGGAAATTAAAAAGGTATCGAGAGTGAAAGAATAGAAAAGAAAAAGGAAAGAAAGAGACAATTGAACCAAGAAAAAAAAAAAATTTAAATGAGAGAAAAATAAAGAGAAAACACTAGAGAAATCAAAGAAAAAAGAGATGAAAAAATATAAAGATAGTTAGATGGAGAAAGACATAAAAACAAAAAGAAAGAGGGAAAAACAATACAAAGAAAGAAAGTACAAAGAAAGAAAAAGAAAAAAGACAGGCTAAGAAAAGAAAGAATGAAGAAAAAATTGAGAGTTCAAACAGTGAAGAGTTGAAAAGAAAGATAAAGAAAGGTACAAAAAGAATGAGAGAACATAAAAAAAAGAGGGTGTGGGAGAAAGAGGTAAAGGATGAGAAATAAATAGTAAAGATAACTAAGGAATTAAAGATAGAATGAAAAAGGAGAGAACACAAAATACAATTCTAAAGAATTTCCTTATATTGAGAGTGATCAAACGAAGTTGCTTCCTCAAAGAGCCTCATTATATGTCATATAATTGTAATCTCTTAATGCAATATAATATATATATTTTTATTTAATCATAAAAAAGGGTTTGGTATCAAAATCGACAATATACAAATTCTAGCACAAATGAACAAAGGGTGATTATCCACTTGGATGGCATGTACATGGAAAATTCCTTGCTAGATTGTGCACTAATTGGAAGAGGGATAAGTGGGAAAGGGACATGAAACCAAATTGAGGATTTGATCCTCACCTCTTGGGGTGCAAGAGGTGCAATGGAATTCTTACCAAAGGGATTTTTTTTAGTGAATTTTGGAAGAGTGCTAATAAGGATTTTGTTCTAAAGAACACACCATAGAAAGTGGGTGATTCCACCCTTCACATTCAAGAATGGATTCCAAACTTCAATCCTCTCTAATGCTCCCCTAATTATGCTCCATTTGGAATACAACAACACACTATTCTAGAGGAGTACTAGATCAAAAAATTTTTATTGAATAACAATGCTTGTGTACGGACAATTTATTCGATCAATGAGGACCTAATCAACAAGAATTATCATATATATTCCCTCATAAAGGTGGCCTTGGTTCACATAATCCTAAACCAAATCATCATTTTCATATCAGTTAGGGATTTGATTGAAAGGTTGGAGATTGAGGAAAATTTAAAAAATTATGTGCAATATAATGCCCATGACCATGTGGACGTCAATTGTGTAAGGAAGCCAACTATCAAGTGACTCAATGCTCTGTCCCTAAGGAAAAGAATAGTAAAACTGAGAGTTCAACTAGAATTGAGGAAATCAAAGAATGTAATGTCGCCTTTTTGGGATAACCCTAAATCTTGGGACTTTACCTTCAATTTTATAGATAAGGGTGTCAAAATTATGTTAATAATCAATAATCTTAGGAGACAACAGAATGATGCAATTTAAAGTGTCTATTACCTGATGTATTGTATTGATAAGGGTCAATAATAGGAGGGAGTAATGATGATGTATCCTTAATAAGAATCTAGAAGTGAAGTATAAATGGCCAGGTAGTTCAAGATTGGAGTATATGTAAGATCATAAATTTGTTGTTTGTAATTTTGCTCGTCCAACTCTGGCAACTTATGTATGATAGACCAATGCCTTGGATGAACCGCTATTTCTAATTGGAGCACTCTATTCCTGTGAGTGGTTCTATTCAAATATATGTGTATATACCAGAAGAAGACGTGATCGATTGATGCTCTTCCAAATTGGTCGGTTTATTTATGCATCTGAATGGTGACTAATCGGCTTCTTGTGAGCATACCCGTTTGAATTTATTAGATATATTTTTAATTGTTTTTCCTTGATGCTTTGCTTTGAGATTGCCTTTCCCTTTTTATATCCCCATTCACCAAAGACATGACCTTTCATTTATCGAAGAGCATGCCTCTTGAATTAGTCACTGCCTAAGATTGAAGGGTTACGTACTCTTTGGAAAATTGTTGTAGTTTAGACTTAATAGACATTAGTTCTCACTAGCAAATTGCCTCGTGATTCCTTAAGCAACAATGCCAACCATTGAATGATCTTATGACCTGCTCAACCCTTCCTTGGACTCTTCGATTGGTCCATATCCCTTGCCTGGACTCATTGACCACCACGGGAGGTAGTTGGTTCCATATAACTCATTCGGTAATATATCTTGAAGACTCCTCTTAATGCATTCGGTAATAGACATTAATGGTTGTTGACCATCACTGTGAAGGATAGAGGTTGATAACTTTACAAGGATGTAATGTCCCTTACTAATATTATAATGTTTAATATTTATAATTTTATATTTGATAATCATACTGTTATCATTTACAATTTATAAGGATATTTTAGGTTATCTTTATTTTATTATTTAAATATTTATAATATATAATAATTATAATTATAATGTCATCTCTTGATAATTATAATTATAACAATATTCAAATTGTAATTATTTATGTATATTTATTTATTTCCTTTTGTATTTACATTTTAGGGTTCCAAATCTAGGGACATGACAAAGAATAATCCAAAACAACAATAAATTTGGTCTTGATCGCTAATCCAAGAAAAATTACTATCATTTTCTTTAATCCACTAGCCTGTAATGAGGAAGGAATGGTCCTGAATGTGAAGAATAATGATGAGTGGTTGAGCTTCGAGAATTGATCAAAGGATTCTATGGGTATTAGTGACATGAGGTGCATCAGTTAATTAGCCTCTAGATTGCTCAAGGCCAACATTAGCTTAGGATGCAAAAGTGGTAGGAAAACAACCAAATAGAAAAGGGAGCAAGCTACATTAGAAAAAGGTCTTTATTCCTTAGGAAAGTATCTTCCAAGGTCTAAGGGAGAAGTCCCTTCTCTTATAGAGAAATGAAGATCTACACCAAGAATGTTAGGGGGGTTCATGGCCAAGTGCCAAATTGATCACATGTTGACTTATATAATTATACTTTAGGAACAAAACTAAAGTTGCAAGAAATGAAGTTGTTCCTTATTGTTTAGGTTGGATGGGTACTAGAGTGGATGCAATTAATGCAGCCAATAGGTTGGGGATCCTTTGGCATCCTGTTCATATTTTTGTGGAGGTTCTCATTCCACCCTAAATTGGATACAGTTGGAGGTATAAATAATTTTTTCTAGGCTATCTCTCTTGTTGATTAATGTTTACGGCTCCACGATTTTTGGGGACAAACTTAAGCTTTGAAATGAAATTGAATGTTTGTTATTCTTGCTTCCCCTTATAAATTGGTTGTTGTGGGGATGATTTTAATGTGATTATTTGTTTGGGGTAGAAACAGGGAGTGTTTTATCACACCTCCCAAGCGTAAAAGGATTTTCAAGATTTGTGAGATTGGTGAATTTATTGGACTTGATACCTAAGAAAAGCTCATTCATATGGATGAACCAAAGTGTGTAGTTCACCAACATAGTTGAACGTTTGGATTATTTTCTTTATTCTATAAATGGGCTATGGTTCCCACACTTATTGGAATCTTTCATATGCCCAATTTTAGGATTTGATTGTTTCCTTGTAATATTATCAATTCTAGAAGATAAACCCTCCTTAATAACCAATTCAAATTTGAATGAATGTAGTTCAAAAGAGATGATTTCATAGACTTAGTCAAAAGGTTTTATTAGAAGAAGATGTGCCTTAGGAATCTAAATGATTTGTTTCACAAAGAAATTAAATTGTTAAAGGGAAGCTAAAGGACTAGAACGAGAACTCATTTAAAAACATTTGTGAGAAGAAATTCAAAATTGAAAAGGAGCTACTTCCACAATAAGGCAAAATCCTAAGTAGAGAGAAGATTTATTAGAAAGATAAATCAAGAGAAACCTGGTTGGCAAAGGGAGATCAAAACACAAAATTATCTCATAATACATTTAAGGTGAGGATTCAAAACATACTTTGTTGTATTTGTGGGGTGGACGAAAATATTTTATTATGGCTAAGGATATTAAAAAGATAGTTGTCTGATTTTCTCAAGAGCTTTTGGTGGAGATGGTGCCTCATGTCTTTGAAACATGAACATTCTTTTAAACTAAATTTTATTGATGATCGGGGAAAAGAAAAATGAAATGTTTGTTGTACCCCAAATTAAAA
Source organism: Sequoiadendron giganteum (assembly GCA_007115665.2). Classification (NCBI taxonomy): domain Eukaryota; kingdom Viridiplantae; phylum Streptophyta; class Pinopsida; order Cupressales; family Cupressaceae; genus Sequoiadendron; species Sequoiadendron giganteum. The sequence goes on along the minus strand of CM021108.1, from coordinate 128,470,004 downwards.
AATTTGCTACA
>CM021108.1:128341322-128469893 GCA_007115665.2 Sequoiadendron giganteum | reverse complement strand
TTGGCACTCCCACCAGGGATGAAGTTGCCCACTTTTTAGCGGATGTGATCAAGATTTAAATCAGCTTTCATCTAGAAGCTTCTTCCTAGCTTTCTTTCTATTCTTGTCATGATTCTTATCTATTCTTTGAGAATAGAAAGAAAACAATTGTAATGAGTTGGCATTTTCATTTTTTAGATGCTTTCTAGGTTGTAGATGCTTATCTTCTTTATGTTTAGAAATAAAGCTTGCATGTTGGCAAGTATTAGTTGTAAAAGCAAGGAGATTTTAGGGTTCCCTACTCCTCTTCTTTGCTATAAATAAGAGCAATGTTTGCTCATTTTTCTTTAACCGTGCTTGTGATAACAAAATTGTCGAGCCTATGCCTTCATGTTTGTTATCGATTAGTTTCAGTTCACTTTGTGTTAAGGGCAAGTTTGCATGCCTCTTTTAGCTGCAAGTCCTTGTTCAGTATATGTGTCTTGTGTCAAGTGATAATCTGGTTTGGTCGCATGTTGCATGTATTTTGCCACAACTTGCTGTCCCGAAATTGTAATCTTGTGCCAGAAGTTTGAGAATATAAAGTCCCGAGTGTGCTTTTGCTGCCCCGATATAAAGTCTCAGATTTCCGTTTATTGTGTAATGCTTATATGATCTCCTTTTCAACTTGCATTGAAATTCAGTAGATGTATGTTGGGAAAAGTTTATTTAAGTATCTTTGTCAGAAAATCAATCTCATTCATTTCTAACTCTCTTGCTCTCCGTTTACTTGAGAGGCTAGAAATGTCTTTAGCGTAAGTTAGTTGTAGTTGTTAAGTTTCATTAAAGGGAAAACCTCAACTGCAACATTTAGAGTTCTATAACCTTGTGTTCTCCCAATTGAATCAAAAAGATAGGCAAATTAGCTTTAGTTTACTTTCTTTATGCAAAATCAGCAAAAGAGGGAGCTTCCCCTCTGAATTTGAAGAGCAGTTTACTGCACATAGTTGTTTGTTTCCAAAACGCATTCCAGAGGTGCGATTTGAAATGCCAACAATGTTGATGGCACCCTTTACCAAGGAGGAGGTCAAATGTGCTACTTTTTAGTTGCATCCAAAAAAGGCCTTAATTCCAAATGGATTTCTTGTAAGCTTCTACAAATAATGTTGGATTTCACAGGGAAGGAGGTGACTAGTATTTCTGGCAATGGCTATTTCCGATTTTTTATTTCGAAAATGAATGACAACCTATTTTTAGGCAACTTTAGTTATTTTTATTTTATTAGTTGTTTTAGAGTAGATTTTTTTAAAGTATCTTTCGTTCCTAGTTTTTTTACAACTTTTGGAGAGGTTTGCTTTTAAAAATTTTTTTTAATATGTAATTATTATCTTCAATTCCCTAAAAGTATATTCATTGTAACTTATAAATAAGTGCCTTGGGCACAAGTCAAAATAATCTTTGAAGTTGAGCTTGTGTTGCAAAGATTGTCATTTGTGTATTTGATCTAAGTTTTATGTGTTCTTGTGTGAGATTTTATTCAATGGATTATAGTGACGATAGTGTTAATGATCTTTGTATTAACACTACCTTTCACCTTAGTAACTTTGTGTGCTTCTAGAGTTCCCTTTTCTTAAATCTTGCACTATGGTTTCATTGTTAGAATTAGTAGTGGCTTGATCCACTCTTGTGTACGTAGATCTATTGGTCTCTTTTATTTTTTTAGTTGCAATTTGTATCTATAAATTTGTTAGTTAAATAAGAACCTTTTAGATCTTGTGTTCAACCTCGAACTTAAAAATATGGGTCAATTTACTTGTAGTAATTTTCTTTTATGCAAGACCCCATTGATGATCTTGTAAAATGTGAGTAGTTGTAAATCTTGTTAATAGCTTTAGGTTTAAGAGTAGTGTTTACTTTTTAGCAAGCTTCTCCTACTATTTTGAAAAGAGGTTTATCCTTGTGTGTTGTCTTACAAGATACAAATTAAAACACTAACAATTTTGTATGCCCATTGTGGAGCATGTGTCACTAAAAGGCTTTATCTTGAAACAAAGGCTAGTTTTACCGCATCCTACAAAAGTATCTCCATTATCGCGAATAAAGTCTTTACTAGATCATAGAGAAAAGGTCTTCCCAACCCATCTTTCAAGCTAAATCAACCATCTACAAGTGCGAGTTCTTCTTCAAGAATTCCAAAGCTTGTTGAAATTTTCTTAGCTTTAGGAAAAGAATCATTTCAAATAATAGATTATCACAATAACCATAATGGTTCGCTTTGCTTCCCTTGTTGAGGGGAAGCAATATTGTTCCCTTGGCTCTTGTAGAGCACAATGATTTTCCACATGGCTCAAGAAATAATTTTCTAAAGTTTCACAATCACAACATGCAACATCCTAATGAACACATTGCAACATTCACCATGTAGTATTTTGGGATGATGCATGAAGATGTTACAATGTGATTTTTTGTCAAAGCCTTTGTTGGAGTAGCAGCAAAATGGTTCCACCATCTTACCACAAGATAAATCACAAGCTAGGAAATCATGCACAAAATTTTCTTGGCACAATTCAAACTAGCCAAGGATAGCCATATCCCATTTGCACACCTCTCAAATGTAAAGAAGGAAGAGAATAAGCCTATGAAGGAATTGTATGAGCATGAATTTGCACCCCTAACACAAATTACCTTTTACCCCTTGCACTTTAGAAAACTTAAGGCGGAGGCTTAATTCCACATAAGCCCGTTGTCCACATCACACTCAACACCTGTTTTGTGTGTCGATGGAGGCGTTTTTGTCGGGGAAGCCCACACGGCATGCTTACATCCCTAGCTAATTCCTGTAGCTAGAGTCTGCAGAGACATTACACTTTCGATTGGAAGTCAAAGTGTAACGCTCCTCTTCAACTGGTCAACCCGAATATGGCCATTTTTCATCCTTTTCTTCATAATCTTCACTCTCTCATCCATTCTCAAGTTTGGCGAGATCTTGAGTTCATCACTTCACATTTTCTCCACTCTTTCAAGCATCCACAAGCTTTGTAGCAGCACTTCACACTTGATTGCAACAATCTACCATTCCATCACTCTGATAGTGTGAGCGCAGGACAAACACCATTGCAGCAGAGGCTTGAGTTCCTCTCATTTTATCCTCCACAAGCCTTGAGCGCTTTGGACGGAGGTGGTAAGCTCCTCTCATCTCCTCTATCGTCTTTGGTTGAGTAAGCACGTATTGTTTTGTAGTGTCTTTTGTTTATGTAGCTTGTATTCCTTTCTTTATCTTTATTCCTATCGTTGCAAACTTGGTTGTCCCTGGAGGTGGAAACACCAAAGCAAGGGTCTAACTGAGGTAGGCCCCTAAACAACCCCAACATTTCCCCCTTTTTCTGTGAGCAAGTAGAGAGATATCAAAGCAAGTTGGCAGGAGGATTGTTCTACGAAATCGTCTTCGTCACCCTTGCGGTAATATATTTCTTTTATTAAAATCATATTCATGTTTATTTCTTCTTAATCTCATTATGTTGTTCAAGAAACCTCTAGACTAGGCTAGCAGTCCTTTTTTAAGGAATTCAACCTTGTCTCTCAGATTTTGGGCTGTACGGACACCAACACGCCTGTGAGATGCTAGCACGTTGCATTGTCGTCCCAAAACTGTGCTTTTGTCCTCTGACAAAGAGCTACCTAAGACGTCGAGTTGACCTTAAAAAGCGACTCACCCAATCTCCCTTCAGTTCTTAGGATTGCAGAGTGATCGAATGACACATAATCTTCATCATTCTCATCCCTTCTATCCTAACCTTCCTTTAAACTGAGGTAAGTTAGGGCAGCCTTTTCGCTCTTGGCCTTTTGTGACCTAGGGCCTTGCAATGGTTGGTCCCCCTCTCTTACATTTTTGGTGAACCCGACGTGAACCATTTTGGTTCCATTTTGAAATACTGAGAGTTCCTTTCCTCGTATCCTAGGAGTGTTGTAGGTGTGAGTGTTGTGAGGATTTCACTTTGCAACCCAACCTGCGACCCCTAGTAGGTGTAGTTGGAAGGTTCTAAAGTATTGCATAACAAAACCTTAATTGGGTCACTACCTTATCTAATAAACCTTAGGGGTCTCTATAGAAGTACATTTTGGTGTGCGTGATGGCCTCTTTCTTAAATCAACCTATTCCCTCTATGCAGACTGTGAGTAGTGGTACTAGCATAACCTTCACCTCATAGGACCTACCGATGGGCTTCAATAGAGAACCATCTCCTCTTTACATTCCTGCGAGGATAAATGGGAATATTGTAGCAGGCGTTCTCGTTGATCCGACATCCCAAGTGAATATCATAACTGAGGAGATCATGTTGATTAACTTCCTACATAAGGATGGGTATGATGTGCTTGAGAGTACCATCCACACACACGATGGACTTCTTGTACCTCCTATAGGAAGTATTGTCCTATTGATCCTCGTTGGGCCTAAGTCTATGAGCCTTAAGTTTGACATCATCTCGGGGTTTGAACTCTTCAGAGTGAAGCTAGGTATCCCCTGGCTGGTGGTTACGAATGCAGTCCCCTCGGTTGTGCACAAGTGTCTGAAGTTTGTTCATGGAGGTTTGGTACACGTTGTCCATGACATCGGTTATAGACCACCGATCGCATGTGGCAGCTATACCTTAGATTGCTTTTGGCTTGCATCCCTTGGTCCTCTCCCGCTTATAAAGGACCTCATACATCGCACATATCAAAAGTATAAGAAGGGGCACACTAGACTGAAAGTGAGATACCCTCTGTCGCCTTATGTACGTAGAAGAGAAGAAGAGAAGCGATCTCGAGATCCTCCTTCTTCCTCTTTCGTTGTTCAACCTAATGCTTCCTCTTGCCTTGTCGTGGTACCATTTGTTTCTGTCTCGTGTTTGCGAGAGAATCCCATGGTGCCCACTTGGCAAAAGGCCAAGCGTCTTGCATTTGAGCTTCCTTTCTTACCCACGAAGCCTAAGACCATTCGGCATGGAAGACAAAAAGTCCCCCGTGGAGAGTCCTCTTTGTCTCGGCCTCCACGGCCTCCTACTATCCCTATTCCTAAAACAGTGAATGGGAAGAGGCCTGTTGCCGAGGAGTTAGAGTCGACTATTCCCGTCGTTTTTGAACTTGCTCCTTCTACCCCCATTCAGGAGTTTGTCCTTCCACTGGAAACGGCTGTGGAAGACACTCCCATGGTTGAACAGGCTCCTTTCATCCCTTCGTATATCCCAACTTTCGGTTCGAAGAGCTATAGAAACTGCCTTGCACGCGAGTGTAAGCATCGGCGAAAGGCTCTCTGAGCTGAGAAAGCCTCCTTACAGAAGAGGGAGGAGGAGATGACCACACCTCCTACTGTTTCCTCCTCTTTCCCTTCTTCTGTGTCTGAATCCCTTCTGGCTCCTGCTGTGAGCACACATGCGCTTGGAAAGGTGCAAGTGTTCATTGCTCCTTTTGCGGAGCTGCCCCTGTTTACTTCCGTTTCAGATGTCTCACCTTTCCCAAAGCCCGTGGATATGGTTAACACTTCGGTCATATCCACTGCGGTTCTTTCCTCTTCTCCCTCGACCCTCCTTGCTTCGTCTGTGGGGATTTCACCTCCTCCAATGAAGAAGAAGGTAGAGCGTGGTCCCTCCAACAATGGAGGACGTAAGAAGAACCCACCTCCTCTAAAAGATGGCCCCGCGTTGACTTGTTTTGTCCTAGTGACGAAACTATTCCCGACCTCCCCTTAGTTTGTCACCATTCCCAAGTCTCTTAGTGAGCCCAGTGGTGAACCTCGAGTACAAACTCCGTCATCCGCCGAGGTGAAACATGGCACTCCTATTAAATATATGTTTAACTTGGTGGATGAAGTTCCGAACCTATCAGCGATCTTCGCGAAGTCGGTGACCTTGGACCAACAAGGGTTGAGTGACAAAGACCTTACAGGTCCCTCTTCCTTGGCCCTTGTTGTAGGAGGATCGGAAGCTCCTCCCCTTAACATTACACCGTTGCAAGCTCATCATCCTTCCTAGGGTGATCTAGAGTGGGAAGCTGATGACCTCTTGGTTGACCAGTGTTAGGGGGAGACCTCTTCTTGATCTTTAGATTAGATTTGTGTGTGTGTTGCGATGTGTTCCCTCGTAATCATTCTATATGTGCCTAGATGATCCTCGTCACCCCTGTCGGTGCTTGGATATAGGCGTGGTGTTTGTGTTGTAAACCTTCTTCTATATGTATCTCTATTCTTCCATGTTTGTGATTGACTTTTCATAAATTGGGGATGACACAAAGCGTTGGGAGCATTTAGGCCTCCTTCCATGTTGACCCAATTTTTTATTTTTGCTTTGTTTATGTGCATTCTTCCTAATCTGGTTGGGGATTGATGATCTTTCGCCTCTTTCTGCGGTTACCTAATATATATATAAATAAAGGCAGATCTGACCCTGCGAAACTAGATCCCCCTGTGCCCTTTGTGTGTGATCTATTTTCTTTTACCTTTCCCTTTATCTTTCTCTCTTCTTTGCTTGAGTTGTCCCTTTCATGTGTGACAACGCCTCTTCTACATTACTTGGTCTTTAGAAAACACATTCTTTGTCGAACGAATCTTTTTTCGAAGATCCTTCATACACTTCTTTATTAGAATTGCATTCTCAACTTGAAACCCTAGTGGAACATGTTTCCTTCATCATGGGTTCATAAAGAAAGGACTTGGAAACCATCCTCTGAAGTAGGAACGGTCTTAGTCTTCCCCTCGCATGGGCACATCTCCTTCCTTTCAAATTCCTTGATGAAGTGAACACCTTTCAAAAGGATTCCTTGGTGACGAATCGATTCGAGAAGGAAGATGGTAGTTTTTGAACAGTGTGTCCCTTGAATGGACCCCTCCTCTTCACGTCGGGTTCCCAAGGAACCCCTTCAAAAGTTTTCAACAGGTTCTATGTGTCTAGCTCGGGGGCAACTCGAATAGACCAGCTTCACACCTTGACATCTAGTCCAGGGGCAGTCCGACTAGACCGTCCTCCCATCCTTACCTCTAGCTTGGGGGCATCCCGACTAGACTTCACTTTTCAAGTAGCGTGTCCATTGAGTGGACCCTCCTTCCTTTTGAAGGGTTCCCGAGGGACCCCTTTGAAAGTCTTACAACTTAGCGATGGTCTGCATGACTGTCCGTTCACTGGCCTACACGGTCGCTTCCTGATGTGTTCTATCTGCGAGTAAACGTGTTGCCCTCTCTGACTCTGTGGAGTCCCCTTTACTCAGTCTCCCTCATGTGAGAGTTCTTGGGGGATACCTTCCTTGCAGGTCTACGGGTTTGTAAGGTGCTCTTCACAGTCTCCTTCATGTGAGAGTTCTTGGGGGATACCTTCCTTGCAGGTCTACGAGTCTGTAAGGTGCTCTTCTCGGTCTCCTTCATGTGAGAGTTCTTGGGGGATACCTTCTTTGCAGGTTCGTAGATCTATAAAGTGCTCTTCTTGGTTTCTTTCATGTGAGAGTTCTTGAAGGATACCTCCCTTGCAAGACCATGAGCCTGTGAGGCGCTTTCATACTTCAGCTTTGTAGTTCCACGGGACTATGAAGTCCTTTCCTGCACTTCCGGGTTCGCCAGACCGTGCTCTGCTTCTTCGTCGGTTCAGGTATACATCTCTTACTCTGTTACTTCCTTACTACTCTACTTTACCGAAACACTCATCAGTACTCGTGCTCGCTAAAGTGGGGGAAAAATGTATGAGCGTGAATTTTCACCCCTAATGCAAATTCCCTTTTACCCCCTTGCACTTTAGAAAACTTAAGGCGGAGGTTTAATTCCACTTAAGCCCGCTGTCCACATCATACTTGGCGCCTATTTTGTGTGTCAGTGGAGGTGTTTTTGTCGGGGATGCCCCGCGATGCGCAAACGTCCTCACTGAGCACTTACATCCCTGGCACATTCCTGCAGCTAGAGTCTACAGAGACATTACAGTTTTGATTGGAAGTCGAAGTGTAATGCTCCTCTTCATCTGGTCGACCTGAATATGGCCCTTTTTTATCCTTTTCTTCATAATCTTCACTCTCTCATCCATTCTCAAGTTTGGACGAAGTTTGGCAAGATCTTGAGTTCATCACTTCACATTTTCTCCACTCTTTCAAGCATCCACAATCTTTGTAGCAGCACTTCACACTCCATTGCAGCAATCTACCACTCCATCACTCCGATAGTGCAAGCGTAGGAAAAATGCCATTGCAGCAGAGGCTTGAGTTCCTCTCATTTTCTCCTCCAAGAGCCTTGAGCACTTTGGACGGAGGTGGTAAGCTCCTCTCATCTCCTCTATCATCTTTGGTTGAGTAAGCACGTATTGTTTTGTAGTGTCTTTTGTTTATGTAGCTTGTATTCCTTTCTTTATCTTTATTCCTATCGTTGCAAAATTGGTTGTCCGTGGAGGTGGAAACACCAAAATGGGGGTCTGACTGAGGTAGGCCCCTAAACAGCCCCAACATTTCCCCCTTTTTTTGTGTGCAAGTGGAGAGATATCAAAGCAAGCTAGCGGGAGGATTGTTCTACGAAATCGTCTTCGTCACCCTTGCGGTAATATATTTCTTTTATTACATTCATATTCATGTTTCTTTCTTCTTAATCTCATTATGTTGTTCAAGAAACCTCTAAACTAGGCTAGCAGTCCTTTCTTAAGGAATTCAACCTCGTCTCTGGTTTTCTGGCCGTATGGACACCAGCGCGCCTGTGAGATGCCAACACGCCGCGCTTTTGTCCTCTGACAGAGAGCTACCTGAGACATAGAGTTGACCTTAAAAAGTGACTAACCCAGTCTCCCTTCAGATCTCGGGATTGCAGAGTGATCAAAGGACACATAGTCTTCATCATTCTCATCCCTTCTATCCTAACCTTCCTTTAAACTAAGGTAAGTTAGGGCAACCTTTCCACTCTTGGCCTTTCATGTCTTGGGGCCTTGTAGTGGTTGGTCCCCCTCTCTTACAGGAATATATTGCATGATTTGATCAGCTAGTTGATATAATCAACATTATTTTCAAGCCATCTCCAAAAATCCTCCTAAGTTGTTTTATAAATACAATTATGTTCAAGATTGCATTCATGATCAAATCTATTGATATTGATGAACTTGAACAAGCTCAAGAGAAATCTGTTAAGTTAGAAGATGGCATGATTACTAAAGGAAAGATCAAGAAACACACCATTAGACTGATGATCCAAAGTTCAATCAATCCTCTCCTACAAAGAGTGGTGACTGATGTAACAAAAATGAAGAGACAATTCCAATAAAATGGTCCATCTCAACACTATCAAGGACATCCTCACATAAATGTTGGTCCTTCCATGGGAATGATAAACTGACAGAACCTCTTCAACCTACAATGCTTTCCTTGGAGGTACCACCTAAATACAACTTGAATAATTTTTTCTCTTTTTGTGAGACAAGATCACAACAGTATATATTGTCCAAAGATGATTCTCATGATGTGGCTCATGTCATCTTCTCAATCAAATCATCAAAGTTTTTTGGGTAACTTTCAACATCTTCAAGATGACTCAATGGCAACTCCAAAACAAAATATTTTCAATATGGACCCATTTTTGCTGAACAAGTAAATACATTCAATAACTAAAAATGTTCGTGGAATCAAGGAATTGAGAAAGATCATGTTATTGAAAGAAGAAACCACAAAGGAAATTCATGAAAAGATCCACCACTGGTGTCTTGTTTAGTGATTATTTGACAAGTTGAAAGGCCTATAGACTACTGGATGTTGATACTAATAAGGTTGGTGTCAGTGGTGATGTTTTTGATGAACTATATTCAAAGAAGGCTAATGAAAGGAAAGTTAAAGTGAGCAAGGGAAAGAAAAATAAATTGAAGTACAAAAAGACATTCCTAAAAATTAAATGTGAGGTTGTCATCGGCTAGGATAGGCTCTGTCTATTGGCCAGTGCTATAGCTGGCCCTTTTCAATTTATCAATTCTTAGTTTTAATTGTTGAGATTTTTCAACTTTGATGTTTTGTAAGCATATTGACTAAAGCAACTTTGCTGAGAATACATTTACATGATTGAAAGTCTAAGAAAGGCTAGCAATCCAATCTAATTATCTACTAGTTTGTAAATCAGAAAAAATATAACATATTCAGAGGCCAAAGCAAAACAATCAAATAGAAAAAACTAATGATGTAATTTAACTCAAATACCTTGCAGGTATCATCGACTGGAAACAAGAGCGTGTTGTTTACTAGCCTTTGTACAACTTTGGATGGCACTTCTTTTATTAAGGCCAGAATTGCCTTGCAGTTAATCTGCACATTAAACGCATACCAAAATTAGAACATTAAAAATTTAAGCACAATGACAATAAAGATTCAACAACCATAAAAGGTCTGTTATTTTATTCCACTAAGCAACCAATGCTAATGGGGAACAACATGGATAAAATTATAATTTTTAATTAGCAAAACCCCATAATGGGATCTCCAAAGAGTTCCTAAAAATTCAACGTAATGAATTACCTTGAGCGCTGAGCCATTCAAGATTAGAAGAGAATCTTGAACTCTACCACACGCTACTAAAACACCTCATTCGCTAGCTTAGGATTCTTGAAAGAAACATGCATACCAAGCCCATGGCCACTTACATGAGGACAAGTAATTTTGAACAGTCTGTTTATTCATAAAAAAGAGTCATTATATGCAGTTGATCTTACTACTGTTAAGAAAGGTCTAACCTTCTTGTACAAAGATGGTAGGGATTGTAAAGAACAACTAAGACAAAATGTTAAAGCAGGCTGACAAAAGCATATGGTACTAAGGACAAGGTATACAAACTCACACATTAGCTCTTTATACTAGGAGAGTACTGGGTAGTTCATACCATTCTCTATTTTCACTGAACTCTAAATCATTATTTCCATCTTCTTGTTCATGTCAGAATTATCTTCCATAATTAGAGCAACAAGACTTAATTCCTTGTAAAGATTTCAAACAAAGTTGCATATTCTCTTTGCTGTCTGCACCTCTCCACCAACCACCTGACTAATGGCTAACCTCATGAACTCTCCTATCAAATCTCCAATCTAACAAATCACAATAAATATTAGAGTAAGTCTTCCAACATATCCATGAATCCACATACAAGAACATAGGTGTCTTATACTTACCCCTCAAAGATAATCCAAAATGTTGATCTTGAATTGGCTAGTAGATTAATCAACAAACTTTGAAATCTCATTATAGAGATCTACAAGGGTCAAAGAGTTTCCCACCCATACATTCAAGCATGGTCGCTGCTACATACTCTTGAATCTTTGCAAATTCAACACCACCCCACCAAAAGAACATAAATGGATTGATAAATAAAAATTTCATAATATCCCAAAATGGTGTCTCAAATACTAACAAATAGATTTAACAAATCCCAGGTGAAAAATCTCTTCTAAGCTTCCAAGCATCATTGCATTGCTTTGCAAGTTTGCAACTCATTAGCAACTCATGAGAGGTGCTGCCTACTAACCCCATTCAGATCCTTTTGCACCTGTTTCAAAACTGTTTCCTTGTCATCGTTACCAATCCTACAAAATTAGCATAGCAACAAAATATTTGAGAATGCAAAACTTTATATGGTCATGAATGCTATAGTACCATTTATAGTAGTGGGCTATAATACCAAAGAATGCTGCTTCCAGGAATATAATCACATGCCTTGAGAATAATAACACCATAGAATATGAGAGAACAACATCTTTATAGTATGAGGTAGTGTACAATTACAATCTTGGTAGAGGGAGGATGTGTCAAATTTTTGCCCCTACCCCAACATTCATCTAACTATTTATGAGTTTGTTGACCAAACAGTTGTTAGCTGTGACATAACCATTGAGTAAACCATACATAACAAAAAAATAGTAAGCTACCTAAGCCAAAAGTAAAATAATCACCAACCTAAGTCCACTACAAAATATGTAATTTCTTAATGTCAATAAGAACATGACTATCTAATTTTATCCCTCCTCCTAAACAAGTTGGGGTCCTCTCCAATATGACCCAAATATAATATCAAGAAGGATATTGATGCAAATCAGGGGTTCACTTCAACATAATAGAGGCATATTTCACAAAAATGGGTTGATATTTCAATATATTAAACTCTCTTCAACTTGGCATGACCTTGACAAGATTACACACCTCAAATGGGCACAATGGACTCAAAAAGGATTAATCAACACATGGAAGACTTTACACAGGGTGTACATGACATAAAAACCTCCATCGGGTTACTCAATAGATCAGAAGTACAAACTTGGTTGATCATACAAACGTTCACAATCCCTTCTCATATGCAATATGACTATGAGTGCTACAAATGCACCCAAGAGTGGTTTTAAGACCCCAACCTAGTACTGGACCCCAAACACACCTTGAACATCCCAAATATGACAGGATTAAACCAAAAAAATGGTTTCCCAAACCTAATGTCTTCAAACAATGGTGGTTCCACACAAGACAAACCTTCCTACTAGCTTTCAAGAAATAAATAGTCCTTTGTAACTTTTGAATAAGATCTGATATCTCGAATGTAAAAACATATTTGAGTACCCATTTGGCTTCTTTAAAACATATAAAAAATTCAGGTAGGGTTGTTTTGTAAAGTGTCTTCCAAAAGTGGACTGCTCAGCTGTTCTTAAGGCCTAATTAGGCTTGTACGCAATGGGGTTTATTGGTTATATACACTCCTGATCACAAACACCTGTTCCAAAGGCATGGAAACATCACATAAGGTCTGTACATTCTTACTAAAGCGTTTTCCACTCTTCCTCAAGGGTATTTCATCAAACCCTCACTCTTATTGGCTTCAAATGCATCAAAACAGGGTAAAATCAGTTTAGGGCATCACCATATCACGTGTAAATCTTCACCAAATCTCCTGCAACCTTGGGAAAACATCAAAAACATGTATACAGTCTCTTTTTCCAACTTAGAAGATTTTTCAACAGTGCAATAATGAGAAACTCAATTTTTTCCTCCTATCAAGCCCCCAAAACAAGGGTTTCAAACTGTTTTTGGTAAATTTGCTCTAAAATGCTCAAAACCCAATGAAAATCGATGAAACCAGATTCAATATCCTAACTATTCCAATCGATTTCAGACCTTTATATGTCCGTACAAGCACGTGTCATTGAGAGGATCAGCAAGAAACACAATAAAAATGCAGGAAATGAATTGTTTATTGCTCCAAACTTCCTCAAAACCTCTCAACAACCTTTACAACAATGGATTTAGTCTTTTTATGCATTTTCAAACTTGTTCCAATAATTACAAACCAATCAACCAACTTCTACATCACTTTGACTCTTCATATTCCCATTCTTGCATTTTTTGCAATTTAATAACATGACAACTTTTAACCATAATTGCAAAATGACCCAACCAAGAACTCCTAGGACCTCAAATAGACTCAAACATATTCAATATGGTCTAAATGACCTTATTACAAGATTAAATCACCTAACTAACTCAAACTTCACAAATTGGCCTCATGGAGGAATAAAATCCATTAGGTGCTCCTGCACTAGAGATGAAGGATGAGAAGAAGCCCTGGAGATATAGTTGCTCCTGTTGATTGTGAACATGAAGATTTTTTTCCACTTGATTTCAACTGCTCACTTCAGATCTAAGTGCATACACCTTCTCAATGCATTCATTTCACCCTCTGAACAACTTTTTGCAACCTTCCTTCAATTGATCTTCTAGTTTCCACCATGTTATGTTTACTACTGATCCTTCAGCAGTGTCAACTACTACTCATACTCAACCTTATTATCTTGGTTTGTGTAAGTTGGGTCTTCTAGAAAAGCTGCTCTTTGAATCTTCAATGTTGCTCCTCCAAATGACTACACAAGTACTGATATTTTTAGTGATTTTAGACTTCTAATTTTCTAGTTGGCATTGTTCACAGAATACAAACCATAACGTTATTCAGCATTGTTCACAATATGTACTATAACATTAAATATTGATGCCGGAAGGTGTGTTCAATAGAATACGAGGCTTGAAAGTTCAAACATACTAGAGATAGGAGGATAAATGATTGCATGAATCGTGGCAGGTAACCATTGGTGGAGTATCTCAGAGGTATCACACTTTGGCCACCCTTGTTTCAAAGTTCAAAATCCAAGAGACAGTCTTCTTCTACAAATTCTTTATATGATTTCTCTCATTCAAACTCGGTGGGGATTGAGTAACCAAACAGCTACATCTAAATCTTTGACTCTACTTGCAATTTTGTGCATAATCTATGCCAGGGATACCTTAATCTGCAGAAAATGATGCATTGTACCTGTTGATAATTTATCACCAAAAGATAGTTTTTAAAGTTATTTATTGAACAATGACTTTAAAGAAGAAAATCAAATCTTTTGAAATTCTTGCTAAAATTATGAGCACTGAAAAGGGAAGCAAGAAAATGTTTATTTTTCTATCCAAAACTCATGCCAAGGAAAGAGGAGGGAAATAAATAAAGTCTTTTTGCCTTTGAATGATTCACCCATGTTGCCAAAAGTTTGTTAGGGTTTCTGTTCACTAGCATTGAGGGAGTCTTCCATGGAGGCACGAAGGAGAGTCTTTAGGGCACGTTGCAGTGAACGGTGGGGGCAACTCAGAGAATTTTCAGGAAAGTTACACACCTCATCTCCACATTCTAGGTTCTCCAAAATATTCGAGCAATGATACATGGTATGCATTCTATCCCCTACTGGATATATTAGAGGCTCATACTAGTTACGCAATGATAGGTGTTATGTGGTGTGTGATACTTGTGGGCAAGTAAGAAGGAGGTTGACAGTGCTGGAATGTAATTAGGATGACTATTTTATCAAGAAAATAAGCATATGCTTTGTCTTATCATGAACTACCAGTATGTGCAGGTGTTTCTCTAAATCTTTTGAGGTCTTGAATATTGTCAGGCTATTGAAACCCTTGAGTGTTTATTGCTATCATTAGATGTAAATTTCCTGTGAGTTATGTGTAGATTATGTTCATAGCATCATTCATAATGGAGTAGCAGTGACAGTCAACACAAAGGGATTGCCTTTTAATAAGCAGAGGTTCTCTTAATGAATGACTGGAGATAATGAACAATGAGGGTTAGAATCTTCATCAAATAAAGAAGGCAGTCTGTGGCAGTCTGTGGTAGTCTATGCAGAACGAAAGAGATCTCTGTCAAAGTTCGAAGATGGGTTATGAAAGTCAAGCTTCATAGAGAGGATAACCAAAGAGAATGTCAAGTTAAGGGCAGTTTATAATGTCTCCAGCTCTGTTATGACAATAGGGTTTTGTTGCTAATATCAAAATAAGTTTCCCTTTTTACAAGTCCTTATGTTGTCAGTTATGTATTGCCTCCTTTTGTTGAGTGGTGTCAAGATGGATTTTCTACCATGATAGTCACATAGGCTTATGATCAAAGACAGCTTTATCAATCTTAATGGGATGTTTAAAAAATGGTTTCATGTATGAAATAGCAAGGACACATTTCATACTTTCTGGTACAGCAGGAGTGCTAATGCAGGGGGTGAAAGGCTAAATGAAAGTCATGTGACTGTTGAAATATGTGATAGGAAGATCAGAATTTTGTCAGAAATTATCCATTATTGAAGGCATAAGAAATGTCAGACATAATGCTTCAACAGTAGGTGGTTCCAAAGACTACAATGACTCTTGTTTTTGCAGAAATAAAGTTCTTGATAGCACCTTAATGGTTTATGCCAAAGTGCAATCAGTAGTCTGCTGATGTTTCCATGAAGATCATAGTTCATATTGCATGTTAAAACTGTTACATACCAGCCAATGAAGGAGTATGATGGGAAGATAATTGTCATCAAAACACAAGTGACCAGTCTTAGTCCAGAATTTGTTAATGAGCCTAATATCTTCATAACTTGCATGCACTAATATTTCCTCTAGTTCCCAAGGGCTTTAAAACCATGTCCTTGTGAATTAGAATTGAAAGTGAAAGATAGGAGACTGTACAGTCATTCTGAAGATAGGCAGTCCATGCATGGCAAATTTCAGGTGGTCACAAAGAGGTCTAAAGAGTAAACATGATGATTTTTATCATAAAGGCAGTGGTAAAAAACTCCTTATGATAAATGATACAGTCCAAGACTGCCCCACGTCAATCATAACAGAATTCTGAGATATCTGACAGTGAGACACATGGATAATCATGATGCAAGAGTAACTGTATTTTGGCAAGAATAACTTGATTGCAATAAGTAAATACAAAGAGCAGTGATATAAAGGTGCAGCCATTGTCAAACATTGGCAAGTGATAGCACAACATTGTGACAGTCATGAACAGCGGGGCCACATGAATAGAGAAGACAGTCACTTTTCGGTGTTATTTATAGTGATGGATATAGGCTTTATGATGACCTTGTAAGGGACAGTCCATACTTAGGAATGTTGTCCTTCCAAATAAGCATGATTATGATGTAAGTTTTTGTTCACTTGTGAGAGTCATAGTATGAAAGTAGTGCTAAAAGTCATGGAGATAATTGTTATGGCTAAGATTTGCACCCTGTTAAACTATACAAGTTTAACAACCTTGCCTAACATGGGATTCATTTCTGCATGTGGGGAATGCATAACTAGAAATGAAACCTCCAGATTCTAGGCCAGTTCCTATTGGATAATCACTGATAACTCCACAAAACTAACTCGAACTTATGGGAAAAAAGATAGAAGTTAATGAAATGAACCTAAGATCTTAAAATCTAAACTAGAGAACCAGGTGACACACCAAATATGATATGAGAGTTCAAATACAGGTAACTAAGAAGGATTACTAAATTATCTGAGTGAATACAAAACACTTCCTTTCTGTGTAGGCTTGCATAAGTATTTTGTAATAAAGTCTGAAAAATGAACCAGAATAAGGAGGAAAACAAATGCCTCTCTTATGAGCTTCGCCCCTTAAGACATGAACTACAACCTGCAAACAAAAATACTTTTCTGCAACTAGGTGTTTGGGTGAGACAAAATAACATGGAATAATGACGATTCACTAATTATCTTTATCAAATCACCTGTAAATACACATAGAATTGCAGAAAGAAGAGAAGGCTTCAAAATAAATTCAGATAGCATAAACTCAGCTGCTGTCACTTGTATTTGATCTTCCAAAAGAGTTAAAAAATCTGCACAAAAATGCTAAGGACACAAAAATGTCACATAAGCCTCCTCTGCATAATCAAAACTGCTTACAATGAATGAGGAACAAGACTTTATAGGAAAAAAAAGCCTTCAAAATTCGGAATTGGACTTTGGGTCCAAAAACCAAAGTGATGTCAAAATCTCCTCCAAACAAGGTAGGCCAAAAAAACCTCCACTAACCCTTGATTTTTACAAGGTTTCACCAAAGTCACCACTACTTGCATATTTTGAGCAAGCTTGCATTAATGCTGGACTTGACTACTTGGCATTAAGTCTTTGAATTTCATTAAATGACTTCAACTTGTATTTCAAAACATTTATTAAACCCTCAGCAAGTCTTTGAATGTCATTAAATGTCATCAACTTGCATTTCAAAATATCTGAATCTTTATCAAAATGATCAAAGCCTTTGAATGTCATTAAATGACTTCAACTTGCATTTCAAACATTTATTAAAAAGTGATTTATAATTTATCACTTTAAAATAAAGCTTTACAATTTGACAGAAAATGCAAGTGGAAAGACTTCCTGATTTTGAGGATTTGGCTCCCTAAGACTATCATTTTAATAAATATCTAAAGACTTTTCATTTTTTTTGCATTTTTAATATCTTTAATTAAAATGATTTATAATTTATCATTTTAATAAAGATTTACATTTTGATGCAAGTAATGAAATACATTTCACTTGAAATTCTATTTTTGCATTTAATAATGATATTTATTTAAAAGTGATTTATAATTATCACTTCAAATAAATATTTTACAATATGATTTAAAATGCAAAAATAAATAAATGTCTTTACTTTGCATTTAAAAATAACCTTTATCAAAATGATTAAATAAAGAAATCATTTTAAAACAAAGATATTAATAATTAAAAAAAATGCCAAAGTAAAGACTAAGTCCAAGGAAAAATAAAAAAACCTAAGTCACTTGCTCCTTTGAAAAAATAGAAACAAATGGCTAAGAAGCCACGCATGAGGAAGGAAGTGAAATTATAAAATAAAACCTTAAGGCAAAAGCCTCTTTCTCCTTGGTCGAATTTCTTAGGGTGTTAACCCTAAAATGAAATGAAATGAATTCATTTGCTTTGCTTTGCTTCTCCTGCTGCTGGGCGCCACCACTTGAACCCTAGCCGTGCCATGAAGATCTATGTGCTTGGGACGCCATGGATTGCATTTTTAGCTTGTATCTTGAAGAGGTATTGGTAAGGTTGATCTTTGTGCATCGAATCTGGTTTTTTTCTCCATTTTAGAAGCTTCTTGAAGGCTTCACAAGGCGCGAACTTGCATATTTATGATGCTCCTTCATTTTTTCCTGCTATCTTCTATCTTTGCCGCGTTTTTCTGTGTTGGATGCCATAGGAGAGCTCGCCATCTGTAGCTTGTGAGTTCTCCATGAGAGCTGGGCACGGTCTCTGAGTTCTTTGAAAAGACAATACAAGGTGAGCTCCTTCTTGCCACGTTTTTCCTCTCTACATTTCCATCTTCAAACAAAACAAAATACGAGCTTACTTCTGCAAAATGTTGTCTTTTAGAAACAAAAACGGCCTATTGACTGGCCGCGCAATGACATTAAACAGCTGATGATTTTTCCTTGAAAAACAATGACAAATCTGCAACTCATTTTGAAACGTCATGTGGGTCACTCAAAAATTGAAAGAAATCTTCATTTCCTATTTCGTTTTCCTGATTCTTTGCTCAGCTCAAACATATATGAAGCAGAACGAAATAGCTTTCATTATTTTGAAAATAGAAATGAAACTCCAGCTGTGTATCTCTTTAAATGAAGGAAAATCTGCATTTTGAGTGGAAATCTGTATGTGGGTATTTTATGAATTTGAAAGAATCTTCCCATTTTTTATTTTGCAAAAACAAAATATGGTTGTATTCCAATTCTGAGCTTTGACTTATGAATATGTTCTGCAAATAACATGATGTTGCCTTTGTGATCATGATAAAAAGAAAAGACATCATCATGTTAGCTGTAGCTGATGCAAACAAAATGTATTGATGTTTTCTGCTCTTTCAACAACTTAGCATTGTGACCTTCATCAGCTTGGCTGTAACGTAACATAGTGGGTATGAGTGGCAAAATATGTATTTGTTCCTATGTTTGCTGCTCTCCTTTTATATCTTTTGATATCATCTCACAAAACTCAGCAAGATGGCATAATATTGTCCTCATGGAAGCTGAAATCAATGCATTCTGGAAATGAAAATAATTTGCAGCACTGCTGTCATTTACTCTTTGCATACCTTTTGTGATGAAAAATTCAAAAAATCTGCATAATACAAAACAGATTATCATGATGCGCATACTGCTTAACTTTTGATGAGCTGGGCTCAACCCTTGTGGGAGCCACATTTAACCCCACTCATTCAGAAACTGATAAAAAACAACAATATTGTATGGTGTGTTTTTGCACATGACACAAACAAATTAGTAAAAAATGACAGATTCAAAGGCTTCTTTTGATGTTCTTCTTTTCTTTTAATCATCTGGTGAATGCATTATTGAATGAGATCACATCTCTATTGGTAGCGTAGGGATAAGGTAGGAACTGATTTTTCATTGCTCTAACGCCACTCCTCACAATTTTGCAGGTAAACCTTAAAGCTGGAGCTGGTTGTGACACCAAAGTTGGACGAATATCAACACACAGCTTCAACAATGATTCGTCATTCCAGGCAATGACGAATCACCTTCTTTCCTTGTTTTTACTCTATTTTCAGCTGTGTGTTCCTTTTCCTTCTTGTATTCAGCATTTGATTTAAAAATCAAATCAGGTTAGTCCCACGGCTTGTGTGGGACTTCAGCTTTTACAATATGAATAAAACAGCATTACTTTGCAAACCTATGAATTTCTCTATTTCAAATATTTGCAAAATAACACTTGAATTCATTCTTAATCAACTTTCAGAATGCGATGAATATGTAGGCAGCAAAATGCTACAGTAGTGAAATTTTGATAACTATAATGACAGTGACAGCTAGAAGAGAATGTAAAGGCAGCAAACTGTGAAGAAAGAAAGAGACAAGCCATGGCAGACCTTTTCCAAAGCATAGGGCCTTAGAATTCATGCATGGAATGTAAGGATGGGCAGTTGGTAATGCACAAAGATCAATGAGAAATAGTACAGTCATAAGGTGATGATGAGGGCAGGGTATTGATGGCAATAAATGGAAGCAGCCAGTAGGCAAATCTATAGAAGTCTTAAATAGCAAAAGGACAGTCACTAATAATGCTATCACTATAGGGCATAATATTCTACATGGCAGTATAGTTGCAGGATTATGATGATTTCATAAACCTATGACAGTCTGCAAATGGAAATCTAAACTCTGTATACTTATGGGTGAATGTTCTATGACAGAGAGAACGGACAGTAGAATGAAGAGTTTGATACACGTAACAGGGGTGTGATAAACAAAGAAAAGCAAAGAGAGATGATTGCAGAAAAACCTAAAAGATCAGTGACATAAGATATAGAGATCCATTTGCCAAGTGAAGAATGGAAACCATTGTTTTTTCAAGTGATCAGAGGCAAGCATGAGCTGAGGAAAATCTGGGAATGTGGGCATGTGTATCTCAAACACAGTGATGTATCTGAAAGTGATGGTCATAAAGACACAATGCTGGATCTAAGGTCCTTAGCCCTAGGACAGCTCCTATGTGTCAAAGTTTTCAAATTCTCATGGTGGCTTGCACAGGTGGTGGATGAGAAAAACATAAGTGAAAATATCATTGTTAATGATAGAGTTGATGGTTCTGTTCTAGTACTGTTTGTGTGAGCTTCACTTATGCATGGGTAGATCCATTCGCAGATCTATATAAATTCTGGGAAATCTTCATGGAAATGGTTATGATCATGTAAAGTAATTTCAGAAGTTCTTGGCAGAGCTTTTGCTTTCAATGATGTTATAAACCCTCTGTTCAAGTGGATAGGGCGCATAAACATTCTGCAACCTCATCTCGGTGCAATATGTCTGTGGTGAGGAGTCCACAAATAAATTTCTTTGTAAAAGTTGGTCTGGAAGGTGATACATGATGTGAGAGCAGCATTTGCAAAGGGAGTGCCCAGGGTGGGTGAATAATTTTAGACTTAGCAGCTGTGTATTGTTTCAACTGATATCAAAATGCTACTGTAAAAAATGACTGTTCCAGATATCTGTTTCTCTTTTTCCTATATTGGTAGACTCACTTCTAGAAAGATTATTTCATGTACAAATATAAAGGAGTAACATGTTACAAGATGTTTAGATCTACTCAAAGGGTATATCAAGGACAGAGTAAAATATGATATAGTGACATGGTTGGTAACCAAGCCTTAGTTCAGATTATCCTGTGATTGATGGATGGTGGGATTATCTGCACTGATGACAAGATGTGGACCCTATGTGCTAGCAGCAGAACCGGTTAAGATACCATGTGTTGACTTTAGTTTTGCAGATATAGGTGATGAGCAGTCCTTAAGTCAGTCCCTCCCAATGTTTTCAGGTCACTTAGAACAGATTAAGCGTATTTGAGCACACTCAACTGGACGTTCATTGGTTTTTCTTGATTAAGTAGGTGCAGGAACAAATCCTTTGGAAGGAGCAGCTCTAGGCATGTCACTGCTTGAGTCTTTTTCTGACAGTGGTTCTCTTTTGACAGTAGCTACAACTCATTAAGGGGAGCTGAAAACTTTGAAGTACAGCAATGACAGGTTTGAGAAGAGTGTGTGTGGAATATGATGAAGAAAATTTGAGACCAACATACAAGCTTCTCTGGGGCATTCCAGGTAATAACAGATTTGGAAAGTGCCAAAGAAGACTTTCAAGAAGATTTGCTAGCAGCAGAATATTATTTGATGCAACCACAACTACTTTATCAAAGACTAATGGAAGTTAATGAACGAATCTTGGAATGTTCTTCTTTTCAACAACACAGAAAAAACACGTCCTATTTTCATGTTGGGGCAGTTTTGAGAAAGTTTATGGTCATTAAGGAGTGGTGACAACAATTCCAAGCCTTTAGGAAATAGTTTGGGAGCTTTTAATTAGTCATTGCCATCTGTGGCAGCAGTTGGAGTATTCAAGAAAGATGAAGTTGAAAAGTCAAGCGCTCAACTTTATTTAACGCCACCTAGGGGTTTTTAGTAGTCAAGGAAGGAAAAGCAGTTTTTCCAGCGCCTAAGAAAGATTTGACTCAGCAACTAATGAATACACCTGTCATATTTCCTCAAAACATGTGCCTAAATGATAGGAAACTATTGAGACAGCATAAGAGTACGCCTAGTTTCAGATTTCAATTAGTTCTTTCACTTTTGGGAAAAGCATTGTAAACTTAGAGAAGTTTCTTTCTGCCCATTTTTGGTGCATTGTAACTCAGAAAATTTGTTTTCTTGCTCATTTTGAAGCTGTGTATTGTACCCTATGAAGGTTCTTTCTAGCAAAGAATAAGCATGCATTGTAACTATTTTCAGAGTTGTATGCTGTTTGTAAGCAATTTTTATCAATAAAACAAGCTGTTTTTACCTTCTCAAAGCTGTTTCATTGTGCAAGCTTCAAAATGGTTGATGTGATCTTGTGGTGATGCTTCTTCCCCTTGATTTTTGTCTTGGTTTTTATTGCCTTTATGCAGAAAATATGTACTTTTGCAGGTCATTACTTGTGTTTAACTAGGTAGGGGTAAAGTTTAAGTTGTGATAATGTTTCTAGCTCCTTCTAAATGTTATCCTAGTTATCAAACCTAGTCATGAAATAATTATGCAAGAGACATGTGAAATTTTGGGTTGTGTATGTCAAAGTTTAAGTTGTTGGTCATATTATGTTCATTTAAATAAGTGCAAGTCTAAAGTCATTTGGTGCAACACCCTAGGATCATAGGTTTTCACTTTCATGTCAATTCCTATCTCTTTCCTTTGCAAGCAACAATAGTTTAGTTTAGTCCAGTTGAAAGTTCCAAGGGAACTAGCCCTCTCTGGAGGTTCTTTCCATCATAGGTGACCCAAAAACTTGGAAAGATCCCATGTTTAACCAATAGGATGAGTTCTTTGCAACTCAGCAAGGGTGCACTTTGTTGTACCCAAACCAAAATTTTTGCTTCATTAAGGCATTTTGCTTAAAATGGTCTAAACCTTGTAAAAGTGAGGTCAAAACTCAGTTTTTGGGCAAATAAAGTATGGGCTTTGAGTCAATGTCATGCCACAGAGATACTTGCAAAATTTGAAAATTTTGAAAATTAGGGTTTCTGAAATCAATTTTTAGCCGGAAACCCTAAAAAATAAGAACTTGTCAGAATTGGCTGAAATTAATTTTGATTGGCTTATTTCACATCACGATCATAGTGGTGAAGTCAGTTTCAGTTAAAAGTCAGTTTAAGGCTGGTGGGTAGTTATAACTTTTTCAGGAGAAAATTTAGGACCTTTGAGGTCATTAATGGTAGTTGGCCAGTACCAGGTGTTAATATCTAAGCCTGAAACTCAAAGAAGAACGCTCTATGATAAAAGATGTTGAAAATTATGCTTTTTGACGGAGGAGATTTTCAACGAGGTAAAAGTACTGTGAAATTGGCTAAGTCTGGAGGTCAAAAGCGCCACTCTGAGCTAGGGGCGCCCATCATTATGGAAGCTGTATTCAACTTTTTGTGAAATTTTCTACCAAGATGACTTCTCCAGTTTCCTGATAGCTTCACAATGAGCTAGCCATCTAGTCCGACGAAGGAGTAAAACGCCTGAAAACAGAAATTCAGTACAGAACGAGGGAAATGCAAAGTAGATAACTTTGAAGAGAAAAAGCGCCCCTGGAGGCCAGGGGCGCCCATCTTTTTGAAGATTCAAATGAAATCTTTTGATCAAGTGACACCCAGGAAGTTTGTTTCTATTTTTGGTCCAGCTCCGCGATGCATCTGTCAGCAGGTGAATCTGAGTTGTTGAGTTGCCGCCATCAGTGGTCAAACTTGAGGTTTCAGACTTGATCAAAAATTGTTCAAAAAGGACAAAAGCGTTTTGAGACCTTTAATGAAATCTGTTTGATGATTTCAGATACTCATCTCGTTCGTGTTAGCTTCAGCTTTCCGTTCCCTGTCTCAGCCGGTTAGAAGATGTCTTGGCAATCCGCAGCCGAAAGTTGAGTAATTTTTGCCAGTTGCAGTAATGGATGACATTGGTTGAGAAAAGCGCCCCTGGAGGCCAGGGGCGCCCATGATTTAGGAAGGTTAAATGATGTTTTTATATAAAGTGTTCATCAGGAGCCTTTACTCAGAATTCAGCCTGCTCCGCAGTGAGCCAGTTAGCATGTTCTGAAGTTTTGTCAAATGCCGGGAAACGTCAAGTGAAATATAGTCAAGTTATCAGTGAAAATGATGAAAATGCCTGAAAATATTCTAACACTGAGGTCAAAAGCGGCCCTGGAGGCCAGGGGCACCCATCTTTTTGAAGCCTCAGATGGTTGAATTTTGAATTGCCACCTCAAGGAATCTTCTTGTCAGTTTTGGTCCTGCTCTTCATCGAGATTGTCAGCCAGTTGATCTGACGTGACAGTCAACCAGAATCAGTGATCGAACATGAGCTTCATTTGAGGTTTTAGATTCTAAATTTTTAGAAAATGTCTAAGTAAGGAAGGACGCCTAAAGTCAAAGGTTGACTTTTTGAAATTCAAAAGTAGAAGTGCACATGAAGAGAGTTTTTAGTTTGCCAAATTTTGATCTTTAGTTAAACTCTTTTTCAGGTCGACTTCTATTTTACCTATTTTTTAGTCATAACTGACTAAACTTAGTTTGCATGCATCAGTTAACTGAATCTTCAAGATGGCGCCCTAACTTGGGTTGGTTCTACATCCAGTTAACTGAGTTTGAAGCCAAATATAGGCCATGCGTGAGTTTTGAAGCACCAGTTGTACTTCAAGCGCCATTTCCAAAGCTTAGCATGCATTCCACACGCCTTAGAAGATATTTTTCTATATATTTTGCTAATGGCGTCCATTATTCTTCATCAGAGTTGACAAGAAACATCTTTCTTGAGCATAAAATTGATTTGCAGGTGCTACAAGTGTCAGATTTTAGTATTCTTCGTAGCTACAGATTCAGATTGTTCAAGGGAAGATTATTTTAGACTTGGTTTCTATTTTGCATGCAGGTTTTATCAGTTCTACTTCAAGCATAGGCGAATTTTTACAAAAGAAGAGAGAAAACAAAAAAATAAAACTTCTATTCTTCTGTCTTACTTTCTTCTATTCTCGTCTTAGGTTTTCTTCGCATGTCAAAGAAAACGGCAGATTTTTGAGAAAAGCATCATCTAGGTTCGAGTATTTCAGCATCAACAACAATACCCATGTCTTAAATTATTTTGCGAAAATTGCCCCGCTGCCTCTTTTCTAGAAGCACTGTGCTTTTTTCCAGAATTCTCTTTGCATGTGGGCCTAAATCACGTTTTTTCGCAAATCTGTTGATCTGGGTGGTTTTAGGATTCATTTCTACACAAAACCCATGTTCCAGATTTTCGCGGGAAAAATTGCCCCCAGTGCCCCTAACTGCCAGTTCAAATCTCAACCGAAAACCTTTTGCATGCAAGCCAAAATCCAATTTTTTCACAATTCTAACATTCTGGGTTGCATTAGAATTTGATTCTACACAAAACCCATATCTTAGAATTTGTTCGAAAAAATTCACTTCCCCTTGCTATTTTTAGCCTATCCCCGAGCTTTTCCAGTTTTTCCAAAGTGGTCCAAACATACCCGACTTTACAGTCAAAAGTCTAGTTTTTTAGAATGCAGTCTAATCCCATAGACTATAAGGCCAAACAGGTCTTTCTTCATAACTTTCTGAAAACTACCGATACCGACTTAAGTCATGTTTTTCCCATCGTCAATCTGAACTCATTGGAGGGTATCAACAGTACTACAATCAAAAATCTTGAATGTTCAGGGATACTTGCAGCGGCGTCCATTCCTATCTCAGTCTTTGATCTTGAGTTCGTGCTTGCTTGTGTTAAGCATTATGACTCGTCTACCAGACAAATCAGATCGACAGATGGAAGGATTATTTGTAGCCTTAAGCCGAGGGATGTAAAAAAATGTTTTTCTATTCCTCCACGTTCAAATCATTTCGCTGTATCCATTTCAGATTGTGACAGAATATGGGAAGAGGACAAGGATAGATCACAGAAGAAAGTAGCTCAATGATGGTTGAAGGTTCAGAAAACCAACATGCCAAGGAAGATTGCACGTGGGGATTTCAAGGACGAGATTGCTATTTTGATAACTTTCCTTAACCGGTTAGCAGGTTCTAAAGACGCAAGCGTTTTCCAAACATGGATGTTCTACCTCATCTCACGAGTTATTGATAAAAAAGAAACATTTGACTGGGCCATGTTTATCAGCGAGTGTCTTCACTAGCAGATTACAGAGTTCCTAAAGATTCATGAATTCCATATGGTAACTTTTCTGGTTTACTTAGTTGCATTTCAAAGTAGCTTTAAATTATTAAAGACCGATGGAGTTCTGGGTGTTCAACGAGTGCACGAATACTACCCTCAGTTGGATTTTTCGAAAGCTGAACAGGACTTTACAGTAGTGAATGATCACTTTCTTATGAGGACAGTCATAAATTTAGATAACGAGATGCATATGAGGATTTCTACAGAGGCACAATCATCAATGGAGAGTTGGGCAGATTGGTTTATCCAATTTCCTACTTTCACATATATTCGTGTATATGGATATACAGGAGAGCCTCTGATGCTACCGAGGTACCCATCGGATAAGGTTCTTTTCATGGAGTTCATGAGACAGGCACATGAGGTTCACACTTTTCTTCGCAATCGACATAAGCCAGCTTTCACCTTTCTGTTTGAGTTAGGTATTTACAAATGCAAAACAGCTGCTGATTGCAAGTTAATGGCACACGAGTTAGAGAAAATTCAGCTTGGGTGTTTTCCTCAGAAGCGTGTCTATGATCCGTTGGGTCATTATTCAGCAAGGTTGGAGCGAAATGTTTCACATTCGGCAGCGCTTGAGGACTTTTGGGTTAATTGTGAGGATGAATTTGAGGTGCATCGTCGTCATTATTGTAGGCTTACTGTTCCACAGATTGCTGATTTCTTGTCAGAAGATGTGGAAGGTTTGTCTGATGATGATGGCGAGATACTTCTTCATTCATTCATTAGAGACCAAGTTGCTCACCAACCACTTCGCCAACCTGATTGGTATGTCCCATTGAACACTTCAGTGAAAGACTTATCCAGGTCTGTTATCAAAACCACCATGTACTTCCTTGAGAGCAAGCGGAAGCGAAGGGTGATCCCAGTTACAGAGCCGCTAGCAGTGGTAGTTTCTTCTTTACCTTCTACTTCTAGAGCTAAACCTCGAGTCAAGGTTACTATGAGGCCACCTGAAGGGGTTAAGATGGGAATTAATTCAAAAGGAAAAAACATCACCAAAAGCAAATAGGTTGAGAAAGAGCCAACGCTACCAGTTTCAGAGATAGTACTTCCAGAGCCAGTTATTTCATCGGAACCAGTTATTCAGATTGAGGCTGGTTTGTCATCTCCAGGTTCAACTTTTTCACCACATTCGTCTCCCATAAATATTGATTCAGAGCCTGAGACTCCGATACATGAGACCTTCATACCAGTGGATCCGCCAGCAACTGATACTGTAGAAATGGCTCCACCTCGAGAGGACAGTATTCCTTATTCATCTTGGCTCGAGAAGTCATTGGAGAGGGAGAGGCGTATGCCTTCGTATAATCTTGATTTGTCTGAGTTTGGTGAGCCCTATCAGAACAGGTTGAATAAGAGGGCCAGAAAGCAGATAAATATTGAGAAGAATCTTGAGGCAGAGATCGTCATAGAGGTTGCTACTCCTCCAGAAGGCAAATACTTGGATGAAGTTGATGTTGGTGATTTTACCTTTGTCAAAACTAATCTGGGTAAGAATACTCGACACACCGACGTGAATCTATTCAGAGTTGTCGTGAGTAATCTAGAGGAGTGCGTCATGAAAGATGGTGAGGATAAGGCAGTTCTCAAGGCTGAGATCAGACAACTTCGTAGGTACATCTCGGGTTTGTTTCATGGCAACGAGGGGCAAGCACCTTTACTCCCACAACTTCGAGAGACCACTGCAGAACAGCAGAGGATTCAACACTTGGTTAATCGAGGAAAGCTACTGGATACCTAGATTGAAGACTTTATTGTTGCTGGTCGACACCTCCTCACAAAGCTATATCAGTTGAGGGTTGACGCACATAGTCTTCACCAGAGAATTCAGGAGCTCGAGATTTGCATAGCCGAGTGTAAGCCGAAGGACCTGATTTTGATATCACAGCTTGCAGGAATCTATGACGCCATTGAAGCAGATGGAGATCAGAAGAAGGTCTTCACTTGGAGAGAATTGTATCTTTGTAGGGTGGAGACATATGACAGGATTTCTGCTAAGATGAGCATGATTCAGGAAAAGGTTGTTGCAGCTCTTTGTTTCATCAGCGAGTACATCACTCAGATCCCATGTCATTATCGGCATGAGGATGGTACCTACGCCGAGTTAGAGGCAGTTCAAGCTAAGTTCGAAGAGTTAGTTCATGATAACCTATGTGGAGGGCCAGAGGCGTCCAAGATGGAGGAGTTTGCAATGCTGACTATCAGTTTCAGAAAGGTGACCACAGAGGTTAGAGATAGTCAGAGGGAGATCCGAGATGGAGACAAGCAGTTAATCATCGTGGACAGCGTCAAAGTGCCAGATGATGATACTATTGATAAATTCCTGGAGGAGATGATAAACTTGGAGTAGACTTTCAGTTAGACCATGTAGTTGCTTACAATGATGAGTCATCAAAAGTAGTTAACTCGAGGCTTCTTTCCGAGTTAACTTGCTGTTATACATTGCATGCATGTCTTTCTTGGAAACATCTACATATACTTGGAGATTAGATTAGATTTTTCAGTTGACTGATGATAGCATTCCAGTTGACTTGCTTTCAATAAGGACGTGCATGTTGCACCTTGTCCATTTAGATTAGATGTTTCAGTTAACTGATGATAGCATTCCAGTTAACTGTATAGTTTCATTCAATTAGGGTTTAGGAATAAGATCTTGCATGCATTGCAAGACTTTAGTTGACTCAAGGTGATTTTAGGGTTGCCTACACCTTGAAGTTTATAAATAAAAGCTTTAAGCTCATTTGTAATTTAACCTTTGCTTGATAGCATACATGTTGCGCCTACCTTGCCTGTAGTATTGCTATTATTGTATCTGTTCAAAGAGTAATTGCTGTTATAATAAATTGCTTTGCCTACCTTTCCTTCATGTTATTGTCATGGTGTTTATTCGACCTTAGTTAAATGGGGTTGCTGGTTTGATTGTTATTGCATGCGTGTTGCGTCTATACAATCTACTGTCCCAGTTGCTTACCTTTTGTTTTTTGTTTATTATAAGCCTATTTAGAAGAGCAAATAGTTGCGCCTACCTTGCCTTCATGTTGCGAAACTGTACTCAAAGCTCATTGTATGATGTGTGTTATAGTAGACTCATTCAGCCAAGCAGATAGTTGCGCCTACCTTGCCTTCATGTTGTGAAGCTGTACCAGGTTTACCGTTCATTTGTTTGTTTTAATAAACTTCTTCCCGGATTAGCAAATAGTTGCGCCTACCTTGCCTTCATGTTGTGAGCCCGCACCTGGAGTTTATCGTACAATACATTCCTGCCCATTTCCTCATGCTCTGTTTCTTGAGGAAATTGGATAGATATTAAAGAAGTTAGCTTAGTTGTAGTTACATGATCTGCGAAACCAGAAAATACTTAGCTGCAACGTTCTAGGTTTTCTTAACCTTGTGCCTCTACCAGCTGAGAACAAAAAGATAGGACATTAGTTTAGTTTTCTATTTCATGCATTCCAGCACAACGAGGGAGCTTCCCCTCCTAATTTGAAGAGCACTCATTACGTAGTGTGCATAGCTGTCCGTACAAACTTACACTCCAGAGGTGTTAGTTCTTACGCCAACACACTTCTAGGTGATAACAGTTTTTGGCACGCTCGGTGGGATTGTTTGAACTTTGAACTACCTCAGTTGAAAACTAGTCCTTATCATTGCTAGTGTTTGGTGTGTATCCTAGTAAATTCTGCCTTTGGAGGAAAAATCTTCACATACCTAGTGACTCCAAGTTCGATCTACTGGTTTCAAAAAAGACCGAGTGTTGTATGTACTTAAATTTTGCAAAAAATCAGACTTCATTATTCTGATTTGAAGAACATTTCATGAATTTCCAGCTTGTTTGAATGTTGTATCATGTCTTCATGTCATGGAAGCATGTTTTATAACCCTCCATTCCACGAAAATGTTGCTTATATGCCCTCTTACCAACCATATCAAACTGGACAGCTTGTTGGTTTCATCCCAAATGACCCTGCAACAATAGGTTATCAACATACTTATCAGGTTTTCCACCCACCCACCCAAGCTCAATCATCTTGGCTACCTTTTAATCAGCCCCAAGAAGTCGTTTCTATAACAAACTAGCATGGTTTCTTTCCTAGCCAGCTCCAAAATATTGAGATTATGGGGATTAGTGACATCAAGAACATATTGATAGACTTCAATAAGCAGTTGGATGATATTAAGAGGCATCAAGAATTCGATTTGTAGCAAGAGGAGTTGGCTTACCAAGCCTATCAATACCAGTAGCATATGGATGCACAGAGGAAGCAATATGAAGAGTCTCTTGCAAAAGAGATTTCTGCCAAACAAGAGAAAATGAAGCTATTACTTGTTCAAGTACAAAGGCTAGAATCCCAATCAGTCTCTGATCAGCCTGCGAAAGAGGAGGCTCCTAAGTACAAGTTTCCAAGTTTCAAGCAAAACAAGCCTCCTGAATACTCAAGTAAGTGTGCTAAATTTGAAATACCAAGTTTTGGGGGTATCTTTCCATTGCAAGAGCATGTGTTTTAGCAAAGTCAGCCTACTATTCTTCAAAAATAACCCCTTCAAGAGCTTTTTCTACCTCGAGAAACCCAACGAATTCCTCAAAATCATCCACCAAGTCAACGTTCCCATCCTAGCACCATTTGTCTTTACAAAGGAGGGCCTATTGTTTATCAAGATAGTTGGTTTAATGACAAATAGGATGAGTCTTCTAAGGAAAAAGAAGAGAAACTTGAATCTAATGAACCTACACACAGTGGAAAAAATGAAAAATCAAACTTAACACAAGAGGTTAATGAGCATGATCAAATAGGACAGCAAGTTGAAAAGAAAGCAAGATGTGCTAAATGTGAAATTTTGATTGACTTGTTTGATGAGATTCCACTTTTTGTTGAAGGTGAATAAAATATGTCAATGTCTATGTCAATAAATCAATTAGAACACCAAGATCACAAGCAAGAGGGAGGTGGTGGAGAAGATGAGTCCACAGTTTGGTTTGATGAGCTGCCTTCTTTTGTTGAACAGGATGAAGAGAAAATTCTCGTACCAACATCAGTAATAGGTTTGCAACAACAAGGAGATACAAAACTTTTTGATAAGGTGTTGATACCAAGCGCAAAATGAGGACAACATTGTTTTGAAGAGTGTAAATATTGACATACATGAGGAGAACAAGCTAGAAATCGATGAAGTCATTTTCTCTAGCATCATTGAAGACTTTTGTTCAAATCTTGATGCCAAGATAACACTTCCTGAATCAAAAAATTATGAGCAGCCCAAAATGGAAGAGAAAGCAACCATGTTTTCATTTGAATGTGAACCAAATCATTCCAATGTGCATGACATTGAACAAACAGCCCGAAAAGAAGTAGCCGGCAATAAGAATTTGAAGTTTATTCATTCAAGAGGGTGTCCTATTAGACATCTGGCTAGAATTGGAGGCCACAAAAATACCACAAGTCATGCTTGCACCCACGCATGAAGTTGCAGTTGAAGATGAAAATATTCAGCCCACTTATCCACTTCAAAGTATTAGTTTGCATGACCAACATCAAGAGGTAAGTTGATGTATTTTTATTTTTCAAGAGGTATTGCAGCAATTGGTTAGAGATTTGGCATTTCTTCACTTTCTCTTGGCTGCACATTGCCATGTGAAGGATTGTAAATTGGTGAGAAAAGGAAGCTATTTCAAGGAACTAGTTAATGGTTTTGTTTGAGAAAGTTTTATTATTGGTGAGAGAAGGCTCTGAAAACCTGGGTGTCCTATTTCCCTCATCATTGTATTCCTTTGTGTCATGTGGTTCTTCTTCTTCATTCTTGTACATCTTCATATTGAAAAACATCTATCTCCTCAATGACTTTTCTCTTTTAATGGGTTATCCTGCATTCTTTTGGTTGATTATCTTGCCTTTTTGCTTCAGCTAATGAAATATCCAAGTGTTTCCATCTAAAGGTAGATAGAAAAGCTAGTTATAACTGTTGTGGAAACTCCAATCACTTCCCAAAGTCATTTGAGTGTGCATCGTGTATAGGAATAGTCTAATTCAAAGCCAGGGTATATAAAATCCTTCGTGCACAAGAAAAAGGAATTTGTGAATTCCGCTTGGCAACAACTTTTCCAATTGTAAACTTCTCTTCTCAACCCTATCATATTAATCCATTGTCCATCATCCACACAACATTGTCAAAATCTGCAATGGACCCAACTAACTGACAATAGGTCACACCAA
Organism: Sequoiadendron giganteum; assembly: GCA_007115665.2. Taxonomy (NCBI): domain Eukaryota; kingdom Viridiplantae; phylum Streptophyta; class Pinopsida; order Cupressales; family Cupressaceae; genus Sequoiadendron; species Sequoiadendron giganteum. The sequence goes on along the minus strand of CM021108.1, from coordinate 128,437,118 downwards.
AAATTTAGTTGTAATGCATCTACTGCCCTTGGTCCACATGCATGCAATATCTTAGCAGTTGAAATATCTCTACACAAAATTTGAACAACATAATCCTTTTGGACCTATGTAATTTGAAGATTGCTGCCCAACTTTACAGCCAACTGTCCATGCGAGAGTACCCCGAACACCCTTGTAAAATCCTTTGTTTTGTACGTTATTTTTACTTCCTAATCCATGTAATGTATGAACAACTATCATTTGTCCCTATTGTAACTAGATACCGTAAAAAAATAAAAATGGTTCAATATCGTGGGGATCATATAATATCAATTATAGCTTCATTTGCACATCTAACGATTGATTATTTGCAAGATTCTATCTCATTGTAAAGTTGTTATAGTATTATTGTTCAGCTATCATTTATATCTTGCTAAGTTACATTGTAATTCCCACTTATAGTAGAAGAGACAGGCCTCGCCGTCTTGCACTTTGTACGAGGGCTGGCTTGCCGCCCTTCTTTACTTTTAGTACTCATATCTCTGATCGGCTAAGTCGTCCATTAATTTTTGTACTTGCATTCATATTGTTGATCGACTGTGCCGTCAAATCACTCCCGCTGAAATACACGGTCAATTTGCATAACTTTACTTTCCAGGATTGTACTCTTTCAGTTTGAAGGCTAACGATCTCTGACACCATATGCTCACACCTTGCCCTACATTGGGGATCTTGGTGTACATTCTTGCCTTAGGGTTACTTTCCAGTATTGTTTGAGATTTTGGGCTAATGCTACCGGGTTTCTTTGTTGAAGTGTTGTTAAAAATTAAAAAAATTATAAGGGGAACATTTCACTGGTATTAGAGCCAAGATTCTGCCATCTTGTGAAAGTCAGAGTTTAGTTGTCAGATGAGTGACAAAGAAGCCAGATACTACACCAGAGGGCACACCAGAAATTAGAATCAGAATCCACCCATTCTAGAGGCAGAGATACCTTCAGAGGCTTTGAGGGAGACTGGTAAAGCAGTTGAAGTTGATAGAACAACAGTTGAAAACATGTCAGAAGGTCTTAGACTCAACATGGAAGAAAGAGATGTTAGATCAGAAAAGAAGTTTGACAATATGCTAGATATGATGTCACGCTTGCTGGCAAAATTGGATCAGCAAGTGATTCTAAATCACCCCCAAAATCAAAACAACACTCTTGGAGAAAATAGTGGATTCAATGGGAACAATGGCAATGGGGGACACAAACCTATCGGTCAACATGAGACCACCTCTAGAGAATCAACTTTAGACCACTTTTCCCCACATTCACATAGAGGGGAGAACCACAAGCTGAGGCCGTTGTACCTTTTGTAGATGATGAAAGACAAGCTTACATGGAGTACGCCTCTTTACCTCTTGATCTTAGAGACCAATGGTCCTTCGATCAATTCATGAATCACTGAAATAGAAGAAATGGTGGAAGAATTGAATACCATGCTCCTATGGGTCCTGGAATTGACTATCAACAAGCCCTTGGAAAGGTGACCTTGGCCCATTTTGATGGAAGTGATGCGTGTACAGCCAGGGTGTGGGTGCAGAAGCTTGAAAACTACCTATCTTTGAGGCCTATGCTAGAAGAAGATGCCATAAAGTTTGCAACCTTGCATTTGGAAGGAGCAGCCCATGGATGGTGGTACCATGGTTTGGTCACTCTTGGCCACAATCTCATTCGTACGTATGAAGAGTTCACCAACAAGCTGATTGAAAGATTTGATACTAAAGATCCTGAGGTGAAGTTCAGGGATCTTGCACAACTGAAACAACATGGCTCGTTGGAGGCATACATTGGAGACTTCCAAAGACTTTCCGTGATGGTGCCCAACATCACAGAAAGAAGACTAGTTGTGCTATTTTTAGAAGGTTTGATGGAACCATTGAAGGGATGGGTAAAGGCTTTTGAGCCACCAAGCCTTGATGAAGCCATTAAGAAATCTAGAAGCATGGAGTTGTCCGCCCCTAGGCCAAAGTTTCCATCCAAGCCTTTTCCTCATAAGTGTGATAAAAAGAATTCTTCAAATCAGCATAAGAAGTTTCCTTCTAAGATAGATGATGAGCTCCATGAGAAGCTTAGAAAGGAAGGGAAATGTTACACTTGCAAAGAACCTTGGTCAAAAGGACATAGATGCTATGGAAGAGGTCATTCTAACCACATGGAGGTCTATTCTGATTTTGGATCAGAATCTGATCACTCGGAGCAACGGTCTGATTTTGCTGAAAGTGAGGATGAAAAAGATCCTAAAGAGTGTGAGGATGAGCAAGGAGGTGGGGGCACATTTGACCAACTTTCTAGTTTTCAAAAGAATGAATCTTTCAAGGTTCGTGGCATGAATGGAAATCATCATATTGTTGCTTTGATTGACACTGAAGCAACGCATAATTGCATTGATGAAGGAGTGGTTGCAAAGAGAGGACTCAAAACTAAAGAGTTCAAAGGTTTCAAAGTCATGGTGGCAGATGGGCTTCATATTTGTTGCAATCAAAAGGTTTCCAACATGTCCTTGCAATTGGGTAACCATGAAGTCAAAGATAACTTCTATGTTGTTAGTATTGGAGATACAGATGTTGTCCTTGGCATTCAATGGCTGTGATCTCTTGAAGAGATCTCTCTAAATCTGCAAACCATGGAGTTGAAGTTTCATTCAGATGGAAAGAAGGTGGTGCTAAGAGGAATGTCCAATGGAGGTCCACGGATAGTATCCTTCAAAAGAATGGAGAGGTTCATCCGACATGATCAAGTTGAATAGGAAGTGGAGTGTACCATTCTACCACCCGATCTAGTTGAGATAAAGAGGCACTATCCACCCGATATTCAGTCTTTGCTCACTAAGAAGAGTAAGGTCTTTGCTGATCTACCCCCTGGGCCACCTCCTGAAAGGGGAATTGAGCATGTCATCGAGCTGAAGGATGGGGCTAAGCCAGTTATCACAACCCCATACCAATATCCGAAGAAGCAAAAAGATGAAATTGAAAAGAACATAAGGGAACTCTTGGAGATGGGCTTTATTCACCCAAGTAAGAGTTCTTTTACTTTAGTAGTTGTGCTCGTGAAGAAGAAAGATGGCAGCATCCACATATGCGTGGACTACCGTGCTTTGAATCAAAGTACAATCAAGAATTGGTATCCCATTCCCCGGATAGATGAGCTCATTGATGAGCTGCATGGAGCCAAGTTCTTTTCAAAGATTGATCTAAGATTGGGGTACTATCAAATTCGGATGAGAGGATCAGATGTTGAGAAGACAAAATTTCGATGCCATTATGGTCACTTTAAGTTCTTAGTCATGCCATTTGGGTTGACTAATTCTCTAGCCACCTTCTAGTCTTGTATGAACTGGATATTTCAGAAGCAGTTGAAGAAGTTTGTGTTAATTTTCTTTGACGATATCCTCATTTATAGCAAGACGTGGGAAGAGAATCTCAAGCACTTGGAGTCAAAAAGTTTGTTTGCCAAAGAATCCAAATGTGAATTTGGAATGATGGAGCTGCTCTACCTTGGCCACATCATCAGTGCTAAGAGTGTGAAGGTTGATCCAAAAAAGATCAAGGCAATAGTGGATTGGCCACCTCCAGAGAACTTGATGCATTTGAAGGGGTTTTTGGGTCTTTGTGGCTTCTATAGAAGATTTGTAAAAGGCTGCTCACAAAGTGTTTCTCCCCTTACTAATCTCACCAAAAAAGGAACCTTTGTTTGGTTAGAAAAGGCACAAGAGGTTTTTGATAAGTTCAAGAAGATCATGAGTTCATGTCCAGTCTTGGCTATACCAAATTTCACCAAGCCATTTGAGCTGCAATGTGATGCCTCAAGAGAAGGTGTTGGTGCTATTTTGATGCAAGATAAACATCCGATTGTGTTTGAGAGCAGAAAACTAAGAGGTGTTGAGAGGACTTACTCCATCTATGACAAAAAAATGCTTGCAATCATGCATGGATTGGCTAAGTTTAGGCAATATTTGGTGGGGAGCAAGTTTGTTGTCAAAATGGATCACAATAGCCTCAAGCACTTTATGCATCAGAAGGACTTGAACGAAAGGTAGCAGAAGTGGGTGAGTAAGCTTCAAGCTTACGACTTTGACATTAAGTATGTCAAAGGCAAGAACAATATTGTGGCAGATGCACTATCTAGAAGGCCTCATTTGAACTCATTGTGTGAGCTTACTGCTGATTGGAAGGAGTTGTTGCTTGCTGATTATGCCAAAAATTAGTTTGCAGATAGAATTGTTGAAGGTACTTTTCATGATGAAAGGTACAAGGTGGTTGATGGTGTGCTACACTACAAAGGGAGAATCTTTCTGGTACCGGAATCCAAGCTCAAAAGGAATATTTTGCAGACTTTCCATGACATTCCACTTGCTGGTCATCAAGGTTATTTCAAAACCTATAGGCAGATTCGGGAAATATTTTCTTGGAAGGGGCTAAAAGAAGAGGTCTTACGCTACATCAAGGAGTGCCACACTTGCCAAATGAACAAGAATGAACATACATTTCCAGCTGGGTTGCTGCAACCACTACCAATTCCCAATCAAAAGTGGGAAAACATATCAATGGACTTCATCACGGGATTGCCTAAGACTCAAGGCAAAGACTGTATCTATGTTGTGGTTGATAGATTAACCAAGTTTGCTCACTTCTTTGCAATTACTAGTTCATTTTCAGCAGCTCAAATTGCAGATTTGTTCTTTCATGAGGTGTTTAGATTGCATGGGTTGCTGAAAAACATTGTGAGTGATAGGGACAACAAGTTCCTAAGCACCTTTTGGCAAGAAGTTTTCAGTTTGTGTAATGTCCCCTTTTTGGAGGTAGTGTAATTAAATTAAATTAATTAATTAAGCTGTCCAAAATAATGTTATTTTATGAGGATGACTAATTGCTTATTTTAATTAAATTAAAAGTGGTATTAAATTAATTATTTATAAGGTTATCAAATAAATCAATAATATAAGGTGACCTTATATTTAATTAATTTAATAAAGTGACTTAAATAAAATACTATATCATAAAGTCACTAAATAAAATAAAATAATTAAAGAATATCTTTTATCCCACATTGGTAAGGAAAGTGTGTGAGCTCTCCCAAGAAAATAATAAAAGGATTTCATGGGCTCATTCTTGGACATCCAGTTGTTGAATATTGCTTTGATTGATTTCATTGGGGAAGCCTATGGTTTTCTATATTCGATCATTGGGACCAAAAGCTCTCTTTGATTGGCAACTCTGAGTGAAACTATCAACTGATATTGTTGCATTTGCTGGAGGTGATAATTCAGTCATCTCACTTCGACAAAATTTGTGGCCAAAGGCCAATTTTTCTATTTGATTGGAGATTCGATTTGGAGGACAATTTTGATGCTTCATCTTCATCAAAATTTTGCATTTTTGGAGGTCGATTGACTAGGAGAAATCTGACTTTTATATCAGACATTTTCAGTCACTTTCAGTCAGCCTAGGAGAGCCACGATTTTGCTCATACCTCTTCTATTTGGCATCGATTCATCAAGGAGATATCAGCGCTTCATGCTAGGAGGGAGGGTGATGATTTTACATGAGTTTGGAGGAGTATTGTGGCATTTATAATTTCTTCTTGAGGTCTGATCATTGTGACAGGGGCGGCCCAGCTAGAGGGGCAATTTCAAGCAAGAAGTGGAAATAAATTCAAGTAAAAATCAGGAAGCATTGCTAGGCATAAGGAGAATAGGCGCCACTTCTTTGAAGGCATATCAATCAGGCATCAAGAGAATCAAACTAATTAGTCATGGCAGCCTCCACTTCCAAGTTCTCATGTTGATGATTGTATTGCATTAGATTTAAGCTTTCATGTTAGTTCTCAATGCTGTCTTAACCAGCATCATTGACATTATAAGTAGAAGTTGTTTGCATCAAATCAGTGCACATAGAATAGTTATCATTGCTGCTGTAGGTGAACATCAAACTCAAATTTTAGCATGCTGCTGTAGATGATCATTATACTCAGATTCAGGCATTGTATTGCATTTCTATTGTGAAGCCAAGAGTCTTGGCTATTGTTATCAGCATTGTATTGGAAAGACATATCAACGAAGGAGTCATAAGTTGCATACAATATGTTTGATGTAATTGTTAAAGGCTAAAATTTGCACCCTGTTAAACTATACAAGTTTAACAACCTTGCCTAACATGGGATTCATTTCTGCATGTGGGAAATGCGTAACCAGAAATGAAACCTCCGGATTCTAGGCCGGTTCCTAATGGATAATTACTGATAACTCCAAAAAACTAACCTGAACTTATGGGGAAAAAGATAGAAGTTACTGAAGTGAACCTAAGATCTTAAAATCTAAACAAGAGAAACAGGTGATACACCAAATATGATATGAGAGCTCAAATACATGTAACTAAGAAGGATTACTAAATTATCTGAGTGAATAAAACACTTCCTTTCTGTATAGGCTTGCATAAGTATTTTGCAATAAAGTCTGAAAAGTGAACCAAAATAAGAAGGAAAACAGATGCCTCTCCTATGAGCTTCACCCTTAAAGACATGAACTACAACCTGCAAACAAAAATACTTTTCTGCAACTAGGTGTTTGAGTGAGACAAAATAACATGGAATACTGATTATTCACTGATTACCTTTATCAAATCACCTGTAAATACACACAGAATTGCAGAAAGAAGAGAAGGCTCCAAAATAAATTCAGATAACATAAACTCAGCTGTTGTTACTTGTATTTGATCTTCCAAAAAGAGTTACAAAGTCTGCACCAAAATGCTAGGACACCAAAATGTCACATAAGCCTCCTCTGCATAATCAGAACTGCTTACAATGAATGAGGAACAAGAATTTATAGAAAAGCCCTCTCAAAATTCGGAATTGAACTTTGGGTCCAAAAACCAAGGTGATGTCAAAATCTCCTCCAAACAAGGAAGGCCCAAAAAACCTCCCCTACTTGCATACTTTGAAGAAAACTTGCTTTTAATGCTGGATTTGACTACTTGGCACTAAGTCTCTGAAAGTCATTAAATGACTTCAACTTGTATTTCAAAACATTTATTAAACCTTGCAGCAAGTCTTTGAATGTCATTAAATGACATTAAATGTGACCTTGACTTGTATTTCAAAAATATCTGAATTTTTATCAAAATGATCAAAGTCTTTGAAAGTCATTAAATGACTTCAACTTGTATTTTAAACATTTATTAAAAAGTGATTCATAATTTATCACTTTAAAATAAAGTTTTACAATTTGACAGAAAATACAAGTGGAAAGACTTCTGATTCATCTAGAACATTTCATGTTTGCATTTTTTAAATATCTTTAATTAAAATGATTTATAATTCACCATTTTAATAAAGATTTACAAATTGCAAGTAATGAAACATTTCACTTGAAGTTCTAAACTTTTGCATTTGATATTATTTATTCAAAAATGATTTATAATAACATCATTTGAATAAATTTTACAATTCTGAAAAGAATGCAAAATGATAGAATACCTTACTTTGCATTTTTTTTTTTTTAAAATATTTGATCTTTATCAAAATGATCTAATAAATCATTTTAAATAAAAATATTAATAATTAAAAAAAAATCAAAATGCAAAAATGAAATGTAAAGTCTAAGACCAGAATAAAAGACAAAAACATAAGTCTTTAGTTTTAATGAAAGACTTAACAAAACAAAAGCATTTGAAAAGCCACGCATGAAGAGAGAGGGGAAAAACTTAATAAAAAAAACCTTAAGGCAAAAATTGCCTTCTCCCTCCTTGGTCGAATTAGGGTATTAACCCTAAAATGAATGCAAAGACATTCATTTGCATTTTGTTCTCCTGCTGCTGGGCGCCGCCATCATGAACCCTAGCTGTGCCTGAGGAAGGAAGTCTGTGTGCTTTGGACGCCATTAAAAATCTGCGTTTTTTCTTCTTGAGGCTTTGGCTGAAGCTTGCATGTGGTAAGGTTGATTTTTTTTTGAATTGAAACTGGTTTTTCTCTTGCATTTTCGAAGCTTTTAAAGCTTTTGCTGGGCGCGGCCAGGCTGTATCATGCGTTTTTTGACATATCCTTGTATTGTATCTCTGCTGTGTCATTGTATTGGCTGCATTTTTTTTTGTCATCTTCCTGCTTGGCCGCCATGGGAGAGTTCGACCCTGCATTTTGTGAGCTCATAAGAGCTGGGTGTGATTTCTCTTCTTTTCCACGGGCATTACAAGGTAAGCCACTTCTTGCTACGTTTTTTCCTCAACATTTCATTCTCAGACAAGGAAACTTCGAGCTTTATTTCTGCAGAAATGTTGTCATTTTTTAGAAAAATATAGGCCTATTTGGTTGGCCGCGCCATTAATGCTTGAGCTGAAGCTCATTTTTATGAAATTTCTGTGTATTCTCCTCATGGGTATCCTCTATTTGAAGCACAAACTGTATTTTCTGTCTGTTGAAAATCTCTTGCATGGTTAAAAACTGGAAAATAACAAGAATGTGCATTCTGTAGAAGATTTGAATCCGGTATTTGGAAACTTTGAAAGAATCTTTTCATTTCTGTATTTTGGTCAAAACCCAAAAGTGGCTGCAATCCATTTCTGAGCTTTGACTTATGAATATGTTCTGCAAATAACATGATGTTGCCTTTGTGATTATGATAAAAAGAAAAAACATCATCATGTTAGTTGTAGCTGATGCAAACAAAATGTATTGATTTTTTCTGCTCTTTCAGCAACTTAGCATTGTGACCTTCATCAGCTTGGCTGTAACGTAACATAGGGTATGAGTGGCAAAATATGTATTTGTTCCTATGTTTGTTGTTCTCTTTTATATATTTTTGATATCTTACAGCAAGTGGCATAATGTTGTTCTCATGAAAACTGAAAATGACGCATTCTGGAAATGAACTTAAAATGCAGCATTGCTGTCATTTACTTTTTTCATACCCTTTGTGGTGAAATTTGTAAGAAATTTGCATAATACAAAACAGATTTTATGATGTTCATATTGCACTTAAACATTTGATGAGCTGGGCTCAACCCTTGTGGGAGCCACGTTTAACCCCACTCATCACGAAACTGATAAAAAACAGCAATATTGTATTTCCTGTTTCTGCACATGACACAAAAAAAGTTAGTAAAATATGACAGATTCAAAGGCTTCTTTTGATGTTCTGCTTTTCTTTTAATCGTTTGGTGAATGCATTATTGAATGAGATCACATCTCTGTTGGTAGCGTAGGGATAAGGTAGGAACTGATTTGTCATTGCTCTAACGCCATTCTTCACAATTTTGCAGATAAACCTTAAAGTTGGAGCTGGCTGCGACACCAAAGCTGGACGAGTTTCAACACACAACTTCAACAGTGATTCGTCATTCCAGGCAATGACGAATCACCCTCCTTCCTTATTTTTACGCTATTTTCAGCTGTGTGTTCATTTCTTTTATGTACTCAGCATTTGATTTAAAAATCAAATCAGGTTACTCCCACGGCTTGTGTGGGACTTCAGCTTTTTAACATGAATAAAAACAACATTACTTTGCAAACAATGAGTCTTTTTTCTGTTTCAAACATTAGCAAAACAACACCTGAATTCATTTTCAGAATGTGATGAATACGTAGGCAGCAAAATGCTACAGTAGTGAAATTTGGATAACAGTAATGTCAATTTTTGATGCATTCATTTCCAGCATATAAGTTTGTATGCCAACTGTTTGTTAAAATGTCAGTTGGCTGTAGGAGCATGTTTTTCATGCAGGGGTCATGTATTTGCATCTTAAAAGCCAAAAAAGATTGCATTTGTATCTAGTTCTTTATATAGATTTTGTAGAGTTAAATTATAAGCTATTGGATTACAATTAAAGCCATTTGAGACAAACAAGCTAACTGAAAACTCAGAAATAGCAAGATAAAGGGTTGTATGCAAAGTGTTTGACAATATTCCTTGAAGTGAACTTAGACTAGATCGTGTAAGGAATTTCTACAATGGTTTAAGAAGTGTAAACATTGACATTTTGGTCTATTCCCTCTCCTTTAGGTGAAAAATCCTAAAGTGTTAGAAGGTCTTAGTAACCAAGATCTTTTTTTTGCATTTTGGTAACCCTTATGATATTCCTTGAGAGCAAAAATCTAGATCAGAAGTAGCAAGGAACATTACAGTGGTATTAGAGCCTTGATCCTGCCATCCTCGAGGGTTAAAGCTTCACATGAGAGGTCATCATAGATACTACACTCGTAGAAGAGCAGAGCAAGAAGATAATTGGCAAGAGGATAATCTGTTTGAAGACATACCATTAGCAGAAATGGGTGACAGGGCAGAAGATGGTCCTCCAAGAAATGAAAGAAGAAATGTGGCAAACAATGGAGATAGAAATGGTGAAGATCTTCTTGAACGAATGGCTCGAGATTTCAAAGGGTTTGCAGCAGATGCAACAAAACAGGGTTGCAGAGGAAAATAGAATGCAACACAACAGGGTTGCAGAAGATAACATAAGTGTGGTTGGGACACCTAGGGCACATCGTACTCCTTCATGAATTGCAGATAGACCTACTCGACCCATCTTTATGAGGGAAGAGCAGGAGGCATAGAATGTTGAAGAAGAAGAGGAACCAAGTTATGCTAATTTGGTTATGGTAGCAAATGAGGATTGGGAGTTGTTGACACCACAGGTGCGTGAGCACATGAACTTTGACAGGTTTTTGAATCAAAGGAGAGAATACTACAGGTCTAGACAAGAGCGAAGACCTTAGGACCAAAATAGGGAGCTTAAGTAGGTTACTAGCAAGCTCACATTACCCATGTTTGATGGCAGTGGGAAGGTTAGAGCGTAGTCATGGATTCACAAGTTGGATACTTTCTTGACACTTCGACCCATGACAGAAGAAGAAGATATGTTGTAACAAAGTCAAGATGTTTTGAAATCTATAAGGAACAATCTTTAGATAGCACAAAATCAACAAAATTTGTACGCTGATCAACAACGTATTGAGCGCACCTTTGAGGTTGGTGACATGGTCTATCTTAGACTCCAGCCTTATAGACAGTCTACTCTCAAGAAGAGTGGAGAAGAGAAACTCAAGCCATGTTTATATGGGTCATTCAGAGTCATCAAGAGAGTTGGTGCAGTGGCTTACGAGTTGGAGCTACCAGCGAGTAGCTAAGCTCACAATGTTTTCCATGTGTCTCGCCTCAAAAAGGCACTTGGACACAATGTTGTTGTTTCTTCATATTTTCCTCCATTGGATGAGGAGGGACAATTGGTTTTGATTCCAGAGGAGGTCATTGATTCTAGAGAACGCTCTTTGAGGAGAAGGACAATCAAAGAGTATTTGGTGAAGTGAAAGAATTTTCCCATTGACGATGCTACATGGGAGAATGCGAAGATTTTGCTGCATCCAGACTTGCGATTGCTTGAGGGCAAGCAATCTTGGGGAGCGAGGACTGTAATGTCCCCTTCTCAACATTGATCAACACTAATGGCCATTAGCCTATTCCAAAGGCTTGTAGGCTAGTTGGAAGCAGAAATTAGGGTTTCCTATCTTCTAGGAGGATGTTTCAGCTTTTTGTGAAGCTTGCATATGGAGTTTTGGATTTTGGATGGCAGATTCTTTCTGGATTTTCAAAAAGCTTCGCGATGATATGGCATGCAAGGCATTTGGGAAACTTTTCAGAATTAACTACTTTTAGTAAATTCTATTTTTGGTAGCAGCACAGTGAGCTTTCCACTTCTAGCAGTGCAGTGAGTACTTTTGGTTTTGGCCTTAAGGAGAAATTTTTGGGAGAAATGAATTATTTAAAGTTATAATGTTATATTTTACTATATAACCCCTTGGCCTAGCATTATAACTTTATGTTGTTTTGAAAAGGGGGATTTTGAGGGTGGACACCTCATCAGGAGGCTGATTAAATATTTCTAAAGTCAAAAATTGCCTTGGGAATTTGGATGCCACTTTTGAGGAGGAGGATAATTTTATTAATAATCTTATTGCTTCTTGAGTTGGGACGCCTTCATGAAGGAGGGAAATAAAGTCACTTAAAATTCAAATAAGCTCCAGGGTTTTGGGCGCACCTTCTAGAAGCTCCTGGAGAACCTTCAAAAAGTCTATAAAAGGAGGCACTTGCTCTTCATTTCTCATCCATGAAGAAATTATAACGTTATGCTACCAAAATGGTGAGTGGGTTGCTTCGAGGAATGCATACCTCCTAGCTAGGGCTTGGTTTCTTGCTTGAAAGATAGCAACTAAGAGAGATGATTGTTTCTTACTTAGAGGAACAGATTGAGTTATTGTAATGGAATTCTTTCTTGAGTATGATCATTTTTGAGTTTGCTGGTCTAGTCTAGCTAAAGGTCGTTTTTGCTTCCAGGTCATAGAGTGAATTTTTATTGGTTATGGGTAGTTGCTAGTTCATTTCCTATGTCTTGGGCGACCCTACTGGAGAGTTTGCAGACTTTTTTATGAAGTTTCTGATTTTATCTTGAGAAGTCACCCTTCTTGGAGGGTCGTACCTTTCCGGAGTTGTCTTGGGATTTGTGCAAAATAATACATGAACTCTTGTTGTGTTGATTGGGATTTGGGTGCCTATCTCCTAGGAAGCTTTTGGCTTTCGTTTCAGGTCATTTGAGTGAGTTTGGAGTGAGTTACAAGTGTTTTAGTGGGTCTCAGTGTTGCTGATCTGATATTTCAGTTTGTTGGTTCAGTATTTTAGTTTGCAGTAGTTTGAGATTTTGGTGTGGTTTCCATAGTTGGAGGGTCCTTGATTCTTGGGGATCATATAATATCAATTGCAGCTTCATTGGCACATCTAACGATTGATTATTTGTAGGATTCTATCTCATTGTAAAGCTATTACAATAGTATTGTTTAGCTATCATTTATATCTTGCTAAGTTACATTGTACTTCCCACTTATAGTGGAAGAGATAGGACTCGCCGTCTTGCATGTTGTTGTTAAGGCTAAAATTTGCACCCTGTTAAACTATACAAATTTAACAATCTTGCCTAACATGGGATTCATTTCTGCATGTGGGAAATGCGTAATTAGAAACGAAACCTCCGGATTCTAGGCCGGTTCCTATTGGGTAATCACTGATAACTCTACAAAACTAGCCTGAACTTATGGGAAAAAGATAGAAGTTACTGAAATGAACCTAAGATCTTAAAATCTAAACTAGATAACCAGGTGATACACCAAATATAATATGAGAGTTCAAATACAGGTAACTAAGAAGGATTACTAAATTATCTGAGTGAAAACAAAACACTTCTTTTCTGTATAGGCTTGCATAAGTATTTTGTAATAAAGTCTAAAAAATGAACCAGAATAAGGAGGAAAACAAATGCCTCTCTTATGAGCTTCACCCCTTAAGACATGAACTACAGCTTGCAAACAAAAATACTTTTCTGCAACTAGGTGTTTGGGTGAGACAAAATAACATGGAATAATGACAATTCACTAATTATCTTTATCAAATCACCTGTAAATACACACAGAATTGCAGAAAGAAGAGAAGGCTAGAAAATAAATTTAGATAGCATAAACTCAGCTGCTGTCACTTGTATTTGATCTTCCAAAAGAGTTACAAAATCTGCACAAAAATGTTAAGGACACAAAAATGTCACATAAGCCTCCTCTGCAATATCAAAATTGGTTACAATGAATGAAGAACAAGACTTTATAGGAAAAAACCTTCAAAATTTGGAATTGGACTTTGGGTCCAAAAACCAAAGTGATGTCAAAATCTCCTCCAAACAAGGTAGGCCAAAAAAACCTCCACTACTTGCATACCTTGAGCAAAACTTGCTTTTAATGCTGGACTTGACTACTTGGCACTAAGTCTTTGAAAGTCATTAAATGACTTCAACTTGTATTTTAAAACATTTATTAAACCTTGCAACAAGTCTTTGAATGTCATTAAATGACATTAAATGTGACCTCAACTTGCATTTCAAAATATCTGAATCTTTATCAAAATGATCAAAGTCTTTGAATGTCATCAAATGACATTAAATGTGACCTCAACTTGCATTTCAAACATTTATTAAAAAGTGATTTATAATTTATAACTTTTAAAATAAAGCTTTACTATTTGACAGAAAATGCAAGTGGGAAGACTTCTTGATCCAATTTCAATAAATATCCAAAACATTTTATTTTTAATATCTTTAATTAAAATGATTTATAATTTATCATTTTAATAAAGATTTACATTTTGATGCAAGTAATGAAATACATTTCACTTGAAATTCTATTTTTGCATTTAACAGTAATATTTATTTAAAAGTGATTTATAATTACCACTTTTAATAAATATTTTACAATATGATCTAAAATGCAAAAATAAATAAATATCTTTACTTTGCATTTAAAAATAACCTTTATCAAAATGATTAAATAAAGAAATCATTTTAAAATAAAGATATTAATAATTCAAAAAATGAAATGTCAAAGTAAAGACTAAGTCCAAGGAAAAATAAAAAACCTAAGTCACTTGCTCTTTGAAAAAATAAAAACAAATGGCTAAGAAGCCACACATGAGGAAGGAAGTGAAATTTTTAAAAATAAACCTTAAGGAAAAAGCCTCTTCCTCCTTGGTTGAATTTCTTAGGGTGTTAACCCTAAAATGAAATGAAATGAATTCATTTCTTTTGCTTTGCTTCTCCTGCTGCTGGGTGCCGCCACTTGAACCCTAGCCGTGCCTGAGGAAGGAAGTCTGTGTGCTTTGGATGCCATTAAAGTCTGCGTTTTTTTCTTCTTGAAGCTTTCGCTGAAGCTTGCATGGATGGTAAGTTCGATCCTTGTTAAACTGAAGACTTCTTTTGTAATTTTTTAAAAGCTCTTGAAGCTTTTACTAGGCGCGAACTGACATATTTCTGTTATCTTTATTTATCTGTGTCTTTGCTGTGTTTGCTATTTTCATGCTTGGCCGCCACGAGAGGGCTCGACCCTTAGCATTGTGAGCTCTCCACATGAGCCTGGGCATGGCCTATGAGTCTTTTCAAAACCAATACACGGTGAGCTCAACCTTGCTATGTTTTTTTTTTTTTTCGCGCCATGAATGTTTGAGCTGAAGCTCATTTTTTTTGAAATTTCTGTGTATTCTCCTCCTGCCAGGTCGCAACATGACGTTAATAAGCTAATGATTTCCATTCGAAATTCATGCATTTATAAAAGATGAAACTTTGCTTGGATTATGTTCTCCCATGCAGCAAAACTTGAAAAACTCTCCTCTTTTCCTGAAAAAGAAACTGATACTCTAACCTGGGCTCGACCCTTGATGTACCTTAGACATTTTTGCATTTTGCTGTAAAACCCAATGTGGGTAACCCAAGAAATGAAAGAACTCTGTATTTTAATTCAAATCTTCTCATGAATAACCCAGAAAATGGAAGAAATCTGTTTCTAAACCAAAAAGATTATGTGAATATTCTGGAAATTATGGCAAAATCTGCATTTCATTTGTAAATCTGTACGTGGGTATTTAAAAAAACTTGAAGGGATCTTCCCATTTCTGAATTTGGTCAAAACCCAAATGTGGCTGCAATCCATTTCTGAGCTTTTGACTTAGGAACATGCTGCAAATAACATAATGTTTCCTTCTTGTGATGTATTATGATAAAAAGAAAGACATCATTATGTTAGTTGTAGCTGATGCAAGCAAAATGTATTGATTTGTTTTTTTTTTTTTCTTTTTTCTTTTAACAACTTAGCATTGTGACCTTCATCAGCTTGACTATAACATAGTGGGTATGAGTGGCAAAGATCTGTATTTGTTCCTATGTTTGTTGCTCTCTTTTATATATTTTTGATATCATTTCATAAAACTCAGCAAGATGGCATAATGCTGTTTTCATGAAAGCTGAAAGCAATGCATTCTGGAAATGAATTTTAAAATGCAGCGCTGCTGTCATTTACCTTTTTGCATACCTTTTGTGGTGAAATTTGTAAAAAATCTGCATAATACAAAACAGATTTTATGATGTTCATATTGCACTAAACATTTGATGAGTTGGGCTCAACCCTTGTGGGAGCCACATTTAACTCCACTCATTTTGAAACTGATAAAAAACAGCAATATTGCATTTCCTATTTCTGCACATGACGCAAACAAGTTAGTAAACAAAAATGACAGATTCAAAGGCTTCTTTTGATGTTCTGCTTTTCTTTTAATCATCTGGTGAATGCATTATTGAATGAGATCACATCTCTGTTCGTAGCGTAGGGATAAGGTAGGAACTGATTTTTCATTGTTCTAACACTATCTTTCACAATTTTGCAGATAAACCTTAAAGCTGGAGCTGGTTGTGACACCAAAGCTGGACGAATACCAACACACAGCTTCAACAACGATTCGTCATTCTAGGCAATGACGAATCACCTTCTTTCCTTGTTTTTACTCTATTTTCAGTTGTGTGTTCCTTTTCCTTCATGTCTTCAGCATTTGATTTAAAAATCAAATCAGGTTACTCCCACGGCTTGTGTGGGACTTCAGCTTTTACAATATGAATAAAAACAGCATTACTTTGCAAATCTATGAATTTCTCTGTTTCAAATATTTGCAAAATAACACTTGAATTCATTTTTACTCAAATCTCAGAATGTGATGAATACGTAGGTAGCAAAATGCTACAGTAGTGAAATTTTGCTAACAGTTGTATTGGGGCTGGCTTGCCACCCTTCTTTACTTTCAGTACTCATATCTCTGATCAGTTGAGCCATCCATTACTTTCTGTACTTGCATTCATATTGTTGATCGGTTGTGCCGTCAAATCACTCCTGCTGAATTACACGGTCAAGTTGCATAACTTTACTTTCCAACATTGTACTCTTTCATTTTGAAGGTTAACGATCCCCGACGCCATATGCTCACACCTTACCCTACATTGGGGATCCTGGTGTACATTCTTGGCGTAGGGTTACTTTCGAGTATTATTTGAGATTTTGGGCTAACGTTGACGGGTTCCGTTGTTGAAGTGTTGTTAAAAAATTGAAAATTTTATAAGGGGAACATTTCAGAATGTATCATGGCATGGTCCTATGAAACCAACCCATGGTGCCACCAATCATATGCTACTCCCTCCAAATGCATCGTAGCAAATTGAATAGCCTTTTCTTCCTCCATAGGTTTCAAGGACAGGAAGGTGTCAAGCGTATGCACCCATGATCTTGCACTTATTTTCCCACTTCCACCAAAGGTCGGTAAAGGAATCTTATTTAATGCTTCTTTGCATTCCTTGGATTGAGTTCCTTGATCAGTTTTCCTTCGAAGACCCCTCTCTTGCCTCTCCAATCTAGCTCTGGCTTTATCTATTTGCTGATTCATAAACTAATTTAGATTAATTGCTTGCCTCACATCAGGTGGAAGCATTCTATATTCATCATGGGCCACCATAAAATCAACAATGATATATGTGTCTTCCTGCAACTCCGGAATGGTCTCCACTTCTAGTTGTCTTGTCACAAATGTGGGACATAAAGGCCAATCAGACCTTGTGCTTGCTATCCTAACGGCATTAGTTGCTGCTCTTTCATGATTTTTGTGACCAACATCACTTCTGGTATGGCCACTGCTTGATTTTCTCGATCTAGCACGATCCAATCTCATTTGACCCATGGTTGTGATCATGCAATCCTAAAATTGTCATCCATATATATAATGATGCATTTTCCACCTAAATCTCGGAAAGCAATGTCCATAGCCCGCTGAAATGTGGCTTCAGCATTGATCAAGCCAACAGGTATTCTTCTGTAAGCAAAGGTTCCCCACTTGGTGGTGAAGGCTATCTTCAATTTGTCTGCCTCTTCTACCATCACGTGGTTGTATCCGGAATAGCCATCTAGGAACGACATCATCTGGGAGCCATTAACAATTTGCAATACTTTGTCGAATGAGGGCAATGAATAATTATCCTTTTCAGATGCCCTATTCAAATTACGGAAGTCGACACACAATCTTATCTCACCATCTTCTTTCTAATTGGAACTAGATTGGCGACCCACGTCGAGTGCCTTACTGGAAAGATAATCCTAGGTGAAAGAAGCTTCTTGACCTCTTGATAAATCAATGGTTCCAACAGTGGGTTTACGGGCCTCTGCCTCTGTCTAAATGGCTTGCTTCCTGGCTTCAATGGGATTGTGTGTGTAATCAAGGAAGTGTCATATGTTTTTAAATCTTTGTAGCCCCAGGCTACCACATCGGAGAATTTTTTTAATGCTTGTACAATACCTTCCTTTTCTCTCGGGGTATAGACCTTACCAACAAAAACATTCTTTACCCACTCCTCAGTTCCCAAGTTGATGGCTTCACACTCATTGCCCTGAGTACTCTGATTTCTACTCAGTCTATCAGGATCAAAAAGTCTTTCCAATTCGACCATACCTCTAGGAATAACATTTGTCTTTAAATTTAAGATCCCTTCAGCGTCGAACTCTGCTTCTTTTGTTTCTTCTTCATCTATGATTTGTGCTTCGAACACTCTGGAGCTCGTCAAGAACTCTAAAATCTTCTTATCATCATCAAACACTTGAAAATTCTTTATATTGTCCAGGATTGATGGTGTAGAGATCAAATCCACTGTAAACTTCTTCAGACCCTCCATGGCCAAGGGCTCCAATGAACTAGTTACTTGCGTGAGGGAGTTGGCAACCGGATTTTTGGAATTGTACACCTACTTGATGTTGAATGCGTCGAAGCTCTCAATTAGGTCCTAGACTCTGTTTCAGAAATGGTCTAACCTTTTATCATGACAGACATATTGCTTTCTTACTTGGCGGACCACTATGTCTGAATCTCCATATGCGTACACAACTTTAGCTCCTTTTTCTATTGCTAGGATCAATCCATGAATCAATGATTCATATTCAGTGACATTGTTTGTACAAGAGAACTGGAGTCTATAAGCACCTAAATATGCTTCTCCTGTAGGGCTAATAAGTTCAAATCCTGCTCCATTTCCTTTCTTGGATTTCGATCCATTAAATCTCAAGGTCCATACTTGATTTTCTGTGTGACTGCTACACGTATCTTCTCATTCATATGCCTCTGCAATGTTCTTATCTGCTGTAGGCTTAATTTTCTCACCTTCTACCAATTTCCTTGTGGGAGAGCTCTTTCTTTTATCAATCTCTTCATGTTCTTTTTCTAAAGAGGCCTGCAGAACCCTCCTTGAGACTTGCTCTATGGCCATCTCGCACATGGCGCATGTGACTTCTGAATGGAAGGCCTCATGGATTCTACACCAATTGGGTAGTAACACATTTTTGATAGAGGCATCCTCTCCTGATTCTATCTTTTGCTTGACATTCTTTAGCACAAAATTACTAAAATTCTTGAACATTCCTTCACTCTCACTTGAGTCATCTTCAATTAACACTTCAGTAGAGGAAGACACATCTTCCAAGAGTCTTTCTTCATTCACACTCTAGAACATGAGGACTTCTTTCTTGAAGGGCTTATATGAGCCCAAATCAGTTTCCTTAAATAACACCACATTATCTTCACCATATTCTGTAATCATCAATCTAAGTCTGGTGTGCTCTCCACTTTTATTTGATTTGGAATTCCTCTCCAGGGCAACCACATGTGAGAGAAGTCAGTTGAAATGTATCCATTCATCTTTTGGGATCAATCTCTGCTTAGCAGCATGCCATAACCATCTGGTATATCCACAATTGAAATGTCAATACGACTCTAGATTCTGGGATCTGCGGCCAGCTGCATGTGAATGTCATTCAGTTCTCCAACAACTAGAACTTCAGTTTTATCCACTTGAGTCACCTTCTTGTTGGTGTGGAGTGGGATTAGACCCAACCTCTCACATAACTTTAAAGGCATGGTGTTACTTGATGCGCCGGAGTCAATCAAACAGTTATGTAACATCTTTCCAAATATTTTGATAGAAACCAAGAATGGGGCCGGTTCATCTTTCCCCTGATAAAACACTACTGGCTTTCTTCTATCTTCCGCCAAATTTCCTCTTTTCTCATCTTTTCTGTCCAATTGAACTTGTCTTTCTTGAGCGACACTTCTTGTATTCTATTTCTGCTCTATGGCCTCAAGCTGAGTACTCCTCTTAGTCCTTGTCTTTTTAGAAGTGTTTGCAAAGTCTAGCACCGTACCCTCGAAACTTTGAGACTGTTGTTGGTCTTTCCAAGTATTATAGGATGCTTGGGGCACATTTTGCACCACATTTGTGTTCTGTGTGGGGCGAGACTGTGGGACAACAAGAGGATTTCTTGGTGCACTGGGTGCCTCCTGAGAAGTATTCCTCATGATGGGAGTTTCAGTCAACGTTCCCAAAAGACTGTCTCTAATCTCCTGAATCTTCATCAACTCATAGAGGGGAAGACTAACCTTTATCTTCTTAAATTCTTCCAACACATAGGAGCTAAGCTTCTTTATGTCCTCTCTAGGAAAACTTCCTTTCTATCCACGTTCAGTCTGGTATATGGGTTGCTGAGTAACCTGTGGTCCATCTCTGCCTTGTGTTGTATTTTGCTACCTGTACTTTGGGGAATCCTTTGGTGCATTTGGAACATTACTTGCATTTGGATGTGGGGGAGTTGTAAAGTTGTTTGGAGGCGTTGACATAGTCAACGACTCATGCTGATGATAATTCCTTTGATAAAATTTAGGGGCTCCACCTCCAGTGGTTTGAAAATCTTGCACCTCTCTTCTTCCTTCTACCAAGACACTATTGTTGAGAGGTGGGAAAATATAATCATCTCTACCAAGAGGCTCCTTTGGTGATGCGTATGTGGCATGAGCCTCTGAAGGCATTTGAAATTCTGGCATCCCCATGGGACCATTTGTTGAAGCTGGTGGAAACTTCTGATTAACTGATGGTGGTGTATAACTTTGAAATTCAGGCGGGAACTTGAAATCTTCTAGAATCAATGCTTGGTCATACCGGGGTGTTGGAACTAATTCATATCCCGTGACTGGAGGATTCTCTGTGGCCTTCGTGTTCTTTACTTCTCCCCTGAAAATATCAGCAGCAACTTGGAACTCATGGCATTGAAGCTCAGAGTGCTGACTAGTATTATGCAACCTACACCATCCTGATTAGGTGGCCTCAACCAAGTAGACTCTATCTGTAGGATGGTTCTCGAGAGGTGGTGGATTGTCCAATGGTGAAGGGACACCTCCATTGTTGGGCCCTGTGTTCCAGGATCTCTTCTGAAATCCTTGATTATTGTTCCTATACCCATGATTATTATCATGACTCTATCCTTGATTGGTATCTTGATGATTTGGAGGATTATTTGAATATCCTCGATTAGCACCTTGATGTGCCTGATTGTTTCGTTGCATGGATTGAATTTGATTGTTTTGATTTATGAGGTAAGCCACCTCAATCGATAGCCTTTTCACTTACTCCACCAACTCTTTTATTTCATCCTTCTCCTCTTGAGTCTTCGCTAGTGGCACTATGTTCTAGAGATAAATAGGTTGCGTTGCTGGTGCCTGAGACAAAGGTACTCCAAGGTGGAGAACTAGCTGATTTGATGGTGCCGCTACTTGATAAGCCAGTTGGGGAATTGGATTCAACATTGGAACTTGTTGATTCCATGTCTGCATCTGTTTGTTTGTAGTACTAAGGCCAGTATATAGCGAGGGCCCAATTATGTTTTGCCCCATGTTCTGACTTACTTCAACAACTTTAGCATAGGCTAGGTTCATATTAGCCAGAGCAAGGTGAGCTTCTCTCACAAACATTACAGTCAAAGGATCCAAGGCGGCGTAGTAGTTTTCTCGAGCACCAGTAATGGTGTAAGGAGTATGTAGCCTTATGAGATCCTTCTGAAATCTATTGTTGAACACGTGAATGGGCTCCTTGTCTTGCCTTCTCACTTCTATAAATTGTCTAAACAACTCCATAGGAGTAATAGGTATTCCAAACTTCCCAATGAAGGCTTCTTTCATCTACTCCCATGATCTTATTGATCCGACTGGTAAGTGGATGAACCAATAATGGGATTCTTCTCCCAAAGAATATGGGAACAACCTGCAAGCCACGTCCCCATATGCAATCTGCCTGTTGCATAGGTGATCTTCGAACATCTTGATGTGGTCTTCAACAGTGCGATTCACATCATTGACATGAAACTTGGAGCAGAAACTCTCTGGATTCTTCGGCATGTCATGATAATCATTGAATTCTAGTGGAGACAGGTTGGTAACCAACAAAGTAGCACCATTAGGAGTTTGTTGAGCCATTACTTTTTCGCCGCCGATATACAACCGCTTGAGCTAGATGTTGTTGAACAACAACTGGTATAGTGGATTGAACTGGTTGCTACTGTTGAATAGTTACTGGCGTGATATTTTGAGCTAATCTTGGTTGAGCAAACCTAGAAACGTTGGGTGGAGTTTTGAATAAACTTGAAATTTCCTCGCCGCTTAGTGCTTCTTCGCTTGACTGAACCTCCTCGTTTGATAGAACTTCCTCACTTGATAGAACTTCTTTCTTCTTTCTAGCTCTAGTAGGTAGCTCTAACTCCACAAGATCTTTAGATGAACTGGGTGTAGACCTCAAAATTCTTTTCAACTAGTTTGGCGAGAATGAACTAATACGATCCAGGATGTAGCCGCTTCTTCTATTGGCGACACACGGGAGCGAGAGGCTATGTTTGATTAAGAAAATCACTTTCAATAGCAACTTGAATTTGAATAGCCTTCTCCTCTTCTTCTTCCAACATAAAGCTTGTTCGCATATACTCAACTGCACTTCTCTTCAATTTCCATGCGAGATTGTTCAATCCAGAAAGAATATCCTCCTGATCGTTGTTGAATCCCAAATTTGGCTGCAACACTGGAAATATGTCTCTATGCGGTAGCACCATCTTGATTCATGATACTTATCTCCAATGAAATTCTTCTCCACTTCAATAGACTTTTCCTTTTTCAAACTTGGCGAGGTGGTGTGAGAGTTGCTACAGGATCTGACTGTCTGGCTAATGATAGTTCTATCTCGTCAAAAGCTTTCTTCAAACACTCAATCTTCTATCTTATCAAATCTCTTTCAAATCTCTTTGAATAGCCTCCTCAATTCGCCTTCCCTTTTCTTCTTCTCTAGCAAGAGCACAACTTGTTTGTCTGAATTGAGTGTGATCAGTTTGAGACTTCCAAGCTAGTGAGTACAACTGATTGATAATGTTGGTCTCTCCTTTTTCTGGTTGCTCAAGGGGTAGGTCAAAAGGGAACTCATGTGGCAATACCATGCTGCATTGTGTTAACTTGCTTCTCTTTCTGAAGTAGCCCTCCTTCTAGCACCAATTCTGTTGCGTTAGGAGGAGAGGCAAGCATAAAACAAATGACAACCGGAACAATGTGTTCTTTCCTCGTTCAACCCTCCTTCTAGCGCCAATTTTGTTGCATTAGGAGGAGAGGCAAGCATAAAACAAATGACGACCAGAGCAATGTGTTCTTTCCTCGTTCAGCCCTCCTTCTAGCTCCAATTTTGTTGCATTAGGAGGAGGGTAAAAGAGTCTCTAAGATTGTCTCCACAGATAATAAAATTTGATAGGATCCGGAGTTCAACTGGTCAGTTGTTCGCATTCGGCCCTCCTTCTACTGCCAATTTTTTTGCGTTAGGAGGAGGGTAAAAGAGTCTCTAAGATTGTCTCCATAGATAATAAAATTTGATAGGATCCAGAGTTCGAATGCTCAGTTGTTCGCGTTCAACCCTCCTTCTAGCGCCAATTCTGTTGACGGGTGTTTTATGACCGTACCAACACAGAATAAAGTTTCCCAACAGATACTCTATCCTCTCTTGAACAAAGTATTCTGATGCTAAGATTGCCGAAAAGATCATGCATTCAACTCCAAGGTTCCTTCATGAAGTGGATAGTCTCAGTTGGCTTGATGTGATTTGTTGGTTATTCCAAGGGGACTTACACAATTGTTCGATCAAAAGAGAAGAACTTGTAGGACATGAATGATTTATCGATGATGCTCGGGTTTCCTAAGCTAACCGGGAAAGTAATGAAATTAAAAGGATAGGGATGAGAGATTCTACTATCTACTCCTAAATGTGGGATACGAAGATCAATTCTTGCAAGCTCAAACCAAGTTTTGCTTTGCCTCACTTCGGACAGCCTCTACAGAGCCGGTGCAATCTTCAAGGGGATAACGAGAGATATTCAAACCACGACTCAACATGCAGATACCGTCACAACGATGCATACCAACATATGAACCGCAATTGAAGTTAAGTTCGAAGTGTTCCAGTCGACCATGCAAGGCGAACCCACTGTCAGTGAGCCCACTAGTGGTATGGATAACAAAGCTTGCTCAAATTAAACAACACATTCCACAACTACCAACTACTTGCATGAAATGAAATCTACTTTAATTTAATCTACTTTAAGACTCTAAGTGAATTGGAAAGAAGAAGAAGCCTTGCTAGCTACTCACAACAAAAGATGAAATCACCAAGCAATGAGAACTCTTTATATTATGATAGTGTTCACAACAACTCCTTACAAAGCCTTCAAATGGAAAACTTTCTTTCCTCCTCAATCTAAGCTATGCTAACTTCTATGCTCTACTCTCTATCTATTCTCTCCTCTGCTCTAATCTCTAGTGTCTAGTTCTAATGAATTACAAATGAGGGGGGATGCCCCTTTTATAGCTAACTCAGTCCAATGGACGACTTAGATTCGATTACAATGGAGGGCCCAGATCAAGCCACATATGCCTTAATCAAGGCTCTGCCCTAAAAACCACCATAGAGAGGAATAGGATAATAAATAAACAGAAGATTCTCCACTCCTCTGTAGGAATCATAATGAGCAATTAATGCCCATCACCATCTTCTAGAAGATCATCATCCAACAAGGCGTTTCCGTTGTCCTTCTCTTTGACTGCAAACTCGATCAATTGGGTCATCACAACTTCTACTTCTTGAGCTGAAATAGGTGGGATATGGTTGAACTGAAACTCAAGTACTATGACTGTTTTCCCGTGCCGAGTATAAGACTTTGTCCAAGTGACTAAGGCGTCCTAGGTGTTCTGAATAATGCTAGAGAAAGCTGAAATATTTTTGAAATCATCCTGAACAAATGATCTTACAGCCGAGAAGAAGGGGTTCAACCTGCTCTTTAAGCCGTCCGCAGTCATCTCCTCTGGAGTCAGCCTCCTAGCAAATATAGCCTCTAGCGTGTTTAGGACTCCCTCCAGAATATTGCCCATAGCCTTCCTGACTCTAGCCGAATATGCCTGTGCTGCATCAAGGAAACCACGGCCTATGACTACTGAAGAATACCAACTGGTGAAGTAATATCTGTCACCTTCTTGTATCGCGCCTCCATCCACTAGCGTTTGTAAGGGCACATTCATCAAAGCCTCCAGGCGAAGAACAGTCTTAGTCTGATAGACATGGGTCTTGCCCTAGGCCTGATCAACAATATCCATGCGTGTTAGAACATCAGAGGCTTGCCGATAAGAATGAGTGAGGTCCTCCATGAACTTTTCTATTTCCGTGCGAACATGGCCAACCCATTTGTCTGCTTCCAACGCCATCTTCTTCAAATCCTCCAAGCCACTAACTGACTCTTCTGGGAGTTCTGCTGGGAGCTCAACTGCTGGATTCTCCTGCTCACCCGAATGCACCACGTTCTGTATATATCCGATCAATGTTTTGTGCTCCTTCTTCAATTTCTTGTACTTTCCTTTTGTATGGAGCAATTTGTTCTTCAGAGCCTGGTAGGAGTTATCACACTCCTCAATTATCTAGGCTCCCATGGGGCGACCCAACTCAATAGTGGTGATCACATAAATCTTTGGTCTTTCCTCATCTCGATCACATTCCTCCCTCGCAACAACAACCTGAAGTGTGCGCAAGCCAGACTCATTCGTTGTTCTTTTCGGGCGATGCACTGATTTTGTTGAGGAATTCCTCCATCTTGACTATTGGGTCAGTATCATCCTCAGGGTCTGTTGACGTGTTTTTTATGACGACATCAACACAGAATAAAAATGCCCAACGGTCATTCTATTCTCTCTTGATCAAAGTATTCCGCATGCTAAGATTGCATGAAAGTTCATGCGTTCAACTCCAAGGTTCCTTTAACGCGAATAGACTCAGTTGGCTAATGTGAATATGCTGGGTATTCAAGGGGACTTACGTAGTTGTTTGATTTTGTGAAGCAATTAGGATATGAATGATTTGACAGTATTGCTCTGACTCCTAAATTAACCGGGAAATACTGAATTAAAAAGGGATAGGGATAGGAATTCTACGAATCTACTTCTAAAGGGTGGAGGACGAGGATTGACTTAAACACTCTTCAAACCAGACTTTGCTTCGTCTCCTTTCGGACAACTCTGACAAAGTTGGTGCAATCTTCAAAGGATGAGAAAGGTGTTCAAATTATGACACAACATATTCATACCATCACTACGATGCATATGGACATATGAGCCACAATTGAAGTTAAGTGCCAATACTCCAGTTGACCACGCAAGGCGATCTTACCATCAGTAAGCCCGCTAGTGGTATGGATGAAAGAAGATGTGCTCAAATCGCAACGCCACACTCCACAATTAACGACTACTTGCATGAATTGAAAGTCTATTTTACTCTATCTACTTGAATTGGAAAGACGAACAAGCCTTGCTAGCTACTCACAATAGAAGATAGAACCACCAAACAATGATAAATCTTTATATTATGAGAGTGTTCACAACAACTTCTTACAAAGTCCTCAATGGGAAAACTTCCTTTCCTCCTCAATCTAAACTAACTTCTAAGCTAAATGCTATATGCCTTCTATTCTCTAGCTCAACTCTATCTCTGATTCAATTCTAGTTCTAATTTAATTGATTAAAAATGAGGGGGGATGCCCCTTTTATAGTTAGCCCATTTCAACGGATGGTTCGGATTCAATTACAATAAAGGGCTCAGATCGAGCCACCTATGCCCTAATTAGGGTTTCTGCCCTAAAAACCGCCACTGAGGGGGGTGGGGCAATAAATGCACAGAATATTCTCCACTCCCCTGTAGGAACCATAATCAGAAATTAATGCCCACTATCTTCTTATAGAAGATCCTCATCAAGCAGCGTGTTCCCATTGTCCTGTTCCCGAACTGCAAACTTGATTAGCCGGGCCAATACCACCTCAACCTCCTGGGTAGAAATCGGTGGAATATGGTTGAGCTGGAACTCCAAGACTGCTACTGTCTGTCCGTGCCGGACGTAAGACTTCTTCCATGCCACCAAGGCGTTCTGGGTATTCTAGATTATACTGGAGAAAGTGGAGACATTCTCAAAGTCATCCAGGACAACCGATCTCGCAGCTGAGAAGAATGGAGCTAGTTTGTCTTTCAAGCCATCAGCAGTTATTTCCTCTGGGGCCAACTTTCTAGCAAATATGGCTTCTAATGTATTAAGGACTCCCTCCAAGATGTTACCCATTGCTTTCCTCACTCTGGCTGAATCTGCCCTTGCTGCATCATGAAATCCACGGCCTGTGACCACCGAGGAGTACCAACTGGTGAAATCATACCTATCACCATCCTGAATCACACCTACATCCACCAAAGTTTGTAGAGGTATATGCATCAAAGCCCCCAAAATAAGTACAGTCTTTGTCTGATAGATGCGGGTATCGCCCCAGGCCTGATCCACCATGTCAATCCGTGCCAAAATACTTGAGGCCTACCGATAAGCATTGGCGAGGTCCTCCATGAATTTCCTTGTCTCAGTACGAACAAGGCTAACCCACTTGTCCGCTTTCGTTTCCATCTTCTTTAAATCAGCCAACAACTGACTCCCTCGGAAGCTCTGGTGGATGTTCTACTATTGGGTTTGCTGGTTCACCTGGACGTGCTAGACTCTGCACATATCCTATCAAGGTTTTGTGCTCCTTCAATTTCTTATACTTCCCCTCCGTGCGGAGCAACTGATCCTTCAATGCCTGATAGGAGTTATCGAACTCCTCAACAATTTGGGCTCCCGTAGGACGACCCAACTCTACCTTGGTGATCACGTAATTTTCGGGCCTCTCCTCAGCTTGATCATAATCCTCTCTCGGAACAGCCACCTGAAGCGTGCGAGAGCCTGACTCATCAATCGAGATCTTTGAAAACTTCCTGGCCCTCTTCTTTTCTGGCGGCGCACTGATCCTCCTGAGGAACTCCTCCATCTCGATGGCTGGATCCGTATCATCCTCGGGTTCTCTTCTCATTCTGTCCGAAAGCCAATCCGGCACTGTCTGCTGCGGATTGCAAATGACAAGGGGCTGCTCTTCCATTGCCTCCACCTCGTGCACTTCTTCCCTTCTTGCACTATTCTGCTCGGGCTCATCATCTTTCACAAGCTGCGTATCTCCTGACCCTTGGGTCCCCTGTTCTGTGTTTTCCTCTTCCTCCAATGTCATGTCCAACATCTATTGGAAACGAGTGTCAGCCACTGTTTCCTCTTCTTCCTCTTGTCGACCAGCCCTGGATGCACTGACGCTTATACTATCTGATTCTCGGATGTTGGGTTGATCCACCTCCTCAAGCTCCCGCTCTTCACCCAATCCTGCCCTCTGATCGACAAATAATGAAATCACTCTCAAACTCGAAGACTGAGTTTGTGAGTGTATAAGTGATGCTTGTTCCATCCTCAATGGTATCGGCTGGGTTGGTACTTCTACTTGTGCTTCCGGTGTTTGAGCAACCTGTTTTCCCCTTCTCACCGATAGCGGCCTTGGGTCACCCATCAAGCTATAAGTAAGGGTGATTGATCTGCTCTTAAGTCTGCATACATGTCTATCGACCCAAGCTCTTGTGAAATTCAACACCGGAATAGAGAGCGTGTCCAAGTCCATGACTTCTGGCTCGGACCAATCAGGTGGTGGGACCGGAGTATCCCTGACTGAACCATAGTCGGGCTGTATAATGTTGACATCCTCTTCCACCTGGTCGGGAACTGGGATGACCTCACATTCCTTGATCAATTTGAGGGGAAGCCTGGAAAACATCCTTTTCCTTATCTCAACCTCATCAACAGCATTTGCCCAAAAGTCCTCAATGTGGGTCTTGTGTCGGTACTCGACGTTCTGTATCATTCGGATGTTTCTGTACGGATCGAAATCCTATCTGCCTGTGTGATACGATAGATGATAGAATTCCAGCTCATCCTCTGCCTCTCGAGCTGCCTGCAAGGAGGGACACACCTCAGTGGAATTTCCCATGGCAATAGGAAAGTCCAGTCCACCCTTCTTCTTCTTTTTCTAAATCTTATCATAGGCGATCAACTGCCTAGATATTTCCAACATTATAATATGATCGGTGGGGTACCTCGATAGCCGGTATGGATACGAAGTGAACCCCTACAGCCTAATGTAAGTGAATTTCAGAAATTGGATGAGCCAATATCCGTATTCCTCGATCAATGCTTGTGCCTCTTTGGATATTCTTTGCTGCGTTCTCCACTAAAGGGTCCTCGTGATGTGCATTGTGAATGCATCATTAGCCCGTTTGTAACTGGTAGGGTTAGCTAGATGCAACTGTGTGTAGGCCTCATGGATTTTGAACTGATCAGGTGCACAGCCTATTGGCTCCTTGTATGTAATCCCTCGGTACTTGGTCATTCTTGCCAGCATATATATTACATATGAGCTCATGTAAAAGGTTTTCGTCCCCCTCAGGCTCCTGAACTACTCATCTATGTTATCACTGATCATTCGTGCCCAGTCAACACATTCCTTTCCCTCCAAGATGATCTCGATAAAGTAGAACATCCAAGGCTCAAAGAAGTAGGCTTGTGCACTCCCATTTATTTGGCTCAGCATCATCATCAAGTCGCAGTATTCCTGTTTCACATCTTCGGCAATTATCTGCTTTGGGAGTCTAGTGCGAGGTGGCTTTGGCTTTTGCATCCAGACTATGTTGATGACCGCAACAACCCTCTTGAAGGAGGTGGAGTACATTTTATCCGCCCTCTCCTTTGATCTGTACAACATCTTTTCGGCAGTAGGAATCCCAAATGCCTCTCCGATGGCATCTGGCGTGAAGTTGGCAAGCAATTTGCCATCCAGCGAGACAATGGTTCTATGCTCCGGCTTGTAGTAGTTCGCACACTCCATAATTAGCTTCGGGCACTGCATTGCTGGTGGAAAACCAGCGGCTGCATAGATACCACTCTTCATGATGTTATGTGCTGTGACTGATGGTTGATGGCCTCCCAGTCCGTACATCCTAGACTTGAGTGCATTTAGATTAAACGACCTGAGGTTGGTGTCACTTAATCCTACCAACTTTGAAACAATTGCCGATTTTGGGAGAAATGACTTGGCGAGCCTTTTGATCATTGCCTGTCGGGATGAGCTAGCCTTGGCCATTTTAGTGTTTGCAGCTCTGCCTGCAGCTCTGCTTGTTCCTGCAACATCCTTTGCTCCAGCCATCTGCAAGAATAAGATAGAATAATAATAAGTTAGTTTGCAGATTTTTAATAAAATAAAATAGCCTCCGAGACGGCTACAGATGTGGAGTTAGTTTTTGAAAATAAAATTCTTCAGCATAATTTTCTAACTCCAAACCTCAAACTGTATAAAAACTCTGAGCTTATAAAGAAGCTTCCAGCAACCGCACTCTGACTGGCGAAGAAAATTACAGAAAACCAACAACTTTCAACAATGTGGCTATTTTCTCAGCACAGAATAAATTAAATCCCTTGACCACACTTCGTTGACCTTGGCAATTTTAGAAGAAATAAAGAGATTGCTGCAATACGAAATTTTGAATTTCTTCTCAACTCTAACAGCAATCAACTTCCTCAGCACTTCGACTTTCAGCAGTTTTGAAAATAAAGATCTCTGGAGAAAAATAAATCTGCAGCAACTCCAACAACTTGGAAACAAAGTTTCGGCTCTCCAGCATACAATTTTGAAAATCGCAGCAACACACCTTCAGCCTTTCGGAAAGAAAACTCTCAGCAACTTGGAAATAAAATTCCTCCAACAACTTCGACTTAGAAAGTAAAACTCAAACTCACTCTCAGCAACCTCAAAAATATTTCAATCTCTCACAAAATTCCTCAGTTTAGCAATTCCAAGCTCTTCAAAACATGTGAAGAAATGAAAGAAATGAAGTTGTTTAAATAACTCTTCGTGAAGAATCCTACTGAGTAGTGCTGGGACTATTTTTAGTACCTTCATCAATTCTCCACTCTCTCCGTTCGGCATCTTCTAATTCAGGCGCAGTAGTGGGCTAGTCATCAGCCGGTCATTATGGCAGTTGCCATTAATGAAGATTCTTTCTTCTTCAAATTTTGAATTTTCCTTTCTAGTCTGCCAGTTAACTCTTGGTGATTTAAACAACTCACGAGAAAATCACTTGACTTGATTGAAAAAAAATCATTTTAAAATTCTCGCCATATTCAATTAAATTCAATCCGAAAAAATTTCATGGGAGATTTAAAATTATTTAAAATGTCTGCCATTTAAATCTTCAATTTCATGAAATTTGCCTTAGACATTTAAAATTTTCTCTTTTAAAATAATTCAACCCGCTGACAGAAATCACTTGCTCGCTCAAATTAATCCACCCTCTGAGATTTAATTTCCGTTAGGAAAATAATCTAGGCAAAACGAATTTCCCCTGAAAATATTAAAATTTCCCTTAGGAAATTAATTTTTTAACTCTGTCAACTCATGGGTGCCTTTTAAACGGGTTCATTTAATTTTTATTTTTTTTTACTTAGAAAATATTTCATCAAGTTGTTCACCCCGCTTAAATGTCTCACGAAAAACTTGAAATTCATCCAACTCTGGCATGTTTTATGTAGTGAAATACTTATTCCACTTAGGAAAATTTTGAACATTTTCGCCCTTGGAATTATTTTGGCCTAACCCCTCCTAGCACAAGGGCGCATTTGGTAGGGTATGCTTCTATTCCATGCCTTAGGCATTTTTTTTGATGGTGCATTTACATGTGGGCGCATTTGGAGGGGGAAGCTCTCATGTGAGGGCGCATTTGAGGTAGGCAACTTCAGTTTTATACTTAGCCGCCCTTTCCCTATCCTCTTCTTCCTTAGGCGCATATTGATGGAGGAGCTTTCATATGAGGGCGCATTTAGGGGTGGCTACTTCTATTTGAACACTTAGAAACTTTTTGACTTGCTTCCTTTACTTCAAGGTGGGCACATTTCACCCTATGTACTTCCATCCTCATGACTTGATCAATTTCCACGCCATCATTCCTTGCTTGGGCGTATTTGAGAGGGTGTGCTCTCACTTTTGACTTAGACAAATTTCGAAGTGGCCTCAAGGTGATGGGCGCATTTACAAGGTGGAGCTTTTGTTTTTCATACTTAGCAAAATTTATAGTTTCATCCTTGAGGAGGGCGTATTTAGGGGGTCCAGCTTCCATTTCTCTATACTTAGTAAAATTTCCATGCCTCTGTCGGATCTTGATCTCACATTCTATTTTTAGTAAGTCTTTGCTTTTCTGACTTCCCTAGCCCCGTTTGGCACGAAAATTTCACCATATGACCCTCTTTGCCTGGTGAATCTATTTTGCCAGTCCTCTGCCCCGACCTGCTATTTATAGCCACCTACTATTTATAGTAAGTTCTTGATTTTTTTGACTTCAGTAGCTCTGTTTGACCTGAAACTTGCAACGCCTGACCCTGATAATTTGAGTGTCGCTCTGATGCCAACCTCGGGTGCAGACCTGCTATTTATAGCCGTGCCCTGACTTACTAAAAATAGTAAGTTCTCCGATTCTGCTCAAATTTTGCTAGCAAGTGCCTTGAAGTATGCTGACATGGGTGGGGTACTCCGTTTTGACTATTTCTGGATTTCACCCCCTATAAAAGTGGAAACCCTAATTTGACTTGCATGTATCCCGAACGGTCTTCGTTTGACTTCGTTCCTTCTGCATGTCGTTCTGCTTGCTGAACTGGAGTGTTAGGCGGCTGCCAGAGTGTACCTGCTAAAAATAGAAACTGCCTGAAAAGTGACTCATCCACTGCCAGATGGTTTTGCATGTTATATTGCCCATGGGGTCTCAAGAAACCCAGAAAAACCTAGAAAACTGGTCCGCATGCATGCACTGGCTAAAAATAGTAAGTCCTCAAAATTTGATCTTCTTCGCTTGCATGTCACACTGTTGCGTAGCTCTTGAAAAACCCAGAGGGAATATCCGGACATTAGTTAGAGAACTCCGCATGCAAACCCTAAAAATAGCCTCTGAAGGCTGAACTCTGAAAGTGGTCGTCTCGATTTGCATGTTATATCGCTGCGAAGGTTTCGAGAAACCCAGAAGTAATCTCGGACATGCAATGAAGAATCATATGTTTGACCCCTGAAAATGGCTCCTGAAGCCTGAACTGCTAAAAATAGCAAGTTGTCTGATCTGGCTCAAAATTTACGTGCAAGCAGCTTGATGTTACCTGAATGTGGTGGAACTAACAGAATTCCAAAATTTCGATAAAATAGTCCCAAATTGAATACTTACTAAAAATAGCAAGTTGCCGGAATACAGTGAAAATTTAATGGGATCCTGTTGGAAGCCTTGTGATTGCTATACTAAGCTCAAATTCTAATTTGATAACCTGGTTTGACCTTAAACAAGCCTGAAGGATGAAAACCCTAATTACGCAGACTTAACCAATACTTCAACCTGGGTCAAACGACAGGACATCCCCGAAAGGACCAAAGATAGAGAGAGAGACGCACTAACCAAAGCCAAATGACCAGAGTGGAGCAAAAATTAGGGGGTCCCCATCTGAATGGGGTGATGTGTGAAAAAGGTCACAACAGGGTCCTTCCTCATTCTTTCCGCGATCTAATCAGGCACAGCCGGCCATGGATTGCAAATAATAAGGGGTTGCTCCTCGGTTGCCTCCTCCTCGCGTACCTCTTCCCTAACAATACTTTGTTGAGGCTCGTCCACCTCCATTTGATGAATAGCTTCTCCCGAACCTCGGGCCTCTTGCCCTGTGGTATTTTCTTCTTCTAGTGCCGTGCCGATCATCTATTGGAAACGATTATCAGTTGCCATTTCCTCTTCTTCTTCCTGTTGGCTTTCCCCTCTGGGTGCGTTGACACTTAAGCTGTCTGATTCCCTGAGTGGTGGCTGGTTTACCTCCTCAAACTGTTTCTCTTCATTGGATTTACTTTTTTGGCTTCCAAACAATGGAAGCTCCCTGAAACTCGAAGACCAAGTTTGTGATTGTGCGATCGATGCTTGCCCTACCCTCTAAGGCATCAGTTGGGCCAGTACTTTTCTTCGTGGTTCAGCAGCTTGGGCAATCTGTTTTCCTTTCCTTGTTGACAACAACCTCTGTTCGCCCATGAGATTATAAGTAAGAGCAATCGAATTACTTTTAAGCCAGCTCACATGCCTCTCAACCCAGCTCCTTGTGAAAGTCAACACCGGTATGGAAAGTGTATCCAAGTCCGTGATTTCAGGCTCAGACCAATCTGGTGGTGGGACCTGTGTGCTCCTCACTGACTTAGTCAGGCTATATGACGTTGAAATACTCGTCCACTTGATCCGGAACTGGAATGACTTCACATTCTCTAATTAATTTCAAGGGTAGCCTGGTGAACATTCTCCTCTTGACTTCGACCTCATCAACTGTGTTAGCCCAGAAGTCCTCGATATGAGCCCTGTGCCTGTATTCCACACTTTGTATCATCCAAATATTGTTGTAAGGATTGAAATCCTATCTACTAGTGTGGTATGTATAGTGATAGAACTGCAGCTCGTCCTCAGCTTCCCTGGCTTCCTACAAGGAAGGACAAACTTCACTTGAATTTCCCATAATGATAGGGAAGTCCAATCCTCCTTTCTTCTTCTTCTTCTGAATTTTATCATAGGCGATGAGTTGCCTAGATACTTCTAACATTACCATTTGATCAGTGGGGTACCTCGGCAGTCTGTATGGATATGAGGTGAACCCCTACAACCTAATATATGTAAACTTCGGAAATTGGATGAGCCAATATCCGTATTCTTCAATCAATGCTGTGCCTCCTTTGATATTCTCTATTGATTCCTCCATTGAAGAGTCCTCGCAATATGCATGGTGAAGGCATCATTCACCCGTTTGTAGGTAGAGGTGCTAGTCAAGTGCTACTGTGGACAAGCCTCGTAAATCTTGAACTATTTAGGGCCACACCCAATTGGCTCCTTGTAGGTTATTCCTCTATACTTGGTCATTCGAGCCAACATGTACACCACATACAAGCTCATGTAGAATGTCTTTGTTCTCCTCAAGCTCTTGAACTGCTCATCTATTTTGTCACTTATCATTCTGGCCCAATCAACACACTTTTTCCCTTCCATTATAATTCTAATGTAATAAAACATCCAAGGCTCAAAGATGAATGCTTGTGGACTTCCGTTCACCTGGCTAAGCATCATTATAAGATCACAGTATTCTTGCTTCACGTCATCAACAATAATTTGTTTTGGAAGCTTGGTGTGAGGAGGTCTAGGCTTCTGCATCCAAACTGTATTAATAATACCAGCACACCTCTCGAAAGTGGAGGCATACATTCTATCAACTCTATCTTTCGCTTTGTATATCATCCTCTCAGAAGTGGGGATCCCAAACGCTTCTCCAATAGCATCAGGCTTGAAGTTGGCAAACAACTTGCCATCTAGAGAAACAATAGTCCTTCGTTCAGGCTTGTAACAATTCACGCACTTCATGATCAACTCTGGACATTGAATTGCTGGTGGAAAACCAGCAGCTGCATAAATCCCACTCTTCATTATTTGGTGTGTCGTGACTAATGGTGGATGGCCCCCCAACCTGTACATTCTTTCTCTTAGTGCTTTGAGATTAAACGAACTGAGGTTAGTGTCACTCAATCCCACCAGCTTTGAAGTGAACTTTGATTTCGGAAGAAATGGCTTGGTGAGCTTCTTTATCACTGCCTGTCGGGACATGCTTGCCTTGCTTGTCTCAGCATTTGTAGCCTTGCTTGTTCCTGCAGCATCTCCTTTTCTTACTTCAGCCATCTGCAAAATAAAATATAGACGTTAGACTTCAGATTTATAAAATAAAATCTCCTCGAGATGGCTGCAATATGGAGTTAGATTCGAAAGTAATATCCTTCAGCATAGAATTTTCTAACTCCAAACCTCAAACTTTTAAATTCCTTGAGCTTGACAACTTTCAGCAATGTGACTTCTCGCACTTAGAAAAAATTCGCACCAACTGGATGCTTTCAGCACTTAGAAAAATATTACTCCAACACTTCAACTTCAAAATTTTTACTTCAGCTCTTTGACTTTCAACACTCAACTCTCAGCACTTGGAAAATAATTACCATCTTGATGCCTTCAGCAACTTCAAGAATTTTCTCTCTCTCACCTCAGCAAACTCGATAAATTTCTTCTCACTTTAGCAACTTCAAGAATTTTCTTCTCACACAACAAACTCTCAACTTCTCAAGAAAATTTGTCTCACACAACAGAAATTCGCATGTGCAAATGGTGAGAAGAAGCGAGAAACTTCGTTGCTTAAATAATTGTGCTAGAGAATCTTGCCAATTTGTGTGGGAGTCAATTTTAGCAATTTCATTAATTCTCCACTCCCACTACTTAGAAATCTTCCAATTCTGGCGAAGTGGTGGGCAAGTTGTTAGCCAGCCATCATAGCATTTTCCTTAATTGGAGATTCTTTCCCCTGCAGAATTTGAATTTTTCCCTCCTAACTGCCAGTTAATTAAATCACTCGTAAGGGAATCATTCTGATTTACTTCGAAATTTCCACTTTGACTTCAGTTAAATCCAACACTTAAAATTCCATGGGGAAATTAAAATAATTTCCAACCCATTAAAATCTCTCTTATTTAAAATTCCATTTCCATGACATTCGCCTTAGAAAATTTTAATCTCCTTCAAAACATTTCACCACGTTGCTTAAAAATCATAAGCCAGATCATACTTCGAAGTTTATTTCCTCTAGGAAATATTCAAATGCCCTTTTAGAAAATATTCCCCCTTTAGAAAGCTATTAAAATCCTCTTAGAAAAATAATTCCTTATTTCACTTCTTCATGGGTGTATTTCGAAGGGGTTCTTTTAATTTTTGACTTGACCCATTGAAAATATTTATTAACGTTTGATTCTTGTTTCCACGCCTTAGAATTTTTTTCAAACTCATTCTTCTTTGCCAAGGGCACATTTATCTAGTGAAGTTTTATTTCACCCCTTCAAAAAATATTTAATACCCCTTTCCTCATCATGGGCGCATATCATAGGGTGAGCTTTAATTTTACCACTTAGAACATATTTCCCTTCATCATCAAGTTTGGACGCACTTCCACCCTTTCACTTTCAACACCCTAGGAATATTCTTAGCTTATCTTGGCTTGGGCGCATTTAGAGGTCTTTGCTTCAAGTTTTACCCCCTAGGAAAAACTCACGACATCCCCCTTCAACTTGGGCACATTTGGAGGTGTCCACTTTTGTTTTGAAACACTTAGAAATTTTTAACGCCACCCACCTCTTGAGGGCACATTTCATCCTGTGAGCTCTCATGTGAGGGTGCATTTCATAGGGCCTACTTTCATTTTAACACTTAGAATCATTTTCAAATGCCTCTAGTTATCTCATCAAGGGCACATTTGAGAGGGGGAGCTTCCATTTTGATACTTAGAAAATTTCTTCAACATTTTCTTGCTTGGGCGCATATGACCCCTTGAGCTTTCATTTTCTAACTTAGAAATTTTCTCAAACTTCTATCTTCATGGTGGGCGCATTTGACCCCTTGTACTTCCATTCCTGTGCCTTAGCACATTCTTCAAGGTCTTCTCTTCATGGGCGCATTTAGGGTGGCGTGCCTTTCAATTCAATCACTTAGAAACTTTTTAAAAGTCTCTACCTTCTTGAGGGCGCATACGAGGGGTAACACTTTTATTTTACTGGCCTTAGAAACTTTTCTTCAACCTCATGTTATCTTGGGCGCATTTGATAAGGTCTACTTTTATTTCATGCCTTAGGCATTTTTTTCTCTTCTAGCAACCTTGGGCGCATTTGAGGGTCTGGGCTTTCAATTCAACACTTAGAAGAAATTTTGACTCCCCTCTAGCTTATGGGCGCATTTGAGGTAGGCTACTTCAAACTTGAGGGCACATATGAGAGGGGCTACTTTTATTTCATTGCCTTAGGCATTTTTTTCTCTTCTAGCAACCTTGGGCACATTTGAGGGTGTGGGCTTTCAATTCAACACTTTAGAAGAAATTTTGACTCCCCTCTAGCTTATGGGCACATTTGAGGTAGGCTACTTCAAACTTGAGGGCGCATATGAGAGGGGCTACTTTTATTTCATTGCCTTAGGCATTTTTTCAAACTTACTTGACTTGGGCGCATTCTACCTTGTGAGCCTTCATGTGAGGGCACATTTCACCCCTCCTGCTTTTATTTCTATGCCTTAGAAACATTTTGGGTGGCCTTTTTATGATGGGCGCATATGACATGATGTACCCCAAGCTGAGGGCACATTTAGGGGTGGCTGCTTTGATTTCCATTGCCTTAGCATTTTCCAATGCCTTCACCAATCTCATCAAGGGCGCATTTAGCTAGGTGAGCTCTAATGTGAGGGCGCATATCATAGGTGGAGTTTTCACTTGTTTTACTTAGAAACTTTTTGAAGTCTCCCCCTTGGCTAGGGCACATATGGTAGTATGAGCTTTTGTTTTGCCACACTTAGTAAAATTTTCAAGCCCCCGCCTTCCCTTGCCTTCTATTTTTAGCAAGTTTTGGAAATGTGTGATTCCTCATGGATTTTCACCCGTTTTGAACTAGGAGCTAGCATGTTGTGGCCCTCGTGGCTTGATTGCCCTATTTATGCCCGTCGTCCATGCTCACCTGCTATTTTTAGTAAACCTTTGATTTCCTTGACTTTTGCAGCTCCGTTTGACTTGAAAATTGCTCCACATGATCCTGATGACTTATCTGGCCTGTTCATACCTGCTTCTGGTGCCGACTTGCTATTTTTAGCCCTGAGATGACTTACTAAAAATAGAAATTTCTTGGATTGCGCTCAAATTTCACTAGTAGACTGTTTGAAGGATGTTGATCGTGATGGGATACATCAGCTTAACACTTTCTCAAATCCCCTATTTTAGGCATAAAAGTAGGAAACCCTAATTTGACTTGCATGTGTCTCAAATGACCTTCGTTTGACTTGATTCTTGTTGCATGTTGCTTCGTTCGTGAAACTGAAGTGTTGGGGAGCTGCCTGGAGTGAACTTGCTAAAAATAGTAAGTGCCTGAAAACTGATCAACCAATTGTCGAATGTATTTGCATGTCACACTACCCGAGAGATCTCAAAAAACCTAGAAAAACCTAGAAAACTGGTCCACATGCGAGCACCTGCTAAAAAAAGTAAGTTCCTAAAAAATGATCAACTCTTCTTGCATGTTGCATCGTCGTGTAGCTCTTGAAAAACCCATAAAGAATATCCTGACATGCATTGAGAAATCATACATGCAAACCTTGATAACTGTCTCCGAAGCCAGAACTTGCTAAAAATAGCAAGTTGTCCAAATCTATTCAAATTTTGCATGCGAGTACTTTGAAGTGTCCTAAATATGGTGGAGTAACTAGGAATTCCAAAATTCCAAGAAAAGACCCCAAATTATGTACTTACTAAAAATAGCAAGTTGTCAGAATTCAGTGAAAATTAGATGGGATCTTGCCTAAAGTATCCCGATTGTAGTACCGAGCTCATATTTCAATTTGCCAACTCAATTTGACCTCCAACCAGCCTGAAGAATGAAAACCCTAATTTCACAGATTTAGCCAGATTCCCAATTAGATCAAAGATAGAGACATCCTCGGAAGGGAAAAAAGATTAGAGAGAGAGAGAGACGCAAAACCAAAGCCAAAAGACCAGAATGGAGCAAAAATTAGGGGGGTACCCATTTTGAATGGGGTGATGTGTGAAAAGGTCACAACAAGCTTCAACTATATAATTATCAACTCCTTCTTGTTGCCTAGACCTACTTCGGGTGAAATATCTAGGTGACATGCAAATATGACTTCCCGACAGGCTAGTAGGTATCTAAGCTCTGATACCACTGAAATATTCTTTCCTTGGAGTATGAAAGTTTAATTCAAAAAATTTGTTTGACAGTTATATTTATTCAACAATTTTGCATACAAAGAGTTGTAGGAGTAGAGAACAACATCATTAAATGAAATGCAAGTAAATAGTGTCTTTTTCTGAGATTTATTTTTATAATTATTTGATTTGAAATCGCCCAGGCTCAAAGAGCAGCCAACACTTACATCTAATGAATCCTAATCACTTACAAAATTACATAAATGGAATAGCCAGGAAAAGACAATGAAGAACCTAGAAGAAATGCTGACCCCAGGCATATTGTAACTCCTTACTCCTCATGTGACACTTCAGGAAGCAATGCTTTATTGATTAGCAAGCCACAACCCTCCACTATTGGTAGCGATTCAACACCTATGAAGCATGTCTCAATTAAACATGGGATTACAATCGGTTCTGAGAGCACATCCAATAACATGGGGTTTTCATCCCAATTCACTCAGGGTTGCCATCTTGGTGGTAAACTGCAGCATGATTCGATGAAAAAATAAATCAACACAATTTCTAAATGCATTTCCTATTGTGCTCGAGCCTCTTAATACACAAAAGTTGTCAAACACAACTAGCAGAAAGCCGCCCATTCTCCAATCA
This sequence comes from Sequoiadendron giganteum, assembly GCA_007115665.2. Classification (NCBI taxonomy): domain Eukaryota; kingdom Viridiplantae; phylum Streptophyta; class Pinopsida; order Cupressales; family Cupressaceae; genus Sequoiadendron; species Sequoiadendron giganteum. The sequence continues at coordinate 128,396,467 of CM021108.1, read as the reverse complement.
AAACATTCTTTCCATTTTGAATAAAATCAACGAGCTTATCTCCTTCCACCAAAATCCTCCAATAAAAATTTAATTGACTTTGGCAACCTTACTTAAACTAAATGCCAGTAATAAACGCCTAATAGAGATGTTACAAATTTGAGTGGCCCCCACCATATTTAAGAAATGAATAATTAAATAAATTCGATAGACTAAAGTTTTTCCAACTTTTATTTAATTATCACATATTCCCTTGCAAAGCTATTTTTTCTAATCTTGGGAATTAAAGATTAAAAAATTATTCCATATTTATTATTCGATGAAGAGGGACATTACAGTTATGCCATAGTTGTATAGATTTCACACATGTTGGCCACATAATTGCTAGACTCTTCGTGATGGGTCAGGCTTCTTTTGTAGGGTAGCAGAGGGAAGCCTATGGCTTCGTGGTAGGGCGGAAATCGTCCCGATGATGCTCTCTCTCTCTCTATCCTATTCTGCTTTAGATTAAGAAGGGACGGAAGAGGTATGGCTTAATTGTTATATTTTAATCTGGAATCAATTTTGCTGGTTATGAAGTAAATGATTCCTTTTTCAGTTTATAAACTTTATGGTTTCATGCCCCTAACACTATGAATGTTGTAGCTGCTATGATAGAATGATCATATGCAAATCCAACAGTCTGTGTCACCTCATTATGGAATTAACTTTCCATTATCATGGATGCAACCATTGGATTAATCCCTTAGTCAATATGATGATGAAATGGTGTAGTGCTATTCATTTGTCTGTGTGTTGGTATGATGGTACTTGTTGGTTCCTTTTCGTTGTCAGCATTCCATTGAATTATCCTAGCTTAATCACTAGGTTATTGTACTGATTGCATACAAGAGGACAGTTAAATAGAAAATTTGAATATGTTAAGTATTGTTGAAATATAAATAGGAATGATTATGTTGACAGACAACTAATTGTGCATGTGTGACAGCAATCATTAATATTCACTCTCTCTTTCTTCCACTTCAAGATAAAGCAGAAAATGGTATAGATTCGATAATGCAAATGATGTTAAGTTGTTTATTGTGGCTTATTTATTTAGATGAGAAAATGACTCTCACTCGAATACTTGTATTTTAATTTCAATATGATATCTTTAAATTGTTTGAAAGGGCATGGCTGTCATAGGTAAATTGGTTGCTTATGTTATCAACCTGCTTCCAAAAGGTGCGTATTAGCAGTTGTAACTTATGATTCGAGTTTTATTACTTACGCCAAGGTGTTGCAAATGGACTTGTGATAATGGTAAAAGTCATAAAATCATTCTATATGCTGGTAAAATAAAAGCCAACTATTTGACTCCTTTAGATTGGTTTTCCATTAACTTCATATATTTCATAGATCTTCATTCTTAAGGAATGATTAATTGAGTGGTTATTCACTAAATTACATACTTAATTAGTGAGTAGGTGGTGGTTGTTACAAATTGTGTCCAACTACTTCAACTATGAAATCTCTAAATGGAATACAGAATGGATCCCAAATGGTGACTGCACTCAAACTTCTAAAGTCAACATGGCTTTGATTTGATTTGACTATTTTTGTTAAGTTTAAATTGATAACTATCAACAACAATCATTCACTTGTTTTCAATTTGAAAAGGATTATGTTGTGACCTTTTCACACATCACCCCATTCAAGATGGGGACCCCCTAATTTTTTCTCATTTCTGGTCTTTTGGCTTTGGTTTTGGGTTGTTTCTCTCTCTCTCTCTCTCTCTCTCTCTCTCTCTGTGTTCCTCATTATCTTTCCGGGGATGCACCTATTCTTTGACCTAATTGCGAATTTTGGCTAAGTTTGAAGTGTGTTTTGATGAATTAGGGTTTTCATTCTTCAGGCATGTTTGAGGTCAAATTAAGTTGGCAAATTGAAATCTGAGCTTGGCATTTCTATCAGGAGACTCCAGGCAGGATCCCATTAAATTTTCACTGAATTCTGACAACTTACTATTTTTAGTAAGTACTTAATTTGGGGCCTTTTCCTCAGAATTTTGGAAATATTGACTACTTCACCACATTTAGGACACTTCAAGGTGCTTGCACGCAAAGTTTGAGCAGATTCAGACAACTTTCTATTTTTAGCAATTCTGGTTTCAAAACAATTTTCAGGGTTTGCATGTGTGATTTTTCAATGCATGTCGAGATATTCCTTTTGGATTTTTCAAGAGCTTCGCGATGATATAACATGCAAGTCAAAATGATGACTTTCTATTTTTAGTAGGTGCTCGCACACAGACCAATTTTATGGGTTTCCTGAGATCTTCCAGGCAGTATGAAATGCAAATGCATCTGGTAGCCAGCCGATCACTTTTTTAAACACTTACTATTTTTAGCAGGTTCACTCCAACAACTCCCCAGCACTTTAGTTTCACAAACAGAGGTCAATTGAGGCACATGCAAGCAAGATTAGGGTTTCCTACTTTGATGCCTAAAAAGAGGGGCAAAACCTGGAAAAAATGAAAAATTGATGTATCCCATCACGATCAGCATCATTCAAGCAGTCTACTAGTAAAATTTGAGCGCAATCCGAGCACTTACTATTTATAGTAAGTCACCTCCAGAACAGGGCTATAAATAGCAAGTCAATACGAAAGGCAAGTGTGAATAGGTCAAACAAGTCATGAGGGTCATACTTGGAAAATTTTAAGTCAAGAGGAGCTGTAGAGGTTCGAAAATCAGAAGGTTACTAAAAATAGAAGGCAAGGGTGAGCAAGGCAAAATTGGCTAAGTCAGTTGGAAAAAGTTCCAAGTCATGGAAATAAAAGCTTAACCTTTCAAATGTGCCCTCAAGCTATGAGGTATGAGGTGAAATTTTTTCTAAGTGGTGAAATTAAAAGCAGGCACTCCCATATGTGCCCATGAAGGGGATGAGGAGATTGAAAGTTTCTAAGTCACAAAAATGAGAGCACCACCCCTAAAATGCGCCCTCAAGCAAGGTGATGAGAAAATTCTTCTAAGGCACAAACATGAAAGCTCATGGGGTGAAATGCGCCCAAGCTGAATGAGGTATGAGGTGTGGAAAATTTCCTAAGTTACAAAATAAGAGCTCCACCTATGAAATGCGCCCATCATGTAAGGAGGTGCTTAAAGAATTTTCTAAGGCATCAAATGGAAGCTCATTGGGCGAAATGCACCCAAGCTAAAGAGGGCTTGAGAAAATATTCTAAGGCATGAAAATGAAAGTGAAGAGGGGCAAATGCGCCCTTGAAGTGAAGGTGTTTGAAAAGATTTCTAAAATGAGAACACACCCCCTCAAATGCACCCAAGCTCCAAGAGGTAAGTTAAAAAAAATAAAAAATGCCTAAGGCATAAAATGAAAGCAGATACTCCTATATGCGGCCAGCAATCAAATGGAGGTGAGAAAATATTCTAAGGCACCAGCATGGAAGCTAGACCTTCCAAATGCGCCCATGAGAAGTGAGGTGAAGGAAAACGCCTAAGGTATGAAAATGAGAGCTCAAGGGGCTAAATGCGCCCAAGATGAGAAGGTGAACAAGATGCTTGAATATTCTAAGGCACTAACATGGAAGGAGCCCCTATCAAATGCACCCTTGACAGGAAGTAGGGAAGCAAGTGAAAATATTCTAAGTCAAAATGGAAGGAGACCCTCCCATATGCGCCCATGTTTAGAGGATGAGTTGAAAACGCCTAAGGCAATGGAAATGGAAGTACAAGGAGTAAAATGCGCCCTCAAGCAAGGAGTATAAGGTAAGAAAATGTTTAAGTCAACAAAGTGGAAGCTTGGCCTAGCATATGCGCCTAGCATGGAAAGCAAGCTAAAAGTATTTTCTAAGGGCATTAAAGTGAAAGTTGACCCTGTCATATATGCCCATGAGAAAGATGCTAGAATAAACATTAATAAAAAAAAATATTTTCAAGGGTGAAAATATTAAATCACCCCCTTCAAAGTGTGCCCCATGAACAAATGAAGTTAGGAAATATTTTCTAAGGGGAAGTATGCTTTTAAAAGTCGGAGGATCTTGAAATATTTTCTAAGGGGAATAAAAGGAGAAAATGAAATGCCTTGGCTTATGATTTTAAATGCAGTTGATGAAATTTCTAAGACTAAGAAAATTGTCTTAAGGCTTAGATGAAAAGGGATTCTAAGGCGTGGAAATTCTCCAAGTCTCTAAATGCGCCCATAATGAAAAGTTATGAAGAAAGCAAGATTTGCTAGGAATAAAAGTGATGAACTCTATCAGATCCAGAGATTAATCAGACCTTGGAAGTCAGAATGTGGAGATTAGGTAAGTGAAGTGAATTTATATTATAAGTGTTCTGATGCTCTTCTTTTCGTTTGTTTTGCAAGATGAACACTAGGACCAAGGAGTGATGACTTGGGGTGATGGAGCAAGTACTTTGGGAAAAAATTACAACCTTGGAAGGGGATAAAGTTACACATTTCAAACTCCTCCATGATGTCTCATTTGCGCCCAAGCCATGAATGAAGATGTTGGAAGAAACGGCTAAGTGTTGGAATTTCTCCACAAGGACCTAATATGCACCCAACTCAGGAAGGCACGCGACAAGGTAAAGATGAAGAAGTTAGGTGAAAAAGTTCCCAAGGCAAAGGGAAATGACAGGGAAAATTTGTTTAAGGCATTAAGAACGTGATGCAAAAGAGGCTAAATGCGCCCAAGGCAGTGGGCTAGAGAAATATGAAAGTTACAAGAGAGAAATGCATCCAAGAATTAAAGCAACAGGAGGGTTGAACGGGAGAAATATTTGCTCCACCACTTGTGCATCATCTATATGCTTGCCTTCCCTAACGCAACAAAATTAGCGGCATAACAGAGAAGGTCTTGTACACAACAGGGACAAGCAGTCACGGTGATTGAATTCCAGTGCTCCAACCACGTCCCACCCATTTCAGTCCAAGGGGTTGGAGTTGTGTTGGCCAGATTGATTGAGTTTGCAGTCAAAGAGAAGAACAGTGGGAACATGTTTCTGGATGAGAATCTTCTAGAAGATAGTGGTCATTAATTGCTCATAGTGGTTTCTACAGAGTAGTGGAGAATCTTTGGTTCATTTATTACCCCACTCCTCTCTGTGGTGGTTTTTTAGGGAAAAACCCTGATTAGGGCATATGTGGCTCAATCTGAGCCCTTCATTGTAATTGAATTTGAGCCGTCCATTGGACTGGGCCAACTATAAAAGCCCCGCCCCCCCCCTCCGCTCCCCTCCCCTCCCCCCCTCATTTGTAATTCATTAGATGAGCAGATAGAGAGAAGAGAATAGCATAGAAGTTAGCATAGATTGATAGCTTAGATTGAAGAAGAAGGAAATTTTTTCCCATTGAATGCTTTGTAAGAAGTTGTTGTGAACACTCTCATAATAAAAAGAGTTATCATTGCTTGTGGTTCCATATTTTGTTGTGAGCAGCTAGCGAGGCTTCTTCGTCCTTCTAATTCATTTAGAATCTTAGAATATCTTGTACCCCAAATTAAAATTTTCGCTACACTTAAGCATTTTGAAGAATTGAGTCAAGATACTGTTAAATCTGTCAGAAAAGGTCAAAATGGGGGTCTGCATGTCTTGCATGGGGGTCATAAACTTTAAATTTTGTAAATCTGACAATCTGGGTCGATCTAAAAAGATCAAACCTACAATACCCAGACTTCAGTTTTTCATCCCTAAATTTTAGGAAAATTTCTATTTTTAGCAGTTTTCTAAAAATAGAAACTTTTTCTGGGTTTTTCTGGGTTTCTTACGAAATGGATACTTGTAAAATTTTCTAAAAATAGAAAGTTTGGCCGTTAGGGTTAAGACTGATTTTGATTGGTTTAAAATACTTCCTCATCATACTGGTGCAGTCAGAATCACAAAAAGGTCAGTTTTACTCTACTGGGTCTATTCTGCTTTTTTAGAAGCCGCTTCGGAGATCCAAGGTCATTCATGGAAGTCAGCCAGTTGCCAGGTGTCAGAATCAAGAGTTCGAGCATCAAACAGAGACTGTCGATGAACAATGTGCACGAGAAACGAGGAACAAACTGAGGAAGTTGAAAAAATGAAAAATATCAAATTTTATCTAAGTCTGGAGATTTCAGGCGCCCCTGTCAAGAAGAGGCGCCCATGTTTCCATGCCTTAGAAAATTTTCAATCTTGACAGCCAAAGGTAATGGAAACACGTGTTACAAGGTATGAATTAAAAAACTGATAAAAATTTCTAACACTGCCAGCCATGGGCACCCCTGAAGGAGAAAGGCGCCCAGCTTTTCAAGAGGCCAAAAGCCAAAATTAGGGTTTTCATCTCCAGGTCAATGTTGCTCAGAATCATCCCAGCTCCACAACGAATCAGTCGGCATGCTCATCGGATCATCCAGTCACTAGCAAATTCAAGATGAACAGGAGTCACGGAGAGAGATTTTGAAGACTGAAGACGAAGAACACAGAAGAAAATCTAACTCTAGAGAAGCTAGGCGCCATGCTTCAAGAAGGGCGCCCAAACTTTTGAGATAGCAAATGATCAAATTTGTTGAAGACTGGATCCAGCTCTCCAACGAATCCGTCAGCTCGTCCGTCAGAGTCAGCAGTCATCAGATATCGCCAGGCAAACAAAGGAGAAAAAGTGTGAGAAATGGCAGAAAGTGGAAAGCAACAGTGAAAATTCAAAAAAAAAAAACTAACACTAGAAGCTATGGGCGCCCCTGAAGGAGAAAGGCGCCTAGGGTTTAAGGCCACCATAAGTCAGTTTCTGAAAACAAGTGATCCAGAAGACCCCTTCCAGATTCATCTCAGCTATCCAGTGAACTCAATAGCCAGTCAATCCGACAAGTACAGCACCCAGAATAGTGAAATCATCTGAAGGTCAGAAGACAAGCATAAAAATTGAAGATCATAAAAATGGCTAACACTAGAAGAAACGGGTGCCCTTATCAAGGGATAGGCACCTAGCATTTCGAAGGGGTAAATGAAGCTTTTAGCAGATGACGTCTCCAGAACAAAGTTGTTAGATATGATCAGGCTCCGCGATGGAAGAATTAGTTCATTCATCGGATAAATCCAGAGGCCGCGAGACAGAGCTGAAGTAGGGTCAGAAAGTGAACAAAAGTTGAAAACGACAGAAATTTGGCTAAGTCTGGAGAGACTGGGCACCATACCTCAAGAAGGGCGCCTATTCCTTCATGCCTTAGTTTATTTTTCAAAAGTTTCAAAATTTTCAAGTGAAGAGAAATACGCCTTTCCTCAAGGCATGAATTAGGTTTAGGGTTTCTTCAAGATTAGGGTTTGAGAGGCTGTTTTCAAAACAAAAAACTTATTTAAGGACACCTCTATGTATTATTTTTTATATTCTCTTGCAGGTGCCTTCAAAGAGAAATAGAGCAGCAGCTTCAAACCTATGTTTTTCAAGATTCAAGAACCCTAACTTGCTGGTTTCTCATTATATTTTCAGATCAGCAATCAAAGAAGACCTCCTCTTTCATATTTTCACATCAAAAACATCAAATTTAAGAAGGAGAAGGCTTATATTATCAAATTTCAGCAAGCTGATCCATTTTTGTTCTATCTTCTGGACAAATTGTTGAAGATTTCTCTCTAAGTTGCAGCAATTGCTTTTATTTTGCATGTTAGGGAAAACTTCATATTCATCCATTTCTAGTCGTCTGGGTCTATGCTAAACCTTCTTCTGGACAAAACCCATACCTCAGCTTTTTTAGAGAAACCAAAAGTTGTTGCTTTTTCAGTCAGAAGCCAGGGTTTTCAAAATCTAATCTACTGGGTCCATTCAGATTATACTCAAGAACAATACCCAGATGTCAGCTTTTTCTGCTTTTTTTGGGGAAAATTAGGGTTTGTTGCTTTTTCAATCTCCACTCCATATTTTCAAAAACGGGCGATCTGGGTTGGCTTGTAACGAAATTCTAGTCAAAACCCATATCTCAGAATAAAACTTAAAAATTCGTCCGTTGGAGGAAGAAAAATCAGCAAGCTAAATTTAGAAAGTTTGTCAAAATTTGTCTGAAGCTAGGCATGTTTACTGTCAATCTTCAAGTCTTTCAGAATGGAATACACTCCTGCAGAGTTCAAGACCAAATCAATTATTTACCACGATTTCATTGAAACAGCTGAGACTGACTTGCATCACATCAAGCCAATGTTCAATATACATCCTTTAGAAGATGTAGGCAATACCACCATCAGGCATCTCACCCGTTTAGGCCTTCTTGCAGCAGCATCCATACCTTTCTCAGTACAGAGCTTAGAGTTCATAATTGCTTGCATCAAGCATTACAATCCAGCTACAAGGGAGATACAGTCAGTTGATGGGAGAATCATTTGCAGCCTAAAACCAGATATGATTGAGAAATGCTTCTCCATTCCACCATGGCCTGGAAGCGTCACTATCAACGTGGAAGAACGTGAAAGGATATGGGAAGAACATCAAGATAAATACATCAAGAAGATTGCACATAGGTGGCTGAAAGAGAAACATTCTACATTGCCAAAGGATGTCGGAAGAGGACAGTTCAAAGAGGAATTCACCATCATAATAACCCTACTCAATCGAGTCACAGGTCAAGCAGATGTAACAAGGTTTCAGCCTTGGATGTTCTATGTGATACCTCATATAATGAAAAAGACTGAGTTCTATGACTGGCCTACATTGATCAATGACTGCTTACATCATCAGATAACTGAGTATTTTCATAGACATGCATTTCACATGGTCTCCTACCTAGTCTATTTGGTTGCCTATGAAGGCAAATTCAGAGGGTTAAGCACGGAGGGTTCTTTGAATGTTCAACATGTCTACAACTACTACACTCAGTTGGAATTCACTGCTGCATCACGTCATTACAAAAGGGTGAATGAAGCATTCTTGATTTATACAGTGCGGGACCTGGACAACGAGCTACATGTTCGCATCTCATCCATTGCCAGGGCTGCAATATCAGAATGGGCAGATTGGTTTATTCAGTTCGCCACTTTCACTTACCTAAGGGTGTACGGTTATTCAGGAGCTCCACTCATGTTACCGAGGTATCCATCAGATGAGGTAGTATGCATGGAATTCTTCAGGCAGATTTCAAATGTTCACACCCATCTGCGTAACAAAAAGAAACCAGCCTTCAGCTTTCCTTTCGCTTTAGGCATTTACACATGTAGATCATCCGCAGAAGCTAAACTAATGGGTAACGAGTTAGATAAGTTTGGTCTCAAGCCTTTCAGCGAGAGACGATTATATGATCCCCATGGCTTCTATGCATCTAGACTTGGTCAGAACCTTGCTCATACACCCGCACTTGAAGACTTTTGGGCTAATTGCAGGGATGAGTATGAGGTGCGAAGGCGAAGTCATAGTAGGTTAACCCTTCATCAGATGAAAGATTGCTTATCAGAAGATATTGAAGGGTTGTCAGATGATGATGGGGATGTAATTCTTCTAGCTTATATGAGAAATAAGGTTGAGTAGCAACCTCTTCCACAGGTCAACTGGGCTCATAAAGAATGCATCACAGTGGAAGAGAGGACAAGACAAGTGGTAGAGTACAGTAAGACTTTCTTGATCCTCAAGAAAAGGGAGTCTATTCCAGTAGCAGAGCCGCCAAAGAAACATTCATCTCTTCCCTCTTCTTCAAGAGTGCAACCAAAAGACAAAGAAAAAGTTCAGTCTCAAGAGGTCACAAAGGGCAGTAGATCAGCAAAGAGTGCTAAAAGGAGGTTGGATTATACAGGGATTGTTATATAGGAGCATCCTATAGCTGAAACAAAAGTTCCTCAACTAGAGCCCATACTTCAGGAAGAAGTGCAACATGATGAACCTTTGATACAAGAAACACTACCATCTCCTAGGTCTTTGCCAATTCACATTGATTTGGAAGACGAGGAGATAGAGGCCCATGTTACAATTACTCCTCCCTTGGATGTCAATAGAAATACTACATCTTGGCTTGAGAGCTCCTTGGGAAGGACAAGAAGAAGGCCTTCGTATCAGGTGAATGTTGATGACCTTAGCATGTACCAGGAAGCACCCAAGAAGAAGGCCAAGAAACAAATGCATTTTGAGAGGAATCTCGAGGGTGAAATGGTCATGGAGATAGCTACGCCTCTTGAAGACAAAATCAGAGATGAGGTAGATGTTGACGATTTTATCATGGTCAAAGCAAACCTTGGTAAAAGTACTCGACATGCTGATATAAGTTTGTTTAAGATGGTAACAGAAAATATTCAAGAAAGAGTGCAAAAGGATGGAGAAGACAAGGCAGCCCTCAAGGCTGAAAATCGCCAACTCCAATTATGTATATCAAATCTTATCCAAGGCACCTCACAAACAACTCAGTTGCTGCCTCAAGTCTTAGAAACAACAGTTGATCAGCAGCAATTAATGCAGTTAGTTATTTGTGGTAAACAAACTAATGAGTGGGTTGAAGAGATCATCAACAAAGGAAAAGAGGTCCTGACACAAGTCTTCCAGTTGAGATACAAGGCTCATGATTTACGTCAAGGTATCCAGGATTTTGAACAGCTGATAGCCGAGTTCAAACCTATGCACGAAATCATAATTGCAGATTTAGAGATGGCTTGTGGCTCTACAATGGCGAGAGAACATAAAAGACAAATCCTGGAGTGGAAAGAAAGTCATCTTTTCAAGGTAAACACATATATCAGAATAGCTGAGGAATTTGCAGTGTATAAACAAAGAGTTGTTGATGCTCTTAGGTTCATCAGAGAAGTAGTTGCAGCAATTCCTTGTCAGTATTGTCTTGAGGATGGTTCCTACATTGGGCTTGATGTAGTCCAAGTTGAGTTTCAGAGCATTTTGCATGGCAGCGAGGGCAATGTTGGGAGAATGATGATGATTTCCACGATGTCAGTGAGGTTCGAGAAAGCAGCCAATGAGAATGAAGATTTCTCGAAATCAATTACAAATGGCGAAGAAATCTTGGAAAAGCAGCATTTTGCTATTAATAGCATCAGCACTCCCACTTCAGATGAAGTTGCCCACTTTTTAGCGAATGTGATTGAGCTTTAAATCTGCTTTCTTCTAGAAGCATCTTCCATGCTTTCTTTTTTCTATTCTTGTCTCAAATCTTTTCCATTCTTTGAGGATAGAAAGAAAATATTGTAACAAGTTGTCACAAGTTGGCACTTTCCTTTTTAATAAGCTTTCTAGGGTTTAGATGTTTTAATCTCTTCTAGATTTAGAAATAAAGCTTGCATTTTGGCAAGCAGTAGTTGTAAAAGCAAGGAGATTTTAGGGTTTCCTACTTCTCTGCTTAGTTATAAATAAGAGTAGTGTTTGCTCATTTTAGTTTAACCGTGCTTGTGATAACAAGACATAAGTGTCATAGTACCTTCTCTTTGTTATCATTCAGTATTGTTCACTTTGTGTAAGGAGCAAGTTTGCATGTCTCTTTAGCTGCAAATACTTGTTTAGTTCATATGTAGTGTTGATTATAGTTAGGTTGATCGCATGTTGCAAGCGTGTTGCTACAACTTGCTGTCCTGAAATTGTAATCCTTGTTCCAGAAACTTGAGTAAATAAAATCTTGAGCGTGCTTTGTCTACCTTGATATAAACATCTCAAGTTTCCGTCTATTTGTTTTGTGCTAGAAATATGAGGAAATAAAATCTTGAGCGTGCGTTGTCTGCCTTGAAATAAAAATCTCTTATTTCCGTAATACTTTTATGATCTCTTTTTCAGCTTGCCATAAAAACGTGTGTTGAAGAATAGTTTATTTAAGTATATTTGTCAGAAATCATACTCGTCCATTTCCAAACTCTCTTGCTCTACGTTTACTTGAGAGGGTGGAAACGTTTTAAGCGTAGGTTAAGTTGTAGCTGTCTAGTTTCATTAAAGGGAAAACCTCAGCCGCAACATCTAGTGTTCTATAACCTTGTGTTCTCGTAGCTAAACCAAAAAGATAGGCGTAATTAAGTTTAGATTACTTTTCTTTATGCAACTCAGCAAAAGAGGGAGCTTCCCCTCCTAATTCAAAGAGCAGTTTACTGCACATAGCTGTCTGTTTCCAGAACGCATTCCAAAGGTGCGATTTGAAATGCCAACAGAATAGAACTTAAAGTAAAGTAGATTTCATTTCATACAAGTAGTTGGTAGTTGTGGAATGTGGTATTTAATTTGAGCAAGCTTCGCTTATCCATACCACTAGCGGGTTCACTAATGGTGGGTTCGCCTTGTGTGGTCAACTAGAACATTGTGAACTTAACTTCAATTGTGGTTTATATGTTGATACGCGTCGTTGTGACGGTCTTTGCATGTTGAATCGTGGTTTGAATATCTCTCGTTATCCCTTTGAAGATTGCACCAGTTCTGCGGAAGCTGTCCGAAGTGAGGCAAAGCAGAGCTTGGTTTGAGGTTTGCAAGAATTGATCTCCACATCCCGCATTTAGAATTAGATAGTAGCATCTCTAATCCCTGCATCCTTTTAAATTCAACATTTTTTCGGTTAGTTTAGGAAACCCAAGCATCATCAATAAATCATTTGTGTCCTACAAGTTCTTCTCTTTTGATCGAACAATTGTGTAAGTCCCCTTGGAATAACTAGCAAATCACATCAAGCCAACTAAGACTATCCATTGCATGAAGGAACCTTGGAGTTGAATGCATGATATTTTTGGCAATCTTAGCATGCAAAATACTTTGTTCAAGAGAGGATAGAGTATCCATTGGGAAACTTTATTCTGTGTTGGTGTAGTCATAAAACACCCTTCAACAGATTCCTACATTAAATGTTTCATCACTTTCTTCCTATATTCTAAAACATAGATCTTGTTCATCTAAAATGTTTTTCTTCACACTAGCTAACTCCATGTATGAGAGAGATTCTACATGCACACAAACTTATCCAAGTCATCATTACAATCTATAAAGATTATGCATGTTATTTCCTTCAATAGTGGATCACAATCATCAATCATGATCAGTTGTGGGTTCCTCTTCAACCCCAAATTGACTCTTAGTGTCGTTAGCACTTCACACTTTATCTTTGCTATGCCTCCAAACTAATGGGTTGGCCTCTTGTCAAGCTTTCAATCCCCAACCAAGTATTCTAAAAGTTCGATAGAGTAAGCCAACTATGACATAAATGATTAAGTAGGACTCAACATTACTAATTTATATGTCCAAACATGGCTCTACAATCCCTCTTATTCGTTGATCTCCATAATCTCAATGAAATTTCCAATCCAAGTGGAATATTTCATAGTTTTCCATTTGCCAATAGAAGAGACCATTGACGAAACTCATATCATCATTGGAAACTTGTTGCAACCCCAAGATCCCTTCATCATATGAATCACGATACCCTAGTTTTCATTTTTCAAGCACTCTTCTTTAAACCCCAAATCAAACAAGAAAGATAAGGTTGGTTTTTCACTTCTTGACTTTTGAGATCTATTACATATTTTCAGCCTAGAGTATATTTTTAGTTATGAATGGCTTCGGATGTTATCAACCAAACGCAATGAAAAATGCATTGTAGGCCTATTTATTCAATCAAATGACCACTTTAGCAAAATGAGTCTAGTTCCAATAATTAAATTTTTTTCCATAAGTACTCCCAGCATTTCTATGTCCTACTTGTTGACTCACAAAATATTGGAGACCAAATAGTTGGCTTTCCTAAGCTTCTCCAAGTGTCCTCTACAAGAACATTCACATCCAAACCACTATTAGCAATAATGTTTGCCAAATTTATCTTAAGTATCTCCATGTGTGTAAATTCCTCTTTGCAAGTGTGATCAATCGATGGAGACCCTTAGCCTATTTTAGTTTGTTGGTTGAAAATTTTGTATACTTAAGAGAGTGTACAAAATTGTGGTTTCAGCCACAACACGTGAGATAAAAATCTCCTAATTAAGGGAAGGCTCCCCCTTTGCTAACTAACTTAAACTAATAGGGGTGAAATAACAATCTTTCCTTTTGTTTCAGGAATGATTATACCCTTTTCTCTTCGCAGAAAAGTGATTATGACTTTAAAGAATTTTTTTACAACAGCTTGAAATGGAATTAAGATAGAGGAAATGAAGTTTCCTGAAAGCACAAAGACTTCCTCCGGGACGGGAAAACAATCTCCAACACAAAGTCTTGATAATTAGAAATCCTATCTACCCTTTTAGAATGATATAATAATGCAATACATAACAACACAAAGTCTGTAAATATAGTGCACCTACAAATTACAACTCCTAACCTTAAATCAATCTAATTCAGTACTTCAAACTTGTAGCACAAAGACTGCAAGAAATCAGACCAAATTCTTTTCACAATGGCTCCACAACTTCACAAGAAGAATTCAAAAAAATGCACTACTATGACATAAGAACACAGTAATGTCATGCAACAAATCTCAACACAAAGTTTGAAATCTATATGCCTTCCTTATACCACTTGAAAATTAAGTTCACACACATAAAGCACAAAGTCTCTTCGCTGTAAATTTCTGCAGAGTTTTCTCTATTGCCAAAAAGATGGATATTACAATAGACCCCCTCAAGTATTTATAGGAGAGAGGCCTTGAGAAAAAGGTGGGAGGATCTCAACAAACTTGAGAAATTCTCTCAACCACTAACTAACTGCAATTGACTTATTCAAAATTACAATCCAAATTTTGATTTGTCTTGTAAAGTTTTACATGTAATTACATTTTTCAAAAACGCAAGAGAAATGAAATCTTGCAATTGCAAAACTTGTTTTTACACATAATTTGTCAAAAGTAAAATAACATAAACATTTTCACTCCATCACATTCCCAACTTTGAAAGATTGAAACTTGTTGATAATTCCCTGCAACTCATCAGGATCAGGGCCAAGCATGTTCCTGGCAACGGCAACAGTCTTTAGGATTACATCATAGTATCTTACTGTTGCCTCTCTATGTTCTTCAAAAGCAGCTTGCATCTTATCAAAGATCATCCGGTGATTAACAAATTTATGGATTGTATCCATAGTGAACTGATTTGAATTTAGCTCCTGGTGAAGATTTGTGGTTATCTGAGAAACAACATCACTGGCTGCAAGCAATTCTCCTTCATGACTTAGAACTTTGCAAGGTATTTTCTCAAAGTTAGTAAGTATGTCCTACTCAACTTCAGCACTCATCTCAAGCGTAGCCTAAACATCTTTGATAAGATCTTGAACAACTAATGACTTGTTTGTCATAAGTTCCTCAAACTCTATATATTTTTCCCTTTTTGAAATCACTAAATTGCTGCACAGAATTTCCAGCTTCACTTAATCCATCTCATGCCATATTTTTAAATCTTTCTCAAGAGAATCTAGACTTTGCCGAAAGGCTTCCAAGGTTTGATTCATCTTGAATCTTGGTGCTTTGACGGTACTCAAAATGTGCAATGCCTTTTCGATCACTGGTATGCCTTGGTCAATTAATTGAGCTATCCAAGAATCAACAGCTTTAGCTTTTTGTGCAATTCTTTCTAATTGCCTGACTGATTCTTTAGGGGTAAATGAAGATAGTGAATCAACCATTTCTGATGATTTAGTAATCCTTTGAATAACTGAAACCAGTTGTTCATTCTCTTCTTTTAGCTTCTCTTTTTTGGCTAGAAGTTCATTATAGCTTTGTGCCAACACTGTCACTGAACTCTGAGCATCTTGCATCATATTGGCATGAGTCTGCTTGCCTAATTCCACTCTAGTGAATCTATAATCAGACACTCACATATCTTCATGTGGTTTGTCTATGAGAGGTTCTACTATTTCAGCATATTTCATCTTATTGCTGTCAACAAACACCTGCGAGACTGTCTTCGCTTTCTTTGCAACCCTTGGTTTGGATTTCTTCAATTTCTGGAAATCAAACACATCAGGAGAAATTGCTTGTTTCTTCCTCTTTGGAGCAACTAAGTTCAACCACGGAGGAAGATCCAAGGTTCTCACATCTGAAACAACAACTGTAGTCTATGTAGAAATGGATTCATCTTGTGACATAGCTGTAAATCTAGGTGCCTCAGTTTGGATAGCAATAATAATCTGCTCAGAAGACAAATTGCGACCAGGATCAGCCATAAAACAATCAAAACTTGCTGCTGATGTATCTATCTCTGGGAGAGTTATTTCTGACATCACAGGAAAGATTGGATTTGTATCAAATATGTTCTCCAAATTGTCATGCAAGCTTGTCACAGGTGTATTTATTATCGATGTAGCTGAGGAACAATGAATAGCTTCTGAAGGTGCGATGGAAGAAACAAACACTGTAGAGAAAGAATCAACATCACTATCAATTGGAGACATAGGAGATATCGCAGAAACAAGTATTGGAGCTTCAACGTGAGGAGACCTTTCACTTAGAATAGTAGAAGTTTCAAGAACCTCTTCTTCTTGCTGATGTAAAACTTGAATCTATGTTTCCTTAACTTCTTTTTCCTTTAGTGTTACTTTCTCCAATGGTTTTTCAACAGCCCGGTTAACCCTCAACTTAATCCGGGTTTCTGAAGAGGAAGCTCCTTCGTTTGACTTGTCTCTAACCTCTGATTTCAATCCTTTAGGCCCAGCTGAACCATCCTCAGCTCCGACTCTGATTTTAATAGTCTTAGCAGCTATGCTCTTGAGCCAAGTGTTAGTATTTACCAAGATTGATTGGAACCTATCAAAAATAGAAATGGATTCTTTTTGGGACCACTGTATTGCAGGAATAGGCGCATTAGCAACCTCTTGTTCTTCATATTCTGGATCCAAAATCTCCCTGTCATCAATTATTCCCTCTGGAACTAGGGTCAGAATGAGATCAACAACTTGCTCCACTGTAAGCCTGTAGTAATCCATTTTATAGATATCATTTTTTGTCTGAAGGTCTACCCAAATGTCTTGAATGCGATGCATGTGCGTGAAAGCTCTTTTTATTTTGTCTTTCACTCTTCTATAATCAAATTCCATTCTGGCTTGGAATTTCTTCAATTTTATCTCCTAAAGTTCAGCCTCCATTGCTTTTGCTCTTGAGGAAATTGTCAAAGAATACCTCCCAATCAGCAGTTGATTATGCGATGAAATGCTAACTGCAGTCTTGTGTTGTGTAGCTTATCGTGCATGCACTGTCATCAATTGCCTTCCTAGCTCCATCAAAATGATTTTGTTTGTTGGGTACCTTGGAAGCATATAAGGTTGGTCTTCAAAATAGCCAACTCTTATGTAAGAGAAAGTAGGAAATTGAAGGAAAAGATAGCCGTATTCATTTACTTTCCTCCAAACAGCCTCAGATACCCCGTTGTTTTCCAATGCTTTGTCAAATAAGCACATGAAATGACCAAAGAAAGCATCTTGAACCCTTCTATAATGCACACGACTTTGCCTCAAAGTCAGCTAATTATAATACTCCCATACAAGCACCAATGATCTATCACCTTTGGTAGAAAGGCCTGGAAACTGCCTCAAGGAAGCTGCTATGTAAACTAGATATGAATTCATATAAAAGGTGAGTGTGGTGGGAACCTGTGCAAGTTGTTCACACAAACTATCACTGATTACTTCACCCCGGAAAATTGGATATTGTGCCTTTTTGATAACCACTATGAACTTATACATCCAGTTTTCAAACATATTGGAGACTTTCAATCCCACTATTCGGTTCAGAAGGGTGATCATATCATTAATCTCTTCTTTAAAATCAGACCGATACAGTTTGGGTATCCGGGTCACACAAGGTTGTTTTTTAAGAAGCCATTTGTTATTGATATGCTTGATACAATCATTCTTCTTTTGTTCATAATGATCATGAGCACTCTTTATTGTAATATCTGAATACATAGGAGCATCAAGAACTCTAAAGATTCTGTTAATGGTTTTAGGATCAAGTCCGATAAACCCGTTGCCATCATAATCCCTGATAGTTCTTGATTCGCTGTCAAAGCGGGATGCACATGCAAGAACAAATTTTGGCTCTAGGGCAGCAACAAGAAAAGTAGACACCAGGTGAATATGACTTCTCAGCAACAACTGCATATCATGAGAAGTTGATTTCTCGGCTCTCTTAAGAAACTCGGACATATCAACATGCCCAATCTCTATGTCTTTGATTTCATCAATGTTTGAGACCACATGAGATGGAGAAATCTCATTCTGATATTTATCATATTTGTACTTCATCTTCTTATTTGTCGGAGAGGCTGGTTCGTCTGTCATCGAGCAGGAATCTGCAAGGCTGCGATGAAAATCCCATAAGGTCAAAACATCATCAGCACCACATGTGAAGACATGGTATCCATTAACAACAAGACTCAAATCCTAGGTCAGTGAAACTGGTTTCTGAATGATAGAGGAGAATGAAGGTTAAAAACCAATTCGGATCTCGGTGGGTTGATTGCGAATGAAAACAACATTTTGTCTTTTGCGGGCAGCAAGTCAAAAATCTTCTAACTTGAATTTGCAGTCAAGTGTTGGAAACCCAATTTTAAGGTATTTAAAAGCATTCAACAACTTTTATAAAGCGCAGTCGGGATTTTTTGAGCATTTTGCAATTTTCAAGTTAAAGGTCAGAAAAATAAGGAGTCTTTGCAAATTTCAATTTGCAACTTTAAACTTGCAATTTTAGTGAAAAATCTCAACTTGCTATTTGGTAATGAAAACCTGAAATTAAGCCAAGGCCCATTTTCGCAAAGATGGAAGTGAGGATGAAAACGGAGATGAGTGTGAATGAGTGAGGTGAATTTGGTGAAGACAAATGGAAGTGGAAAATGGCAAATGGAAATGGCGTTCTTGCTGAAATGGCTCGTGTGATAATGACATTTGAGATGCAAGGCATATAACATTCCTTAGCTGGAAAAGGACATTTTTTGTCAAAAACGTGTTCTCTAGAAGTGAGGCTCCACAAACTTCATTTTGAGCCATATTGGATGACGCCTCTTAGCAAAACCGCGATTTTGATGTAGAGAAACACATTTTACTTAAAAATCTTTTATGAGACAAAAACTTTTTGGCTGAAATAAGACATTTTTTGACATTTCGAGCATGAAGAAAAATAGCCTCAAAAACAAAAACGCGTTTTGCATTTCTATCAAACAAAACTTGCATTTAAAGACAAAAAAGACACAAAAAATCAGTCAAAGGAAAGACACCAAACAAAAGGAAACAAGAAAATATAAAAAATACCTGAACATGTGAAGCTAAAAACGAAAAATGAAGTGAAAACCCTAGATAACTTCCTTAATCTTTCAGCAATAACGAGAGCTTTAATAATCAAGCCGAGAAGATGTGATTTCAGTTGAAGAATTTATGGAATCTCCACCAAAAAAGGTAGACAATCCAACTTGAACTCAAACTTCTTCAAAACTTGGGCGAATTTCTCCAATCGGGTATTTTGAGCTTAGCAACAAGTAAAAAAATAACACAAGAATAACAAAAATTGGGTTTTTAGACTCTTTCAGCAACTTGTCTTTTTTACTCATGAGAAAATTAGGAACTTTTGGCTCATTTAGCAATTTTTATTGATGACAAAAGCCAAATAGGAACTTTTTGATCATTTAACAATTTTATTTTTGACAAAAGCCAAAAATCGGACCTTTTTGAGCTTTTGACAATTTCACTTAACTTTACCAAAGGCAATCGGACCTTTTTTAGCTTTTAGCAATTTCATTCAATGACTTAAAAGTAAAATCGGGCTTTTCAAGGCCTTTAGCAATTTCACTTAAGCCAAATCGGATTCTTTAGGAACTTTAGCAATTTTGCTTTATGACTTAAAAGTTCCTATTTTTGCAGTGTTGTCTTAGAAACCTGAAATTGGCAAAAAACACAAGAAAAATGACTCAGAATTTTACAAAAATGGAAAGGAGATTTGATGAAAGGATGTCCAAGGGAACCATTGATTGATATCCAAAGTTTTACAACCTCAACACCTCGTAAAACATGCTCTAAGGAGAAAAACTTTAATTGTTTTGGTAGGTTACCCCAAGTTTTGCCATGTAAAAATTTGAAGACAACATAGTTCACATAGACTAATTAGGATGTGATAAGGGAAAAATTAATTAATTAAATTCAGTTGTCTAAAGTCACTCATTTTACAAGCAACTTATATTTAATTAATTACTTTATTTAAAGTTGGAGTTTAATAACAAAGTAGCTTTTTAGGGGCCCAAATGTTAAGTTAAATTAAAAATAAATATCAAAAGTCACTTTAAGAGGGAAATGAAATAATATTTCAAATATTGAAAGGGGTATAAAAAAAAGAGTTTGAGAAGAGAATTTTATTCTTGGCATCTTATTTCTCAAACCTCGGTTTTGGAGATTGAGCAATTGTTCATCTTTTTGCACTAGGACAAAAACTATATGGCAAAGATTGCTTTTGAGGACGAAAAGCCTCCTAACCAATTTTTGAGTGGATTCATACAAGATTCATAGGTGTACTTATTAATGTTTGCAATTTGTGGAGATTTGTGCTAAAGAGTTAAAGATCATTCTAGGTTTGGTTTTGGTATTCAGGAAAGTTGCAAATTGAAGGATTATCAAAAATAATAATCAATATGAGTGCTTGCTTGGTTTGAAGTTATAAGCTAGATAAATGAAATACTATTTAAGATTTGATCAAACCCTAGTTGTGAATTTAATTGAATATTTATTGAAAATATTTAAAAAACACATGAATGGAATGTAGTTCATAGGTTTTTGGCCTTTGTAAGACCAGCCATACCATTTTATTGCATAAGGAGCAAACCAAATATTGGTCATATCATTTATTCCCAATTTCGAACTTTGCTAGATATTAATATTATATTGTGAATTTACAATGGAATTCAATCAACTATCAACTTCAACTTAAAGGTTAGAGTTTCTATTTAAATTTTTTTTGTAAGTATGGATGTGGGTAATTACTTCCAGTTGTTGAATTAGTAGATTTATATCAGAATAATATGATATCTGAATTCATAGTAGAATAGATATTGTTATTCCTACAAAGATCTTGTGAATACAGCATCAATTGGTGCATTGTTATCTCTATTGTCATTTTGTCAAACACTTGCAAAAATACACAAAATAATTGGAACATTACAGTACTCTGTCAATTGGCATTTTATCAAACATTTGTCAAAATACAAAAAAAATAGCTTAGTACATTACAATGTGCACTACTACCAATCTCCTAGACAAATTCATTGTTAGGAGCATTGGGTAGAATATTTGGTTGCTTGACAATTGAGACAACAATAGGTTCAATCTTTTGGCTCTTGCTCTCCCCACCATTTGACACTAGGTGTGTCATAGCATGCTCCAAATTAGGGCCATTGTCATATGCACATAGAATAGTGTTTATAGCATTCTTAATTTCTAGAATGCTTAATAATAAATCTTTTATCTTTACACAAACTTTAATTTGCAAAATTTGTCTTGCAATCACCTCATCAAACTCCAAACTACTTGTTATGCTTGTGCATTCATGATATCACCTTCATGCTTCAAACATGGTCTTTACCACCTCCACCCTTGCTTCCATGAGTCTTTCCTTCTCCATTCTCATGTTAGGATACCCATTTTTCTTCATTTGGCTCTAGTGTTTGCCATTATTTTGCACCCTTCACCACATCAATTATGTTGGCATTCCCTCTACATTCTTTCCTTGAACAATTAGCATAGTTGTGATCCCTTAGCCCATACAATCTATAAAGACATCCTATATGCTTTGAATTGCAAGACAATCTCTCACAAAATATCCAACCAATTACACTTCTAGCATTAAATGATCGACACATGTTGATAATCATACACAATCCAACAACCACCTATGCCACTATTAGTCTCATTCTATCATTATTTCTTTGATTTTTAAAAGAGCCAGGAGAAGCCCCTTAATCTTTTGATTGTTTAGTAGATTTGTAGGCATTGTGGTTGGTGTCAACTTCTCCCCTTCTCCGATTAGCACTTGGGCACCCTTGATTGTTAAATCACATGGGCAATGTTAATGGAATGCTTGCAATTAGCCTCGATGTGACCTTTATGACTTATAATTAGAACACCAAAGGTCCTTGGCTTCTTTCTTTTTGTCTTATTTTAGCTCTTTCATCATACAAAGCATTTTTCTTCTCGTAACTCACATAGACTGCAATTCATAAGTCATCACCGGACTCTAAGTTATCATTTTCACTCCTCTTTCTTGAGTGTGTGGATGTTTTATTTTCACTCTCAATATCAATCACTCTATTATATGCATCTTTGGACAAAGGTGAAACCACCCTCATCTTCCTTTGTAATAAGTGTATAATCCCCTTAATGAATCATTGCTTTTTTTAGATTGTCAATTAGTGCATTCTCAAAGAAGCCTTCTATCATAAGCTTAGATAGTTTCATGTTTTCCTTCTTGGGTGCTTTCTTTGAGTATTATATTATAAGCTTTCACAATTTCTCAAGTTTACATTATTATCCTTGAGAGGCTTTAGTATTTTCGTGCAAGCAAAAATTTGGAACACTTAATAGCTATTACATCTCTTCTCAATTGATTGCACCACATGAAAATTTCTACTTGGTGATTGGTCATCTTGTGTTAAGCCAACAAAAATTATAGTCTATAGGGGCAAATAAACTTTAAAAAATAACCACGATGTCAATTTATAGTTTGTTCTAAGTGTGAGTCACTCCTTTCCTCAACTAATGTGAAATTATCCTTGAGCAAGGTCTAAGGAAGCATAGAATATTGTTGGTGCATTATTTTATTTTTGCATTTAGTTAATTACTTTATTGCATATTATGCATCTAGGATAGGATGAGCTTGCTTAGGCAAGTATCCACTTAGGTAGGTTGTACTTGCATCATGTAATATTCACTTTCCTTGTTTCATGGAGTGTGCACACATGTGACCACATCTCCTATTATCTCACATTGGTTGTAAATTCACATCTCTTGGTGGTGTATCTTATATATAACCACGTGTAGCTCTCATATGAGCATCCAATCTAATCTAATCTATCAACATTGTATATTTTCATTCTTTTATAGAATAGAATTATTCTCTTATTTTGGGTCTCCTTGTGCTTTCATTGAAGCTCCTTGATCTTGGGTGTCTATCTCCATAGCTAAACCTTAGATGGTACCAAAGCATTTTGTACAAAATCTTACATGGTATTAGAGCTTGTGGGATTGCTCCTTGTCAGCCTTTTAGATTTAAGTTGCAAATCTCATAGTTTCTTGAACAGTTGGAAATGCTTCTCTTTTTGGCTTTATATTGCATGTTTTCTTGGGAGATTCTTTGAGAAAATATGAGCTCACCATTGAGTTCAAAGCATCAAAGAAAGTAATTTTTTCCTTCTGTTGTGTCCAAATCAAACACAAAAGCATATATCTACAAGAGTTTGAAGGAAGGGTTTTTTGTTGGGCATCTATAAAATCACTTGTCACACGGAGCATTTTTGGGGCAAAATTGCCCCCGACATTGTGTATAAAAAGGCCTAAAAACGTATATATTGACTATCAAATTATTTAAATCAAGCAACTTGGATCAAAGCAATCAATAAAAATTCCCCCCCTCCATGTTGTGTACTACACATACATTGCAATCACATGCTAGGATCATTTGAAAGTACAGCTAACAACATTTTGTTGACATCACAATTTGCAAAAGCATTAGCACTTGTTGGCATGGGTGAATCTACTAAGAAAGGTACACAAGAATAATCTTCATATTTTGTAAGGTTTTTTTTACTAGACGCAAGGTACCCACAAATCCAAGGAGCCACGCGTTGCAAAACCCTACCTCTACCAGCACCTTAGCATCGTTGACTACATAAATTGCCCAGATTGCTTAAATATTTCCCTTGGCCCTCCAAAGAACTATCAATCTAGCATATTTTGATAATGGCAAAGAATATTCCATCAAAAAACAACTCAACATACGAAAAGTAGTTCCTTGTTGAGAAAATAATGATTTCATCAGTCCAAACAACAATTTTGCACAAGCAAAGGCAGTTTTTGGAGAATCTCACTATGGTTTTGGAATAACACAAAATATTCTATTGAAATGAACATATTATGTTATTGACATCATGCTAGAGTCAACATTTTACCCTTCCAGCCAAGCCCCTCTCCATTTGCATTTTGATTTTTGCACTTGAACTTTGATGGCTCTTTCTAGGTCATATTGGCTACTTTTTCGGAGCAATTTTCTTTATTTGGTCTAGTTTTTCAAGAGATTTGCAATGGTGCAAACATTTTTTGATTTTGGTGTCTGTATTTTCAAGAAATTATAAAATCTCATAGGTAATTGTTGTGACCTATTTCACACATCGCCCCATCGCAAATGGGGACCCCCAAGTTTGGTTCCGCCCTCTGCGCAACGTCTTTGAGAGTCTTGAATTTGGATAAAATTTTGAAAGTCAGTCTGGCTAAGTTGAGATTTTGAACTCGTTTTTGGGCCTTAACGTCATAGAAGTGCTTAGAAGACCCGGTGGACGAAGATCGCCATTGCTTTCGGTCGTTTCTGACACTTCCTATTTTTTTAGGGAATCTGCTTTTTTGCTTTTTGCTTTTTTGATTTTTGGCATTTTTAGGCCATTCCGGAGTCCCTATTTTTTAGGGATGCTTTTTTGCTTTTTCTATTTTTGGAAAGTTTCTATTTTGGGAAAAAGTTTCTATTCTTGGAACCCACAGAGCAGAAAATCAATGTGTCTTCGGAAAACAAGAAAATCAAGGCAAAATCTAAAAAGTTTGAAAATTGGCAAGGAGTTTTTTGAAAAATGTCTAAGTCTGAGAATGGCGCCATCAAGAGAGGAATGGCATGGAAAAGTCAAGGTCCGCCCTACCTTTGGCATGCCAAAGGTAGGCACTGGCAAGAAATTCATCAAGTTCGCCATGGCATGAGGAAGCCAAAGTCCGCCCAAAATGATAGGGAGAGGCGCATGGCACAAAGAGGCTGAAGTCCACCATAAGCATGAAGTTTGCCAAGTCCGCCATAAGCATGAAGTTTGCCAAGTCCGCCATAAGCATGAAGGTTGCAAAGTCCGCCCTTGGCACAAGGAACTCAAAGTCCGCCCAGCAAGGTAGGAAGTGCGCCATATGGAAAGTGGCATAGAGAAGTCAAAGTCCGCCCCTAGTGAAATTGGCATAAAACTCATGAAGTCCGCCCCTAGTGAAATTGGCATAAAACTCATGAAGTCCGCCCAGCCTAAGGAAAATGGCATAAAATTCATGAAGTCCGCCCAGCCTTAGAGGAAATGGCATGAAAAACACAAAGTCCGCCCCCAAGAAGTGTGGAGAAGGGTAAAACATGAAGGGGTGCGCTCCAAGGTGTTTGGAAAGGGGTAAAATTGCAAGATAATTCATTGAAAATTGAATTAAATGATGGAAACAAGTGAAATTTTCCGTTGGACAAGGCACAAATAAAATTCGCCATGGCAAGGAAAATCTAAGACCAATGGATGATAAAATACGCCATAGGCAAGGAATTATAAGACATTCGCCCAATTCTTGAAGAGAAAATTATCCTAAGGCATGAAAAACGGAGAAATGTCTAGAAGAAGAAGAGGTTTTGGCCGGCATAAAAATCACGCCCCAGCACAACGGAGTGAAATTTTTTGGCACAAAATGAAGAGTGCTTGGCAGAGCAAACATGAAGTCCGCCCCTCTCAGCTTGGAAAATTCCTAAAGCGCTAGTAAAAAAATGGCAAAGTGGCAGAAGGTCTCCAGGTTCGCCCAACCCAGAAGATGAATCATTCGGCTAAAATAAAAATGTCCAGAGAGGTCAGAACTCCGCCTAGAGAATTAAAATTTGGCAGATGAGCTATTGAGCACATTTTGGCTAGGCAGACAATTTAAAAAAGAGATATTTTGCCTCTGACGAACGAAATTAGCCATGTATCAAGATTGAACGGGTTGGAATTTAATATTTTAATATTTTTAATTATTTCCCTGACACTTAGGAAATTTTAATTAAAAATTCAAAATCCGGAGATTATTTGGAAGATTAAACTAGTCTGCCTTAGATAAGTTTAAACTTTGCCACGTTCGGAGGATTTAAAACGCGTTGGAAAAATAATTTTGGACAATTAATTTAATATATTTTCCAACACTTAGTCAATTTTCCTTGAGAAAATTCGAAAATCTCAGCAGAGATGGCACAGAGACGAAAGTTAGAAACTTGCCTCGATAACTGAAAGTGAAATTAGAAGTTTGCTAATCCGAGGAGAAAACGTTTCTAAAAATTGGAAGAAAATCAAAAGAAAGAAAGCAATGCCTTGAGGAAAATCGCACTTCTCAGCCATAAAATGAGTTTCAGCAACTCATTTCTTCACAAATTCCGGCTGAGAAGCAACTATCTCTCTCGAATCTTCAGGAAAACATTCTCGAAGGAGAAGTTTGTGAGAATAACATCATTGTGAGAATCGAGATAGCATTCTCTTATTGAAAGGCGTGATTTTTGAGAGAAGTAATTTATTTCTTGGCTGAAATCGTACTTCCAGCATAGTGGCGCACTTCTTCTGGCAGATTTCTTTGAATTTTTAAATTCATTTGCAGCCACAACGTGATCTTTGAGGTTTGGAAGTTAATCGACAACGCATTTGCGCTGTGTTTCTATCTTCTACTTCGTTTCCGGCACAAATTTCATTCATGATAGGCGAATTTAATTACTTTCAGCTTGCTTTTTGACAGAAATTTTAATTTAATAAGGCTGAAAGTGCGATTTTGTCTAGGCTATACCCCGAAACTCATTAATTCTTAAATGATATTGTATTAATGTTAAGTATCTTGTGCTTGCAGGCTGCCGATCGATCAAAGCGAAATATCCAGGCAGGCACAGATGAAGTTTGCAAGTAAAGGATCGCAGCCAGAGACCAGAATAAAGTCTAAGTGGAAAAATGTCTCAGACACTGATCTTGGCCACATCGATCTCGTGGAATTTAAAAAGAGGATATATGGACACAACGGACCCTTACCAACGCCTGCAGCTAGAAGGATAGTGAGAAATGGCATATTTCAAGCTGCCGGATTCCAGCCTGCACTTTGCTGTGCTGAACTGATGGTGGAGTGTGCACTTCACTATGATGCTGAGTCAAGGCGGATTGTGGCGCCTGATGGGAGAGTGTTGGCACATCTGACAGAGGTGGCCATTCAGGAAGCCTTCGGCATTCCAGCATATCCTAAAACTGTCTACAAGACCAAGGAAGATGCTCAGAAGCTATATGACAAAAATCCTGATCTTTGTGCCGCCAACCTTAACAAATTTTGGCTGGACAAGCCTAGACCGTCCTTTAAGAAGATGCCCAAGAAGTTGATGCGCACGGACTTCAAGGAGGACTATGGAGATATTATTATCTTGCTGAACAGAGTGGCAGGCAGTCCCTCGGGAGCACCCTTTGAGCCGTGGATGTATTACTTCATTGAGGACCTCACAGAAGGTGTCAAAATGTTCAACTGGGCTAGGATGATAAGCAATAATCTTCACCACCAGCTTATCAATCTAGAGAAGACCAAAACGTTTCATATGGGTTCTTACGTCGTCTATATGTTGGCCAGAACTTACAGATATGCAGGCTTGATCTGCAAAGGCACGGTTGGCAGTAAGGAGAACGAGCTAAAACCTTATGACTGTTACCCACAACTCCAGCTGAGGGAGAAGGCGCATTTTAGACGAGCCCACGACGCGTTCCTGATGTACATCACCAGGATACTCCAGGGAGGGACGCATCAGCGGCTGACACATGAAGCCAAAAGCCTAATCGGTAAATACGGGTCTTGGTTTATCCAGTATCCAAGATTTACGTATATCAGAATTCAAGGATTCACTGGAAGCCCGTACCGTCTGCCCATCTTCCCCACGAATAAGATGGTCCTGCTCGAAGTGTTGAGGCAGTTAGAAGATTTTCAGGGTCTTCAAAGAGCAAAGCAAAAGGCGGCAGTTACTTTTCCCTTCTTTATAAACATGCTGGAGTCGTGTCCGTCATCACAGGCAGCTGACAGTGCCAGAATCGAGATACAGCATTACCCTTTCTCTCCATATCCGGCCAGAAATCACTACGACCCCCATCACCACATCAAAATGGTGGATGGAAGGAGGTACAAGCATAGGGTCGAACTGGAGGACTATTGGGCAAATGCTGCGGATGAATTTGAGGTCAGACGGAGGATGTGGTCCAGATTACCTCTCAGCTTGATCAGGGCAACAGAATTTTGTCACGTGCCAGATCAGTTGGAAGAGGACGAGAATCAGACGCAACCGCGCTTCGATGAGAATTCAGCTTTGCCCGCTGTCCAGTGGTCAGAAGCAGAGCATGCTGACTTGAACGTCTTGATGAGGCCTGTCATCAAGTTTACTCAGTGGTGGGTTGATCAACGAGTTCAAGAATTAAGGCGCCAGAAGATAACCCTGACCTATGATATGCTAAGCGAGGCAGAGTCTTATTCTTCCAATGCGGGAGCATCACAGGACCTCCCAGTGATAGAGGCCACCACATCTAGGAAAAGAAAAGAAATAGCTGCAGGCAAAGAGCCGGTCCAGAAACAGGTAAAGATGAAACCTTCTCAATCGGCCGCCTCCAGAAATATTGAGGAGATACTGGCTACCGCCGATGCTTCACTGGCAGATATGAGGGATCCTTCTCCGATTCCTGAAAACAACGCGGAGCTTCAGCCAGATGAGGATGCGCCACCTTCTCCCACGGGCACCGAAATATTGGAGTCGGATGACGACAATGTGGGCACCCAAGATGAGGATTTTCAGGAAGGGATGATTTCAGCCCTTAGGGGAATTGTAGACGTTCCTGATAGAGAAGGCGTGCCGGAAGAAGACGGTGTTGAGCAGCTTACGATACCGGATTGGCTGAAGGAGAGGCTAAAGGTACAAGTGCCGGCAGATGAACCAGAAGAGGATGATACGGCAGACTTTTTGGCCAGACTGTCTCAAACCGTGCCCAAAAAGTCGGCAAAGAAATTCTCCAGCATACATAGAGACGAGGCCGGCAACAGGACAGTGCAAATCGCCGTGCCTACAGTGGACAAGCCACGGGAGGATATGGCTCCACAGGATTACGCCATCACGACCATTGACTTGGGTCCAACCACTAAGGGCCAAGAAATGGAAGATTTGGACAATTCTGTGTCCGCCATCAAATCAAGGTTGGCGAAGGAGGTAGCCAGAAGGAAGGAGTGCCAATTAGAGATTGAGCGCTTAAGGGAATATATTCAGCACTTGATCAAGCCACTTGATCAGGACACTACGGCAGCTCCTCTACTTCCGAACTCTTCGCAGGAGGCCATTAAAGAGATGGAAGAAAACAGGCTCACGGTTCAGGAGGCCAAAGAATGGATAGCCGTAAAGGGGACTGAAGCTGAGACATTTGTGGAGCGGCTAACTTTGGTTTATGGCCAGGCCACTGCCTTGCTTTCTAGGTTCGCTTCTTTGGCAGAAGTATGGGACAGCCTTCCAGACGTGCAGGACAGAATAATCCCTTGCCTTAGGATTCTGAAAGGAGTTCCTAAGCAAGAATTGATAGAGGGAGGCGTCATCGCAGCGGGAGCAGCCTATGACTTCCACACTTGGTATTGGACCTTGACGGCACGAGGTGAAGTCTTGGAGAGGGTTAAGATTGACGGCATCAGACTGGAGGAACAGGTCAAGGAAGTTCAGGCCAAAATCCTCAACATAATTGCCGATGTCCTGGATAAAGAGGCACTGCGAGAGAATGACCTGCAGTTGGAAGTTTTGAAGAAAAGTGTCCAGGAAAATATCTTCTACATCACTGGGCCCATCTTGAGGCAGGACTGGGCCAAATTGGCGAACTTCTTGAGCATCAGAGAATCCTTTGAGAAGACGGAACCAGAGTGGGAGGAGACCTTCGCCAGATGCGCCGAGAGCATGGATGGGCTTGAATTCAGAATCGGCATGCTTCCGCAGGTTACCATGGACGAGGTTGCCTCGATCGTGTCCAGATTCGGCGAATACACGGCAGCTCGAGAGGATCGGGATACAGTCCCTTGAAAATAGCTCCTATTGCCAACTCATTGTTGTTCATTGCCAGTTAACTGAAGTTATTTTGGGAAACCCTAATTAGGGTTTCGTTTGTTAAATCTTGACCGTCGGCTCATTTTTAATCTGAGCCATTTATTCCATTTATGAAACTCTATATAAACTCATTGGCCCTCATTTGTAATGTGTGAAGTGAGTAATAAAAGATTGTTGCGACGAAACTATTTCCGTTTATAAAAGCTCTTGTGCATGATTTGCTAAGAACAACTTTTATTTTCAAGTAGTATGCAAGGTTGAATATTTCTCCTTCAACACTTAGAGTAGAATTAGAATAGCATTTCATTACATGTTGGTTAGATGAGTGATAGATTTGATCGCAGTGGCGGATAAAATTTTGCTCATACTTTTGTCGAGTGGATGATTTGCATTTGACGTGTAAAGTTAGTCTGAGCCATTAAATCGTGGATGCTTAACTTCTGTTTGTTTCAATTACCGATTCAAATATGAAAATTCTTATCACTTCCATTGAAGATTGCACCTGCTTCGCGTAGTTGTCCAAAGGTGGCGAAACGAAGTGTGGTTACCCATTTTGTCTACTCACTGCTGTCTCTTGAATTCTTAGGCGTAGTTTAGATCTCTAAACCCTTATCCTTTTTTATTTTTTTTGGAAAATCTGAAGATACCCACCGAAAGAGCCTTCAAGGATAAAACCGTCTAAGTTTTCAACCCGCAAAAAGAGAATTTCATGTAAGTCCCCTTGTGATTACCAGCAATCACAACGCCCACTGGCCTTATCCACATGTCAAGACCTGACCAAAGAAACCTTGGAGTTATTGTATTGCCTACTGGATTTTTGCAAGCATTTTTCAAGAGAGGATAAGAGTGTCCTTTGGGCATTTTTATTCTGTGTTCGGTGGCGTACTCAAAACACACACCAATAGTAATGTTAAGCAATTCTCACTATGGGACCTTCTAGGGCTTCATGTGAACTCATACAACAACATTTTTTAATGCAATTTTTTTTTAAATGTATATTTTTCATGTACTTTTCATTGGTGCTGTCAGATTTATCCCATTTTGTTAAAAAAAAATTGTACTTTCAGCACTATAGCCTACTCTAGCATTTATAGTGTACTAAGATCAAGACCACTTTATTGTTTTGGCAAGTGGAAAATGTAATCACACTAAGTCTAAAGTGCCATCATCATAGTTTACTAGGGGTTCTCATGATTTGAGTGATTTGGGGGAGTGTGATCTTGTGGTTTCATTTGTCTTTGTTGGTTGGGTTTCTTGATTGATCTATTGTGTGACTAATTTGACGAGACAATCATAGTTATCAAAAGGCATCTAGTTGTTATCAACTTAGAAAGAGGGAACTATAAGTCCTAGAAAGATGAACTCCTAAAACATTTTAGATGGCTTAATCTCTTGCCTTGTCTCTAAAGACTTGTTTCCATATCAAGTAGTCTACATCAACAAATTGTATGGCAAGACAAGATTGATCATATGCTAGGATTGATTCCAACTTATGTCGACATTGACACCATGATGGCTATCACTCACATTGAATTCCCTTGTGACCTTTGGATTAGAATATGGTAGATGTTTGATGACTCAAATGAATCTCCATTCCCAAAGGATCCTATTGCAAATTGTTTTGTACATATTGATGTTTCGATACCATATGATCGAGATATAACCAATGTGCTTGTTAAATGGGAAGATCTTGAATGTCATTATGACATTGACACTTCTCTTGATGTTTCTTCTCCTCCTATATAAACTCTTGTTCAGACTTTGGCTTCTATGGATCCTATCATAGATTCAAAGGGTTCTGTAATGTCCCCCTTTTGGGATAACCCTTAATCTTGCCCTGATTTTATGAAGATATCCTTTTATGATGGTTTAGCATTCAGACTATATTGTTTTCCTCCTTTTCTTGATCAATCATAGGTTAAAGACATTCATCAATCTATTCATTTTTCTATTAAATGATCATGATTACTTATAAGGCTCAATAATTGTTGCAAGCATCATTATTGTATAATCGGATTACAATACCATAATGTCAATAGAGAAACATATCAGCAACATTATAAGGCAACTAGTAGCATGTATGATCCATTATTCCCAATGTCATCAATAAAGATTTAGGTAACATAATATCATGCATGAATTATTATTAATTATACTATTATTTAAACCCATGATGTATTTATCAATACCATTATTCAAATGCACAAACATTTATCTAACTTATTATTTAAATTCATGAATACTTATCTCCTTATTGTTAATCAATTATGCAAATATCCCTATCTCTCCAAGCTACCACTCTGTAGAACCTCTTTATTTCCAGCCAACGATGCCTTCCAAATTCCTGATTGAATAATACATTCATTCCCTTATTGATGCTTATGGCTCCTAAGAACTTTTGGATCTACTATTCTGAAATGTATATATATATATATGCTAAACTCAGTTCTTGGTATCTCTTCTAACTCCTCCCATACCAATCTCCATGGATACCCCCTTATAATATATATCTCCCCCGTTATTTCTATCTTTCCAAAGGGTAGGTCCTTTCATGGAAGATGTCTTTTCCCCCTTAAAGGTGGTGTCTCTTTGCTAAGGTCTTTTATCGTTTGTCCATTACTAACCAAGATTATTGTTAACCATGTTCTTTGGCGGTTTTGGTAGCTAGCTACAGTCATACTCATACGTCATCAGGGGAGAATGGGTATCGATGAATATCACAGAGAATATAGGTCCTTATATCTCTGGGTGAGCGGCTACCCATCTCTTGTTGCTTATCTTGAGGTTTTTTCGGTGCTTAGGGAGTCGTAAATTTATTATAGTCGTCACCTACATAAAGGTCACATTAATAAATTGAATTGTCATGTGGATAATTCCACGATCTCTCCAAATCCTATGTCGGCCTGGATATAGTACTAGAGATAAAACATCTTCAATCCTACCATATTTTCCAGTACTGAATAGCAATAACATTTTGGCCGCATGTCATAATATTAATTCTCTTCGCAGATTCATCCCGCTCAATATGATATAGCACTATGGGTACGACTCGATTAATATGAAAATAGAAGGTAGTTTAATATCGCTGATAGGAATGCCCATGAGATCAAAACAGTTGCTCCTACAAAGCTTAAATGATTCTACAATAATATTTCGTTGCTGGAAGGATAATCTTCTCTTAGAGTTGGCTTCCAATATGTAGTTTGAATTAGTATTATGATGAACAAACATTGGCTTAATATCTCATGCTATCGGCCCACCTCCAATAAATTGTGATACCTGGCGATGGCTCAAATAAATCAATAGCTATAGACTACAGTTGTTCACCACCATCATTTTATATATTTTTAAAATATTATAATGATAATAATCATCATCGTTTAGTATAATTTTATATTTGATAATTATAATATCATTTTATGTTTCTGTTCATTTTAATTTCATATATCTTAATATTTGTTATAATATAATATTTAAATTGTTAGTATTTATATTTTAATATATTTATTATTCATTTATATTAAATAACCTTAGCATTTATATTATAGAGATTATAATGATTTTAAGTTGTCAATGTTTATTGTGTAATGTCGATATTTATATCTATTTATAATTACCATATTATCTTAGGATAATGGTAATTATAAATTGATAATATTCTTTTTTTGTATTCACATTTTAGGGTTCCAAATTTGGGGACATGACAGGTTCATGTTCCTTATCTTCAAGTTAGCATCTTGAGGCATAGGACTCTTATATTCCAACATAGCAGATTCAACTAGTGTTCATGCTCAAAAATCTTTTGTGTACACATCATCAAGGGATGAACAATGTAATCGAGTGACAAGCACTAAGATCTCATCTCTATATTATCCTACTTCCAAGTTCAAATGTTGCTTTCGATGGGGCTTACGATGATTCAATGGAGCAGGATCATATTCATCATCTACCAAAGATTGCTTCTTGGGATGAGTATTTGACAAATCTTGCAAGTTTGTTCTATGAGTCCCCTCTTGCATGTTTGGAGAACACTATTGAGGAAAGTCATATCCTCTTTGATGACAGTTCCATCATAATTGTTGTCACGTCATCCTTGGATTTTTTTCTACATCTATTTCCACAAGATTTTGGATTGTCATGTTCTTCAATTTGGCTAGGACTCTTAATTTGATTGTGACACCTTCAACAGAGGCATGGTGACATTTGAGAAAATTCCAAAGACATCATATATAATGTGTTTTCTTCCCTTATGTTCCTTTCAAGAATGGGAAGATATCCTACATTCACCTTTGTGTTTGTTTTTTCTTAAGGGAAGGAATGTTGTTCAACATTCATGGATGTAATGTCCCCTTTTTGGATAATCCTAAATCTTGCCCTAGAATCACAAATATAATGTAGTTAGGGTTATAACTCACCAATTTAAATTCCTTAAGCCAAATAAATCTTGGTTTAGGTCCTGCAATTAGGTTAGATACCATTGGAATATACTTCATATGATCAAACATAAATATAATAAATGACTTATCTATTTAAATCATGTAACATAACTATTTCAAACAATATAAACCACCCAATACCCATAATGTGTATTGGAAGTTTGATCATAATGGTACTTGGATGAGAAGCATGATAAGTTCACCCGCAGATATCCATACCAAGCCCAAGAGCGGATATACCATCCCTCTTGGCCCTCAAGTGGCAGACCCACATTCATCCAGCATGGGGTGGCATACTTGGCTGATAAACTTGTAACTGCATTCCCTACCCTTGCTACCTCATCCATCCCTCTTACAAACAAAAACCAATCCATGTGGAGAAAGGGGAGAATCTACAATAGGAGGCTCGTAGATTCCCCTTCCTAAGACCAAGGGCAGATATTCACCCCCTTGGCCCCAAGTGGCTAGCTTGGAGTGGCATACTTAGAAAGAAATCTAGTAACTGCTCACCCTACTGGAATTTCCCCCATTCTACTAACAGTTGCATTGATGAGCATTGCAAAACATTAAATACATTCGGATTCATGGAGATTATGCAACAATAAATACATCACAATAATGATAGAGCATACCACAATATCTATGAAAACATATGATTGTTATATCTACAACAGAAAGTGTAATAATTATTGATTCTGTCCTTGAATGTAGATGATTAACTCTGATCTTCTTTCTACAGTTTGCAGATATCGGCCTGAAAATAAATATTTTCTGAAGATGATTCACTCTGCTCTTCCCAATCATATTCCCTTATTATATTTAAGGGCTGCTGCCTTTCTGAATGCAGATCATTATTTATTTTATGATTACTTGATTTCATTCCTTGATGCCCTCCTTGTAAATGATGTGTCTTCCCTCATATATCCCCATTGTATGCCTTAGGAATGGAGGTGACTCTTCCTATTAACTGCTTTCCCTTGATCGCAGCCTTTCATTAATTATTAATTGTTGTCTTTTAGTTTATTTCTGATCGCTGCCTTTAATATATTAACATATGTCCTTTAATTACTGCCTTTTTTAAATGAACTGCTACACTTCCTTTATTTCTGCTTAATTATTAATTGTAGCCTTCTAATCCTTTTTCATTACAAACTTGGGGCTATTTATATAAACATCTATACAAAAATTCGGCCCATACAAAAGAATATAATTTAATTTAATTTATGATTACAAAGGAGTCGACCAAAGTTGAAAGGAGTTGGTCAAGCTGTGTCATAATGAGCGCCAAAGGGTGGTCGGCCTGATAAAATAATAATTTATTTTTTTATTGCCTTCCCAAAATACCAGGAGGGTCGGCCAACATAAGGTGATTTGTTTGTTGCAGTTTCATTTATTGGTGGGGATATGACGATGGATCATTTTTAGCATTCACAATTCAACATTTACCATTGGATAGGAAACTGCACATTGAGGGGGGATTGTACAGCCTCTCTTCTTCTCTCTATTCTAGTGGGATTTTTTCCTCACATGGGATTTTATCATTCTCAATTATTTTGAGTGGGGTCACTTAGCCCAGCTCTCTTCAGCCTCTCTTAAGGGGAGTTCCATCCTATTAAGTTTTCTCCTTCTCTTCTTTTCAAGGGGATCATTTTGTACATGGGCACCTAACATGGTTAGACATTTGTCAGGACCCATTTATCTATCTTTCCTACCCACCTAAGCTATTCTTATGGGGGGTTGGTGTATTATTTCATTTTTACATTTAGTTAATTACTTTATTTTATTTTTGTATTTAGTTAATTACTTTATTTTATCTTTGCATTAGTTCTTGTGATTTCACTAAAACTCCTTGATGTTGTGTGACTATCTCCCTAGCCAAATCCTACAAATATGAATTACAATTTTAACATTTCTCATACCTTAGACATGAGAGAACTTAGCCCATTAGAGTAAGGTTCCAAGGCAAAGAGAGTCTACATATATTGTTACATCCCAAATTGTGAGGTTACTATTTACTAGTGATATAAAGGGTAGAAATGAATGTAATGTGAAATTTGGAGATGCTTGTACCTTGTTATCAATGTGTATGTTATCTCATTTGACGTTGTTTCATTTGATGTTATTTCAATTGATATAATTCATGGTGAAATATTGTATATATATGAATAGGAGGATAATGAGTCTTGCTTTTTAAACTTGATATATTTGTATAAGTACTGCAAATGTTATGAAAAAGTAACTGTCATGGTTTTGTGGCAATGGATGCAGGAATAAGAACCATTCCTCCAGGCAGAGGGGAAGTATCACTCGGGAGAGGAGCTTGGTCGGGTAACCGATAAAGTGAACTATTTGAGCATACACACACTCACCTTAGATTGAGTAAACCAAGTCAGTTTTGTATGAGTATAAGGTAAGTCATCCATAGCTTGTATGTCTTGCAAGTAGAGGTCTTGACTGCTTCTATGTGTGAAGTTTATCCTTGTGCTTGATTGTGACATTATGATAATCTTGGTGGTATCATGTTTGGATGTGAACATTAGAAGTAAGCATATATACACATGTATAGTATATATACTTATTCGTAAGTATAAACATATCGATACAAGCGTAAGTGGCTAATGGACTGGTCATACGGATGTGTTGA
This sequence comes from Sequoiadendron giganteum, assembly GCA_007115665.2. NCBI lineage: Eukaryota > Viridiplantae > Streptophyta > Pinopsida > Cupressales > Cupressaceae > Sequoiadendron > Sequoiadendron giganteum. The sequence continues at coordinate 128,359,458 of CM021108.1, read as the reverse complement.
TATGGTATACGTACGTATACGCGTACATAGAGGATTATACTGTAGTATACATATGTATATACATGTACGTCCGATAATGTGGAAATATTAATATTTGACTTGGAATTTATATATACACATATACATAGATATATATATTGAAAGTATGATGACTGGCTCACAGTATATATATATATATATATATATATATATATTCGAAAAATAAATATGTATACGTATATATATTTATATTTGTTAAATATAAATATATTTATATATGCAATTATATATTATATTATTATAGTTATATTAAAATATATATGTATATTAAATACTTGGGTATTTAAATATTTATATGTTTAATATATTTAAAAGAACTATATTAATATTTATATAATAAAATATATAAATGTATTTAGTTAAATATTTTAAAACTCTAAAGTGTAAAATTAAAAGATTTAAATCTTTTACTTAGAGTAAATATTATAAAGTGGACTTTGGAGAAATAATATGAAGTGTATTGGAAATTGATAGATTTCTTAAATTAAATGAAGACTTTACTTTATAAAGTCAAGTGAATAAATCTATTTATGGTATAATGGAAAATAACTATGGAAATCGATTCATATTGTTTGAAATATTTAAACACTTTAAAATGCAACGCATTTTTGAGGAAAAAAATGCCAAAATTAGAAGAGGGAAATATTTCGTTGAAAACTATATTGAAACATTATAAGGAAATAAAATGTGAAAGCTACGCTGAGAAAGAATGTCACGCACGAGACTGAAGCACACACCATTTTCTGAACTCTCCATGGATGAAAACATAGGCTGAAATGTGTCTTCTGTACTACGAATTTTGGCACAATGGCAAACACGAAACCTTGACCGATTCACTCAGGATGAATCATTTCTTCATGGGCGCCATAACTGGTAAGTTCCTGTAGGTGGCGTTTTTCCCTTTCTGAGTTGATTTAGTCTTGATTTTCTGGCTCAAATAGGGTCGATTCACTCTTGTTTTTAATGATTAAGGGTTTAGAAATCTGCCAGGTAGCATTTGAATAAGTCTGGGCACCTTGTTGTCATTTTACATGCCCTCAATGGTGGAATTTGTTGAAATTTCAGGCCTATAAATAGATGCCAGCCATTCTTTGTTTGATATCATTGTGCAATCTGAGTCTTGCATTTTTGAGAGCTCCCATATCCATTCATTTGAGTTGTTGTGTTCTCTTTATTTGCTGCATTTTCCTATATGCTGAGTGTGAGAAATACAGTAAGCTTTTACCAACAATTATCAAATTACTGTGTTAAATCCTTTTTGAACTTTGAGTGAAGTGAAGCCATAGTTGAGAAAGCTTTTATTAGAAGAGTCCAATTTGTGAGAAGTGACTCGAGAGATCACCACAGTTTGAGAAACTTGCATAGAAACCATTTTCATTTGGAATTCTGGAAGTTTGCTGAAGGAGAGTCAAGAAGAGCAGTGCTGGGAGAAGGAGTTTTAAATATCAGGCATGAAATCTATTTTATTGTGATTCTTTGTTTGAAATGTTGCATTCTCTTGGTCTTGTGATTGTTTTTTGCAAATAGTTCAAGATAATTAGTTATGTTTTGTTAAACTTTCATAAGCAATGCATTTAAGGGTAAATGTATAAGGGATTGGGAAAAGGGGATTAAATGTATAAGGGAATTCAATGCATTTAAAGGTTAAATGGATTGTAAAAAGGGGATTAAATGTATATAGAGAATACGTAGAAGTATTTATTACCTACTAGGATCGAAATGATGACAGATCCAAGTATGGTCTTAAGCTTAAGTTATTAGGTTAACTGAAACAAGCTAATCACTCCTAGGATAAAGATTTCTGGATTAGGAGTTATGTTACAAGACACTTGCAGACTGTTTCGTTTCTAAGTAGATTGTTTGAAGGTAGGTTGTTTGAAACAGGATGTACCTCTCTTGTGTAACTATTTGAAGTAGATTGTTTAAAGGTAGGTTATCTGAAACAGGATATACCTATCTTGCGTAATTACTTAGTAGATTAGTATGTTGTAGGTTAGTCTGGGATAAAGATTATCCAAAAGTAAAGGACGATACCTATGCGTAGTGTAAGATAGCCTTAAGTCAAATCGGCCTTGAGTAGTGTATATGATAGATGACCTTCATTCGAAGTACTAAATGAGAATACTTTGGCCAAAGTAGTGAAATGTACGACATCCACTTAGACTGTGTGATGCTTGAGACTACACTGTCAGTTCATCGTGATCCTTGTACTAGTATGAGATTGTGAAATAGCAAGGTTCTAGTTGTGGATAGGACACAACACTATGCTCAGTTGGTTTACAGTAACGGTTACCCAACCAATCTCTTTGTGAAGGGAGGGCCATCTATTGAATGATAGATGTGTGGGAGACCGCATTATAAGTCTGTGGTTGGCAGAAAAGCGCCTGAGTGATGCTTCTCCTCCTCCGAAGGCTACTGGCGCACCAAGATTTGAAAGGACGGATTCTTGGACCTTCTTACTACTATTTGTTCTAAAGCTCATTGGAGCTATGATAGTTAAGGTATGTTTTCTCGTTACTTGTATTTGTGAAGTTATTGTATTGAAATGGAATCTTTATTGTAATTGTAATATGATATCTTGTTCATATATTATCAATAAAGGAAAGAAAAATTATATTGCAATGACTTGTTAGCACATTTATTTACTCTTTTGATGTAAGTTGAAAAAAATTTAACTACGCAAGGTTGGGGTCATTACATATATCCAATTTCCAAGTCATTGAGACCTTAGGTCCTCAAACAAATAACTTTTCTTTGACATCTTCTTAGATAAGGTTTGAATTAATAAGATCTGACACTGTAATGTCCCCATTTTTAGCACTACACTTTCCAGTGATTGTTAGTGTTAATTTTTCAAATCAGATATGCACAATAAGCAGAAAAACACAATATAGAACATAAGACATAGCAATTTATCCTAGGAAAACCCTTCTACTCAAGGGAAAAACCCAACAGAAAATTAATCACTTATAGATCAGATACAATAGTGCAGAAGTAGCACTCTAGAATCAGGCCTAGAAGGGCAGAATATAATAAAATAGTCCAGCACTATAGATAGTGCGAAATTCTTAACAACAAAGAATAATCGAATCTCCTTCTTAAATGCAAATCTCCTTCTTGAATGCGAACTTGCTTTTGTAGATCAGGAAATCAAATTGTGTTGAATTGAATGATGAATGAGGAAACTCTCTCTCCAATATATACATGTCTAGGCATTGCTCTCCTCTTGAGCCAACCTAGGAAATTCAATATTTTGTTTATAATAATTAGGCCAACTAGCCTTATGAATTGATTCTTTTGGGAAATACCTCCCACAGCTACTCAAAAACACTAACAGTTAGCCTATTCTCGGATGGCCATAGGCTAGTCAGAGGTAGAATTAGGGTTTCCAACTGCTTGGAGGTTTCTTTTGTCGATTTGAGGGCTTGCATGTTGGATTTTTGCAGTTTGGATTATGGGCTCCTTCTAGGTTTTTAGAGAGATTCACAGTGGTATGACATGCAACTGAAATAGGTGACTTTTCCAGACTTACGATTTTTAGTAAGTTACGATGGCTGCTCAAAATGTGGTTAAAATGCATTTGGACACACTTAGTATTTTTAGAAGTATTCTATTTATAGTAAGTTCTATTTTTAGCAGTTCAATATTGGGGCTTCCAACGCATATCAACATTTCCTGCGCATATCATCATTTCCGACGCATATCAGTATTCCCAGCGCTTGCTATTTTTAGCAGTGCTATTCTTAGCAAGATTTCAACAGGCCAGTTCTGAGGCTATTTCAAGCAAGTCAATTTGAGCAGTTGGTCTCCCACACTCTTGGAGCTCATCTTGGTAAATTCAGTATTTTGGTTGAATTTATATTTTAAGTGAAATATTGCTAAGGCATGGTCAATGCTTGGATGGAGAGATAAGTGATTTTATATTTGGTAAAAATAATGTTTTCAGTGAAATTATTGGCTAAGGTTAAGTGGATGCCTAGCTTGAAAAATAATTGAGTTTTTATAAAGTATTTCCCTTAAGTTATTTGGACGCCTACTTTATGTCATTTTTGCATTTTAATAAAGTAAGCCCCCTCATGTATTTGGATGACTTGGAGAAGGGAATTAAATGAAATGCAAATGAAATTTGAGAAGGGTGAATTTGGATTTCAGTTTGGGCGCCCTAATTGGAGGGAAAAAGAAGATTGAATTTGTGGAGAAGATTATAAATAAGAGTGTTGTGCTTCAGTGTTGGTATCCATGAAGAAATTATAACGAAGTGTTGCCAAAATGGTGATTCACTTGCTTTGAGAAATGCATACCTACTAGCTATCTTGGTTTCTTGCTTGAAAGATAGCAACTAGCTAAGAGAAAAGATTGTTCTTTACACTTAAGAACAGATGGAGCTTATTGTAATGGAGATGTTTGAAGTTTTCTGAATTTTTTGATGTTTTTGTCAGTTTACAGGTTGCTGGTTTTGTAGAGCTGAACGAGATTTTCAATCATAAGTCTTGGTGTGATTTTTATCTACTTTTGGGTAGTTGCTCATTCTGTTTCTATGGCCTAGGCATCCCTTTTTGCTAAGTTTCTTATTTTTTTAGATGAATCTATGATTTTATATTGTTGGTCACCCCTCTTGGGAGGTCGTACCATGCCTAGGAGTGTCTTGGGAAGTGTGCATTAAATAATAGTTTATATTTGCAATTGTTTCTTGGTCTTGGTTTGGATGCCTTCTCATTAGGCCTCATTTGCATCTTATTTCATGTCCATCTAATGAGATTTGGAGGAGTTAGGAGCATTTTGGAGTATTTCATGCTTGTTGGTCTGAGTTTAGTGTTTGCTAGTTTTGTATATCAGATTTTCAAAAGTTTGAGTTTTGGGTTTGTTTATCATAGTTGTGAGCTTGGGAAGTTTGAAGTAGCATATAATAACATTTTGGAGTGATTGGGCAGTAATATCTCATTGTTAATTGCAGATTATATTTTATTGTAAGACTGATATCAATAGTACTGATTTAGTCATTTTGTTTCTGCAACTTTACTTCTATAATTCCCACGTTTGTGGAAGAGACAAGCCTCATCGTCTTTACTTTCAGCATTTCTTTTTGTATTGCACGTTGAGCAAGCAGAAGGGGTCAAAAAGCCACCCACACTTTACCTTTCATGCACTTTGTAATCCTCATAATGTTGATTGGCTGAGCCGTCAATCCACTCTCGTTGAATAAGTGGTCGAGTTGCATAATCATTGTATTTCCAGCACTTCAGTTTAGTTGCTAACGATCCTCGATGCCATATACTATCACCTCGTCCGTCATTGGGATCTTGGTGAACATTCTTGGTGTAGGGTTACTTTACTCACCTAGTTTTGGTTTTGCTAATGTTAATGGGTGAAATTGCTTGTGGAAAATTGAAAAAATTGTAAGGGGGTCATTTTAATGGTATCAAAGCTGGTGATCTTTCCATCCTGTTGGTTAAGTTAACACTTGTTGCAAATTCTCAGTTGCATGATAGAGTTTCAGAGACTTCATATCTCTTTGCACATTGGTGAGCAACACCTGCATGTCTGTTACCTTTCTTGTGTGACGAATATTGAGGCAGAAGGGTAAGATGACTATAGAGAAGTCTATATCAGAGTTGATATAGGAACTAGCCATGCTCTTGAGAGATCCTAACATTAAAGGGGCATACTCAAGGATTGCTGCAAAATCTAAATTTTTGGATGGAAAGGCTGCCTTGACATGTGAAGGATGTGTGGTAGAGCCCAAAAACAATCCCTTAGATTTGCATGTGATTGGTAGTGATGAAGATCATTTTGGCAATAAGAACAAAACAATAGTCTTGAATCCTAATTTGGATTCATCCAATGAAGGTCTTGAGACTAATGACTTCACAGAAGATGACGGTAGAACTGTTGTGTGGGATGAGTTCGCTAAAGAAGAGCAAGATGAAGGAAATACTAGTGGTGTCTTTGAACCAGCTTATGATCATTACCATAGTGATGTTGTTGGTGGTGATTTTGATGTGTTTGTACCTCCTCTTGTTGAAGATTTAGTGATGGATAATTTCCCTCTTGTTGTTGTCCAAACTCCCCAAGAGTTTTCACATGAAGAGTTCATGACAAGTAACTAAGAAGACCTCTTTGGTATGCATGGGACTGCTAATGATGAAATCAGTAACATACCTACTCATGATGGGTTCATTGAAGATAAAATTGATAGAGTTTTCCAAACATCTTGCATAGATGACTCCTTGCTTCATTATAATGTTGGTGACTTGGGTGGACTTGGGTTTGATCATCAAACTAAGCCCTTGGAGAGAGGTACTTATGAAGATATCAGTTTAAGTGAGTTGGGTGGTGACCTATTCAAAGAGTCAACACTCCAAGAGAAGCACGAAGAGCATTTTCCTTTTGATCAAAACAATCAGCCTCTTACCATTTGGGATCCGGGTGTGAAGGCACCTAGTGATGACAAAGAACCTGTGTGGGATGAATTTACTTTCAATCCTAATGAAGCCCAAAATTCAGATTGCATTGCAAGCTATGAGGTGGCCGTTGGAGGAGAAGGTGTCTTTGATGAAGAAGCTTGCTTGGAAAAGCTCCATGATGAACCCTTTGAAGTGGTTGCAGCCACTAAGGAGGAGTATGTTGCTACCGAAACTTTCAAAACAAAAATCAATAATGATTCATTGATCAAGTTGGGGGCTTCCATAACCTTTGATCAAGGAGACAGTGAGGAGGAAGAAGAGCTAGAAAACCATATGGCTCTTGAGGAAGAAAGGTTTAAAGAGGTTCTCAAACACAATTTGATATACCCATTCAAGAAGTTGATTGCAAGCAAAGGGACGAAGAAATTGTAAAGTATGATCCTCTTCATAGAATTGAGCATTCTCAGCTTGTTGGTGGTGAAAGGAAAGAATATTGGAGAAGCTATATGGGCAACAAAAACAAGAAACAAATTTTTGATTTTTTCTTGCAGCCTATCAACAGTCCACCATCTTTGCTTTCTTATGAGTGGGAAGGTCAATTCAAGGTGTCCGTTGAAAATAAAGTGCAAGCTCTATCTAGATTTGACCAAGCACACCATTTAATAGAAGAACTCTATTGGAAGGCTTAAATTGATGAGAGACAGAAAGGGGTTAAGGATGAAGTTGCTCTCCCTAATTTGCAACTTATCAAAGACTCCTTGGAGGCTTTGAAATCAACGTACATACACTTAATTGAAGATCGAGATTATGCCTTCAAAATTGCAAAGAAGGCCATTTGTGCTTTCCAAGAAAAGGAGAGAAAGGTTGATGAGCTTACTCTTGAGCTTGAATCAACAAAGGACATGTTAGAAAATACTCAGTTGGCTCTAACGGAGGTAGAAGATTAGTTTGCTGATTTCAAAATTTTCAGGGAGAAAAAGAATGAACAAAGAGTTGAAGAAATCAAGCAAATAATTGGTGAGTTTGATAGACTTCGAGAAGAATTTGACTGGGGGAACTTTCCACGAAAATCAGAAGTTGTAAGTGCAGATTCAGATCAGCAAGATGGAAGTGAGCAAGAGGAGAGGGATGGCTTCCTAATTTTTAAAAATCCTCTCCTTGAATTGAGTGCTGAAGCAACTTATGACAATTCCCTCTTTGTGATGGATGATGAGACATGTGGTGAAGTGACCAAGCATGAGATCGAGTGTGGTTTCCAATTTACTAATGATTTGATATCAGACCATGAGGATGTGACACAAATTGTGATTAATAATCTTCCAAGGCTGCTTGTTATTGAATGCATAAGAGGGTTTAAGGATGAAGTCTCCACTTGGAAAGTGTTGAAGCAAGATGATTTCAACATCTTTGACATCAAGGTTTTAATAAAACAAGACTTGGTAGCTGCTTGTAACTTCATTACAGCAGCAAAGAGTGAAGATTTCAGACTTGTTACTCATGAAGTAGGGGAGAAAGATGGACTAGAGCATGGTGTTTACATATTTGACAATCCATCCCTTTGGTTGGGTGATGCTTTAACACATACTAGTCTATTTTGGGAGTTGGATTTAAAGACAACAACTATTCCATGCTCCATTGTTGTAGATGCCTTCATGGACTGGTTTCAGGGGTTCATGAGTGAAGCTACCAATTTCTTGAGTATGCACTTGATTTCGACTAGCACTTGGGGATGTGTTGAGTTGTCTTTACAATGTGTTGAAAATCATTTTCAGTTGGGTATCCATGCTTGGGATCCTCAACATGGGTTGATGGAACTTATTACTTGTGGAAAGAAGAATTTTTGGAGGGATAAGGCTTAGATTATCAGACTTTTTGGTGCTGTCCCCTTCTTGACCAGCCACTTGATGGTTCCATTTGTTCATCAACAAATGGATGGGAGAGAAGTTTTGAGTATGGGTTGGAGAGATGAAGGGTTGGTCAAAAATCTTGCATCATGAATTTCCAATTTAGGTCCATTAGACCTCTCACATTCCATGAGATGAAATTCATGAAGAAAGGGGATCCAAAACACTTCCTCAAAATCCAATGGTTGCTCTAATATTTAAAGAAAAAAATATTTTCTACATAAATTAACTCTAATATTTAAGAGAGAATGCTCCAAACTAAATTTGCAATTGTTCAAGAACATATTCCCCTTCATATACTTCCTTGGGAAGATTGCATGAACATCTACCTCCCTCTAGTTGAGAAGAAGTTTGAACCATAGTTACAAGACTCACTGAGACTTAGTGAGGCCCAAGCTGAGTAGACTAAATCGAGGCTTGGGGACTCATGACCCTAGTACTCAACAATTTTCATTATAATTCTTGAGTCTACTAGACTCACTAGACTTGATGAGTCCCAACAAGCAAACTCAACCAAGTCTATGAAAATCAAGAAAAAAAGCATAAAATCTTGAAAATGTTTAAACATAAAAGCATGAAAGTCAAGAGTTTTTTGAAGGGTTTGTAGGAATTTTGGAAGACAATTGAAAACGATAAATTTATAAAAAATGACATGTAACATGAAGGCTTCCCTAGACCTTACGAGGGCATTATCACTCAAAATCCAATGGTTGCTCTAATATTTAAAGAAAAAAATCTTTCCTACATAAATTAACTCTAATATTTAAGAGAGAATGCTCCAAACTACATTGGCAATTGTTCAAGAACATATTCCCCTTCATATACTTCCTTGGGAAGATTGCATGAACATCTACCTCCCTCTAGTTGAGAAGTAGTTTGAACCATAGTTACAAGACTCACTGAGACTTGGTGAGGCCCAAGCTGAGTAGACTAAATCTAGGCTTGGGGACTCATGACCCTGGTACTCAACAAGTTTCGTTATACTTCTTGAGTCTACTAGACTCACTAGACTTGATGAGTCCCAACAAGTAGACTCAACAAAGTCTATGAAAATCAAGAACAAAAAGCATAAAATCTTGAAAAAATTTAAACTTTAAACATAAAAGCATGAAAGTCATGAGTTTTTTGAAGGGTTTGTAGGAATTTTGGAAGACAATTGAAAACAATAAACTTATAAAAAATGACATGTAACATGAAGGCTTCCCTAGACCTCACGAGGGCATTATCACTTGACCTTTCTAGGTGTGTCACCTCCAAACCCCCATAAGGCGTGCTGCTCCTTGACCCCAATGAGGGTGCTACCCCCAAATCCCTACTCCAATTTATAAAACAAAACAAAAAATGGAACCTTTTAGACCATGCTGGATGGAAGAGAAACATTTTATTATTTTTTTAACTTTTTCCCAATTAAATTCCTAGTAATTAAATTACACTTATACCTTCAGTTTGCTAAGTCAAACCCTATCCTAAGTGATACTCCTAAGGCTGTAGCAGAATTTGTAGACTTGTCTAAGATACAAGCAATGAATCCACATATAACTAGTAATGTTGGGTCAAGGGATACAAGCTCCTTTCTACCATTGTTGATGATTCCATAGTGTGAATTTTGTGTTTAATGCCATGGATATCATAATCCATGAGTTTTGTACACCTAAAACACTTCACAATATTTATATATTCAAATTTTTGTTTCCTAGAATCAAAATCCACTTTTATACTCACATGATTGATGTATAGTGGTATATGTGATCATAGTAGCTTCTATTTTATTGGTTCTTTAAATATTATTGAAGGGTTCATAATACAAGTTTCAAATCCTTGAAAATATCTATATTTCATGGTTTTTTCAATTTTTCAAGTCTTGGCCAAATCTAAGCACCAAGTCCAAGTCTAGGTCAAAAATTGGCTTGTTGAGTTTGAGTCGAATATGAGTCTTGTAACACTGGTTTGAACTAACAACTCCACCCAAGATAAAACAATTGTGGGGAGTAGAGTTATAGCATATCAAGGTTTACTAAACTCTTTGACAAAGATTTGCTAGACGGACAAAAGGGCTCTTGTTGAGCTACAACCACTTATTTGGCTTTGTCAATAGCCTATGGTTGAGAAGGTCTTATTGATATTGTTGCTTTATCATTGGCTTGTGGCAAGAGGGGCCCATTTCCATGGATTTAGCAATCAAACCATTATTGATTTCACCATTGTCAAACTAAGAGACTTTATTAGGCCTATTGCGATCATTTTTTACAATTTCCTACATTGGTCCAACCATCTTTAGTCTTCCTTGTACCATTAGCTGGTTTGGAGCCTAGTTCAAGCTTGTGGGTAGCTAAGGGGTAGTCTCTGATTTTATGGTTAGAGGCTTCGCAAAGAAAATAGGCGTTGGGAAAATTGATATACAAAACAAACATGATGCATCTCACCAATCTAAATATCGAGAGCTTCCTTTAAGTCTTGGGAGACAACTATCTCCACATGGATTTGATGTTGTGGTTGAACTCAATAGAAGTTTTTGAACTCAACATAGAGCACCATCCCAAGAGAGGAGGCAATATGGTTGAGGAATGACCAACAAGGCAAAAATAAACCAAGAAACTCAACCCATATAGGAACTTTGAGAGCATGTTGGTTGGACAAAACAAATCCCTTGCTCAAGGAGGAAAATCTCACAAAGAATTGTGAACATAGCAAGGACCATGAGAGAGGATTGCTTCCACATGGTTAGCTTCCACAAATATGAAGACAAAAAATCCTTTGGCTAAATTCTAGATGGCATCCCACTTAACCCCATGTAGAACCCATGTAGTGTTAACCCAACTACAAAGCATGCTTTTAGATGGTATCTGGCCTATAAAGTAGCCAATTAGAGTAAACCACTTGAACCATTTGCAAGCATTACAAAATTGAGGATCTAGAAGAATAGCATTTGAAGGGTTAGCAAAAAACATACCTTGTGGAACACCTTGAGGACAAACTTGCAATGCTTTTTCTTTGAAGTTGCCATTGCTCCCTCCTATTCCTATCACTTTAACATTGACAACTGAAGAGAAAGGCTTGGCTGCCATTAACAGAGGAAACCACCCTATTGGAAAGAAACCCTAAAAGCTTCTATGATAAATGCAAGAAAAATTAAAAATCCCACCACAATATTGCTTAACAATATGACAAAAACTAAAGCAAGGGAGACAGGCATGCAAATCAAATCCAACCTCTCTTTCTTTCACAAACTTTTGAACAATAAATTGCACATTTTCAGTATTGATATTTTTATAAATAGAAAGTTTAGTATAGCGTAAGGAAGGAAAATATCACCTGAAACAATGTCAAGACATTTGCTAGCCTTTGATGTTCAAATCACGTGCTTCCATTTTTCCAAATGCGCTCAATACTTCCTACAAAACCAGTGAATAACAACATCGAGATTAACAAAGTTCTATTAGGAGTCCTTTTATACAAGAAGGTAATGGTCTTTATACCTTCCTACACATGATTGGTACCTGTAACAAAATGGCCATGATACCGCATGCATGGAAAATGAAGAAACCTGCCTTGCTGTATTTGTCAGGTTCTTGCTCTCTCCTCTGAAAAATATTAAGTATTGTTAAAATTCAAACACACAAAAAATATTCCTCTACAATACTAGCCTGGGAAAAAGAAAATAAGTTAATTAAGAGGACCACCAAGAGTTAATAAGGGAGTCCTTGAAAGAATAGCTTCTTTTTCCAAAGCAATTTCTATATATACACAGATCAAATAGAGTTTTGATTTCTAGATGTCATGGTTGACTTAGCTTATAAGGTTGAGAAAATATTTATGTTGAATGTATCCTTAATCTCAGTTTTTTGGTAAACAGCAGGTATATACATTATGATTCCTTCCAAAAACTGTGATTATCAGAATCTAGGAAGAAGATTGAAGGAATAAAATTTCCTCGATCAGGATAATAGCTCAATCTCATCATTTTGTTAATGTTTCAACCAGTTGGCATAACTTGGTACAATAACATCAAGGAATACTTAACTAATTTGGGTTATATCCTTAATATCTCTATGTTGTAATCCTTAATTCCTCATTGAACCACTTAATAAATATTTCTTACGGTGAAGTACAAACCAAAGTAACAAAATACAAATACTGAACTAGAACAGTGGAGGAGAGTGACAATTTCATTGGAGCCAAAGGATTTTCATAGGGTATTTGGATTTCCAAATACTAGCAAGAATCTAACCAGGTTTTGTTACCACTAGAGCAGTAATCAATTTTTGTTACAGAATAATTCTTGCAAGAGGATTGTTATGAGATGAGAGCAAGAGTTCACAGAAACAATATTGCCCCTTTCAGGCATGATAGGTTAGAGGAGGGGGTTGAGTTTGGAATGACCCAACTGTCCTATGTGGAAATATCATATGAAGTCCCTATGTAGTGTATGGCTTATATCCATGGAATTTTGGATGATGTCTGTTATAATTTGGAAAATATTTATCCAGAAAAAGTTAAAGAAAATCTTCAAGGGATGCAGAACCAGAATGTCCAGTATTTCTCCATGGCAATTTATTTATATTCCTTGTATTTGGAAAGTTGGGAACACCATAGGACATTGTATTTGATAACAAGCCAACTGTTTTCAGATATGCCTGCACAGGATCAGATAAAAACACCAGAAATGTACAGATTGATGCCGAGTAGAAGAAACGGAATACATAATTCTTGATATAATCAAAGGAAGACATGGTTGATACAGATGACCTTGAGGTAGATGATCTTGAGTGCCAACAATTGTAGAAAAAGCTCCCAGACACACCAAGAAACAAGGTTAGCTGCCTGTAATTAGCATTCAAATAAAAGATGAGGTAAATAGTGTCAATATGAGGAGAATTGAGAAAATAAAGAGTGACTTGCAAAATTTAATGTGATCCTCACCACATTCTGCAAAACTGTTAATTTTTCCTCTCACCACAATTAGAAGATTAGTTTTTCCAACAAAGTACCTTAGAACATACCATCAGTTAAGGCACCAGTGGTCCTAGAAAGGCAGAAGGTATTTTGAAAAAAATTAACAAACAGCCTTCAATTATTGAGTGGGAAGACGAAGTTGGGTGATACTAGCCAGTTCACCAACAGAGTAATTTGCTATCAAAACCATTACACGTGATTAAATTTATTTCAGTCATGTATTGAGAAACAAGAAAAAAATTCATTCAGAAAATTGAAAACTTAAATTAAGAGAGGTCATATGCTTTGCCACACCTTACACTCATTAGATCCATGAACTGAACGCATCATACATAGAACACAATGTATATTGGAAGAGCCTTTCTCATTCATTCTATCATATTTGTGATTAACAGAGATCCACAACAAGCGGAAGGAGTTGTTGCCGGTTGGAATTAGAATGCTTAACAGCTGGATAGAAGAGATGCTGTAGCCCATAATCCTCAGACAACATTACTCCCTCCCTTAAGAATAAATTAGGGAAAAGCTAAAAACCTAATGGATAATGCAATGATGGATGCATGGATGGGTCTCAGCTACAAGGCCTGATGAGGTACCATCGAATTCCATGGTACACATGCACATCCCAGTTTATAAAGATAGTCCTTTCTATGCTAAAAACCATGATCTTCACCTTAAGTATTTAATGTTGAAAATAATATATTACGTTATTTACTACATTTCAGGCCTTCTTAGTTTTGTTTCTGCTTCTCTTGGTTTTCTATTTATGTCTTAACTACTCGGTCCTCCTGGATGTTCATAATCTACCCAGATATTTTTCTCATAAACCTCTAAATCTGGGGCTCTTTTAATCTCACTCTTTCTAATTTATTTACTCTTTATCAGTTAAAAAAACTAAGATCCATGACAAGATAGACACCAATATGAAAGATATCACCTAGATCAAGGATACATCTCTCCTTGTTGATCTCCCAAGAACAGTCATGATCCTATACCCAAGTACAAGGAAACCCACTGATTGTATAGGAGAACAACCACACCACTTGGTGTCCCCTAGTCACAAACATTAAAAACGCATACATGTGCACCCCTCATAACATGTGCTCTTTAAGTACATCTTATTAATGACTGATTACATCTTTCTATTGGCCTGCTACATTTATCCTCCCTTAAGTTGTTAAACTTGGTGAATACCACTCTGGGAACTAGGAGGTGATGTAATGCTCACTCCAGATACTTTTGTCTCTCTAATTCTAGAAGGGAAAACTGCAATGATTTGGAGCTGGTGGTTGTCAAAATCAAAGAGTTTGAGCAAGAGACGTCGATGCTGAAGTTCCTTCTTGATGATCCAATTCATGTTATGAGAAGTACAACTCTATCTCTGTCAATGTGTTATCGCAGTGAATCTTTTCCATCCTTAGATTATCCACTCCCATCTTCTTTTCGACTTCTATCTCTATTCAACCATTTCTTGGCTTTCCTTTTGTAGCCCTACTTCTCTGTTCTTGCTCTTGACTAGCTCTAACTCTACCTGAGCTGCCTTATTGGAAGCAACTGTTTCCCTCTTCCTAGCCTGCTCTTCATGATACATGGAACACTACAACTGAATTTCTCAAATTGTAAGTTGTTCCCTTAAGTTATTAAGTTTTCCTTTTAAGTCCATCAGCTGTGCGCTGACTCCAGACTATAATTATCTAACTGCTTCTTCACTGTCTCACCCATCTCTGCCTGTTGCATGGATCCCACATTCTCATCTTCTGCATCTCATCTTCCCTTCTGCTCCACCCATGCCATATCAAGATGCAATCTGACAGGTAAACCGAGGAGGCTGATTTTCATGTTACCCTGGTGAGATTTTCCATTTTACTCTACTGTTCAGCTGTGCTTTGCCTCTTGTTATTTGGTATAACATAAGATGCCTTTCTTGGAAAGAAAAATAAGTATAAAGAATGATTGACAAGAATATGGTTGAAAATCATGTACAACAGTAAGAGAGAAAACAGATCCGTCATCATGCAGATGGTAACGTGTAGTATGAGCTCAGCTGTCTTTACAAATCCATTCATTCTAAGAAGCTGGTGTACTTTTTAGTTCAAAATTTAAAGCAGAGATTCAAGTTTATCCCCATCCTATCAACTGCCAAAAGGGCTGTATGAAGTGGTTTGGGAAAAAATGTTTTATAAACCTTTTCCTCCAAGGTCGATTTATTGATACAATACCTATGCAACCACAGTAAAAATATGATGATGCTTTGACTTAAATATATTTCCCCTGAAACCACCAACTGTCTAAACATTATTGATACTACGGTTGCGCAGCTATGGTAAATAATAATACATTACCTCAAAATGTTTTTCATCTGAAATATGTGTGAGTTTAAACTGTATTGCTACAACGACTACGCAGCTACACTGGAACAAACAACAGACAAAAAAATGATCTCCTCAAAACGTCTCTTAAAATTCATAAGGACTTCTCACGATAGCTGAAAGACAGCAAAGTAATGGGTGTCTCTCCTTCCACATAGTAAGTAAAAACAGGATAACCAATAGCTCGCCTCTTAGGACAAATTCGAAGAAATAAAAAATTATTCGAAGGTTTTCAGAGATGATACGATTCCTTCAATGGTCAGCTCACAGGTGTAATCTCTGGTCACATATTCCCTGCCAGAGAATATGTCCCCAGCTGATCTCTGAACCTGGGTCTCCTAATAAACATGGCTTAGATTTTGAATCCCGGAACCTTACCAACTCAAAATCATTACTCCTTGAGAGGATCCTAAATTATGACTACAGTATTTCTGTGATATGGATTTGATGGTGGTGAAGCAAAGCACTTATGTGCAGCGCTCTTGTCTGGTTTTCGGTATGTCCTAAAATGTTTTTATCTTAGACTGCACAGAACTTTAGCATTTCCACCTTGGACTTGAAAATTCCAATATATTGGAATTGAAGCTGCAACCTCACTGACCATATACCATTAGACAACTGGGTACAAGATTATGCATACTCTGATACCTATTCACTCATTTCCTACACTAATTCAACCCAATTGGGTACAGAATTGATACATATTCTCGCATTTCCTACACTAATTCGGTATTTCCCAACAGCAAAGAAAGGGAAACAATACATGCCCACATTGAACAAACCTCATTGAGATGATTGCTAAGGCATCTGAGGGCATTTTCTCGTAACCTCTTCTCATACAGCTCTTCAATTACATCTGACAATGCCATGGGCCTTTTCAGCCATTTTGCTTTGTGCTTGCGTCCTCCTTTCTTCTTCACTTTCGCCTCCTGAATCTCTGCACCCATTTCAAATTTTATCAATTGGGTTACAAATATTTAAGGCAGACTCCATACACAAATGCCAGCAGAGGCCGTCATAAAAAATCCAGCTCTAAAAAATTCAAGACAAAATGCTAGTTGGTATCAAATTCAGTGAAAAAAACTTTGTGGGTGCATGTAGATATTTTCATTGTCATGAAAAAAAGCAAGGCAGTGCATCTGAGGCCAAATGCAAAGAGAAGTAAGATTTCTTGATAAATCGATACCTTGATCGATCTTGGAATCATGCAGGAGAGCAAGAGTTCGATCTTCCATAGAATTGGGATGTTCTTGAGCATCTTCATGCAACTGGGTGTTCATCATGTTCTCTTGATCACCTGCTCTGTCCATCACATTGTGTGGGTGAGCTCAATTCTTGATGTTGTTACGTAGTTGTAATCAGGCTGCATGCATGTGTCTTTGAAATTTTGAAATCCTAACGGTAGGTTAGTTAATCGAGTTCGCAACATTGCGAAGTAAAAGGAATTCGAGATAGTGTTATAAATAATAAATGTAAAGTTGGTTGTAATATTGTTTTTAACAAATATGTTTATTATATTATTTTCTAAAAGATATATTATATTAATATAAAGAATTAAGTGGAATACAATTATATTTTGCAAGTATTTAAAAATGGATAGGTATACATGGAATGTTTAATGATGATTTGATGGTCTAATACACAACTTCAATGACATGAATAGAAAGTATTCTTAGTTAATTGGAATATAATTGAAGTACTAAGTCAATTTATATGATCACTCACTTTTTATTTTATGTTTATTGATCATTTACAACTGTTTGTGCCTTATTGGTTTTGACTTATTTATTTATTTATTATTATTGTTAATTGATAGGATCTCCCCTTTCTAAATCTAGATAATTGTTTAGAGATTTTATTACTAGAAAAATAGGTTATTTTGGCCATCATTATTTTGTGTGCAGCTTTCTTGCACTAATTTTTGCTCGGAAACTCTGAATCAATTCATGATTGAATGTGTTGAACATAGGATAACTTCAATTATCTTTACTAATTATGGACCACCCTTTTATTTATAGTTGGGGAAAAAAATTTGAAGGACCTTTTAGTTATTTATTTTGGATAAACAATTGCTTATGTCTTCCATCATTGATGAACAACAATAGGTTAATTCTTCATGTTGAGGAGTCATACTAAATTTTCAAGTTTCTAACAAGATTTCTATAATGTCTACCACTATCTAATGCATCCATATAGTCTACAAGATCTTTTGATCAATTATATTTATTAATATTATAGAGAACAACTTCCAATATTTTTAATCTTTGCCACCAACTTTCCTTTTTCTTAGTTATCAAATATGTGTTTTTTTTCCAACTTTGTCTTTGTAAAGTGGAGAATATATTGTAGAGAGGACAAAAGATTCTAGAAATCCAGGTCTCTAAGGACCACTACACCATCAACATCACACTTCTACATCTATGATTTTCATTTATCTAGGAGTAGGATTTCTTTTGTAGTTGCTTTA